>LPNX010253709.1:66001-165783 GCA_001517045.1 Pseudotsuga menziesii | reverse complement strand
GATAATGATGGTGATGGCGATGTTGATGATGAGGAAGGTGATGATGATGACGAGGATGATGATGATGATGATGACAACGATGGTGATGACGATGATGTTCATGATGATGATGACAATGTTCATGATGTTGATGGTGATGATGATGATCATGTTGATGATGATGATGATGATGATGGTGATGATGAAGCTGATGATGACGATGAGGATGAGGATGATGATAATGATGATGAGGAAAATGATGATGGCGATGGTGATGATGATGATGATGAGGAGGAGGAGGAAGGTGATGATGATGATGATGATGATGATGAATATGAAGGTAATGAAGATGATGATCATGTTGATGATGATGATGAAGATGATGAGGAAGGTGATGATGTTGATGACGATGATGGTGATGATCATGTTCATGATGTTGATGGTGATGATGATGATCATGTTGATGATGATGATGAAGATGATGAGGAAGGTGATGATGTTGATGACGATGATGGTGATGATCATGTTCATGATGTTGATGGTGATGATGATGTTCATGCTCATGATGTTGATGGTGATGATGATGTTCATGTTCATGATGTTGATGGTTATGATGATGTTCATGATGTTGATGATCATGAAGTTGAAGATGATGATCATGTTAATGATGATGATGATGATGAAGTTGAAGATGATGATCATGTTAATGATGATGATGAAGTTGAAGATGATGATCATGTTAATGATGATGATGATGATGAAGTTGAAGATGATGAAGAAGATGATGATCGCTACTTTTGGTTTTAAATAACGCGCTCGCGTTTTGGCTCTTTATAACGCGCATGCGTTTTGGTTTGTTAAAACGCACACGCGTTTTGGTTTGTTAAATCGCGCACGTGTTTTGTTCTGTTTAAATTCAAAAATTTCTTCCCTCCAAATGATAAGGCCGAGCCTCCACCCATGCTTTCATGGAATTCCTATGCCTATGTGTCTGCTTTGTACTTTGCTTCGGATTCAACATGCGTGTGCCTTGGAGTATGATAAACCATGGCAAATTCAGCATTATATCCATATTTTCAATATGCTTGTGTTTAGCGGTTCGTCTGATTATGCTGCACACCTCCATTTTTTATGAGATTTTAGAAACAGATATGGTTTTTTTTGCAGATTCTAAATATGTAAATTTTAACAAGAATACATAATTTTTTCTATTTTTTTCTTATTTATCTTCTGTCATCACTCCTCAACTCAAAAAACACACTGGTAGTGTTTCGTCCATATCTCTTTCGTTTCTCAACCATTTAAAAAAAAAATGTATGGTGCACTAAAGAACACCAATCTCTACATGCTATAAAAAACCCATTTCCAAATAATTGCATTAAGACATTCAAATGCTGCACCCACAAATGATGTACCGTTTTCAAGGTTTGATCTCTTAGATAATTAAAAATATTATTTTTATTATTGGAAAAATAGCCGTGCACTAGTACTATATGTTCTCTATATGTATACCGGTTTTCGTAAGTTTATTCCATCATTTAGACACTCAGACGCTGCACCCACAAAAACATATACCTTATAATTTGTCCAAAAAATATAAAGTTCCCGTTAAAATTTATCTAACTTTAGATAGTTAACGGCATTTTAAATAGAAAAAAAATATATATTTGGAAAGGTCATTCAATTTCCTACATTTCTTGTTTTTTACTGATCGCAAGATTCATTGTGTAAGTGTCTCAAAATATGCGTCCAAGTTGATGGATGCCTATTTTTTCAGTTTTGTATTGCATCTAACGCGCCAAAAGAGACCCTCAACTTCTTGCACACACCCTAAAATATCATAGTGATAGTTCATGCATCTTGTTGGAAAAATATCTTGGTGACACTTCATGCATCCTTGTAGGAAAATTATTTGAGTGATATATCATGCAAAAGAATCTTGGTAATGCATATCACCTGATTAACTTACCTGAACATATTTCATGTATATTAGATGAATTTCATATGATTGAACTTGATTAGAATAAGATTCAATTAGATGCATTTCAATTATTTTGTTGAAGAAGTATATATATCTTGAGTACCGTGCATATACTGAAGTATTTCATGTAATTAATTAGAATTTTTTTTTTAAATGAATTTTAAGAATTTTGTTGAATAGTATATATGTTTACTACTAACCATGTGTCTGTGGAGAATGTGAAAAAGCATCCTTGTTAAAGAAGCATCTCTATTTCAAGTATCTTTGTTGAAGAATATGGTTTAGCTGTTGGGATTAAGTTCCTGAATCCCCCGGAGAGCATTATGGTATCTATTTCCAAAGAGGTAATCTGGTGGATTGTCACCCATTTGCTTCTGTCATATCACTCTACTAGTCCAAGTTCTCACACAGGAAGCCAGGAAATGGGACGGTGACCCCATAGGCAGTGGAGATAGACAGGAAAGTAGTAGTGGGAAGCATTGAGATTCCCAAAAGAGGTAGTTCCAAGAGTTGCTAAACTGATTGTGCTCTTCTTGTGGGTGGAAAAATGTCCCGTTGAAGCTAGTTGCCCATATTTGAGATAAGTATTCTCTCATGTTCTACTCATGTTGTTGTATTCTGTACAGGTTCCATGGTGATTTATTTATGCTATCCTTGTGTTCATGCTTTAGCAGTTAAAGAATAGTTTTATGTCATGTTTTGAATATTTTTATACCTGATGTTAATCATATGGTTGATTGAAATCTGATTTTCAGGTGAATGTATCTTTGTTGATATTTGAAGACCCTGTAATGGGGATTGAATATTTACCCTTTCTACTAGTCTGGCATCTCGCACAGGAAGCCAGAAAATGGGATGGCGATATCTTGAGGAACAAGTTAAGTGAAGGGTGTCACATCCCATAGGAAGTGGAGACAGACAGGAAAGTAGTAATGGGAAGTATTTCAGTTTCTCGGAAGAGGACTTCCGATCAAGACTACTTGAAAAATAAAGGTCACTTGATCCCTTTTGAAAGTTATAAAAGCATGTATGTATTATGCATCAAGGACGATGCATGCTTTAAGGGGAAGGGGATGTAATACCTCGTGTGTTAAGCCCCGAACATATGTAATTTGTAATTGTTTATTCTTGTGGCACAAGGTTCCAGAAAAAGGGTCTTTAAGGACCTAGAGACATTATTTTTTATTTGTGTAAATAATTAATTAATGAAAACAATTGGTACATCGGGGACCACTAAAAGAGTATGGGAGGACTCGATCCACAATGTGAGGGGGAATGGGGACATTCCTAGCACTTTAGAACTTGTTTGGTTGATATTGGTCCATATTTATTCCTTAGTGGATTTGTTAATTGATGATCACCCAAACATTGTAGAAAGGACCCAACTTTTAAGTAATTTATCCTATGTTGGTATTATTGAGTCTAATTCATGATTTAGTGGGCCTCCTTGGTGTTTGGTTGGGTGCCACTTGTTCATTAATCCCCCTTGTTGGTTTTGTAACTCCTTGTGTAAATACTTGTGTAAATATGTATGTAACTCTTGTGTAAATCCTTGTGTAACCCCCGTTTTCCTATTTTGGGAAGCTACCTTGGTCTGTGTGACACCTCACCTCAGTAATTTTGATTCATATTCATTGATGATGTGTCCACACATGAATTGGAGTGGGGTTGAGTGACTTGGAGTCACTCTCCTTCAAATTCAAATTTCTTGGGTTCGATTAGAGTTAACCTCTTACAGTTGAATTACCACCACTGGATTGACTCAAGTTGGTTTTCCTTGGTTTGGTTGACCCCATTGAGTTAGGATTACCTTCTTTGGTCTATAAATCCATGTTTCATATCCTTGGTTTGGGGTTTTTTTCATGGTTCTTTTGGATGGTTGTTGATTATGGTTGTTCACACCTTTGATGTTCCTTTGTTTCCACTACTTGGATTTTTCCTTGACCTGCACATAAAACCTAATGGTGAATGGTGATATCTTGATGGCCTAGGGGGTCTAGATTACCATTGCACCTGGTAGTGGGGTGGAAGAGAAAGTATGTGGTGAGGAATAGAGTTTTGGATTATCAAGCTGATACTTGTGTTATTCTTTAGTGCACCTTTATTGTAGATCTGTGGCCTCATCTCGGGGGTGGCCTGTCAAAGTGAGATATGACTTGGAAGTGCCAAAGGTTGGGTGGAATGTGGTCCGGATGATGCCAGTTGCGCAATTATAAGACAAGTGATTTATCTCATGTTTATTTAATTTACTTGGATCTGATCTAATTTGTTTATGGATGCACATGAAATGTTTGATGAAATGTATGAGTTACTTTTGGAATAAATTTCTCATAGAATTCAATCTATTTATGCAAGTAAATTTTATGAAGGAATTAGAAACTAGTTTTTGGGATTTTGTGCACAAATTGTTTGAGAAAATAATTATTTGTTACCTCTGCTACAGAACTGATATTTCTTCCCATGTTCATTATATATTGTGTATTTTGATGGTATAGTATCCTCGGAATGGCTTAAGACACTTTTCTTTGATGCTTCTACCTTTTATTCGAAAACTAGTTCTTCGATCGGACTGTTTGGCATAGTTTGGAGAATTATCACATGAAGTGTTTGTAAAAATGAGTGAGTGTTACTTTTATTTTTATGTCTAATAAATAATATTGAAATGTGTGTGAGAATGTGAGGATAAATATTCTTGGTAGTGTTGGGGAAATGTCTACCGAAATTCTAGATCAATTTTCAATTTCTAGCTCCTTCAATGGAATTGTTTTGAGTAGATTTGTGACTTTGCATATGAAGTGTCTGAAAAAATTTTAGAATGAGATATACCTATGTTATGAACAATAAAACATGTTATTTATATTTGGAATTGCATTTAAATTATTCTATGAGTTGTGGATTTAATTATTCTAGTGATTCCTAGAATTACTAGTCAATTCGAATGAGTATAATTAGCTTGTTTTGTGGATTGTTTAATGTAATGTATATGGGTGGAAATATACAGCCATATGACTGTAAGTGATCCCTGATATTATTTACATGATCTAATATATTCATATATTTCTCTTTATTTGGCATTTGGAAAGTTCAATTGGAAACTAGGTACATAGAGCATATGGTTGTACATTCATCTTTTACCAAAAACATAGATTCGAATCCAAAAATTGGTGCTTTACTTGTGTTGTAGAATGTTATTTTCCATATCTGTAACTTCACCTCTGTGTACCTCGGAACTCGGTATGATTGGTTTGATTGAATTCCTTGAAGTGTTTATTAACTAGTTGTATTGATTGAACTTGAAATATCCTTCGTTTATGTACTCAGATCAGATATGAAAAAGTACTTTATTTTGTTGTACATGCATGCTTAAATATGTGTATAATGGTTGTAGTTTCACGTTTTGGTTCATTAGCATGGTTGTGTGTCGAATTTTTGCAAGACTAGTTGTTAGTGTTGAACGACTAGTTAACTAGTTCTTGTGGAATCATTTTCATAATTACTATGTTTAATTAATTGAAAATGGTAATTAGAATTGATTTACAAGTTATTAGGTGTTAATTATCCATTGCACTTGATAAACATTAGTTAAGTCATAAATAAATAAAATTATAATAAGTACCATCAATTGTGCACTAAGTGTCGTTAAGTATCGTAATCAGAACACTAATTACTAGTTAAACATGATTAAGAGTAAATGGCCTTTAAAGTTGGAATTTATGTATGACTTGTATTGGAATGGATATGTGATGTTGCTAGAATTTTTTAGTAATCCTTCTGAGCCCTTGGATAAGACGTTGGAATAATTATTGAATTTATTTTAATTTATTGGTAATTAAATGAACTTTGTCATGATTAAATCTTTAAAAAAAATGAATTTTAATATTTGTTTAACTAATCCGTTGTGCTAAAATTATTTAATTATCCTTAGAGAGCTAATGATATGTCCCTTAGACCCATTGATATCCCCTAGGGACATTACAAGTGGTATTAGAGCTTAAGTTCCAACATTGTTGTTGTTGGGCCCTCCAAAGAGTTATTATCTTATGTATATGTGCATTTGGAATTTACAAATGTGCTTAGTAAGAATGAATTTAACCTCCCTTATGTTAATAGGAGAATAAGAAACCTCACTTCAAATATTAGTTCGTTGTATTCCTTAGAATTAATTAATATTGAATATTGGTTATTCAATAGATTGATTGGTAAGTACTCTGTGGTGTATATCTAATCATTGACTATGACTTGATTGGTTGATATCATTATCAGTATTAATTTAATACTTAGTTATTAAGATGATATAGTTTATTATTATTAAATATTAATATGATTTATTAGGTGACATTTATACCCTATATTGATTTTGTATTCTCTATGGATGGTATGCTTTTATAGTCTTATTTATGTCACTTGGATGGTGGTGGTTACATGGATGAGTAACTTCGTGACTATTTTAGAAATGTGAAACCTGTCTAAATGGTGTTTCCAATTCTCTTTTTTATTTTATGCATGTAGTATGATTTTATACTAATTATTAATTATTACTATCCTAGCTTATCTAATTAGTTAGTGGTGGAATTTCCACTTGGAGGTAAGCATAGCTATGGGCTATTTCGTATTCTATTATTTATTTGATTTATTTTGGGGTTCATGGTGGCACTATTATTATCCTAGATGTATTACTAATTTATTTATTGAGTGGAGAAAATGAGCCACTTGTCTCTAATGGTTCATATTCTCTTTTATTTTATTTATTTTTCTTATGGAGATGTAACTCCTTATCTATTTTGGAGGAGATCCCTAATGGTTCATATTCTCTTTTATTTTATTTATTTTTCTTATGGAGATGTAATTCCTTGTCTATTTTGGAGGAGAATGAGCCACTTGTCTCTAATGGTTCATATTCTCTTTTATTTTATTTATTTTAATTATGGAGATGTAACTCCTAGTCTATTTTTGGAGGAAATGAGCCACTTGTCTTTAATGACTCATATTCTCTTAATATTATTTATTTTATTTTGTGTATAAGGAAGTAGTATTGTAGTGTAATATAATATTATATAGATATGAGATCGACATAAATATGTATAATATGGTATGTGTGATATGTATAGTTGTTCAAATTATATATAAGAATAGATGCATTATTATATATATATATGAATGCTTGTATGTTTGTATATACTATAAAATGTATTTTATTATTGTTAGGATTATAATCCTCCCTTGTCCAATTTGGTCAATTATGTCTAAATTAGGAGTCTTTTCAGGCTATATTTAGTCACTAGCATCATTGGGTCCACATGGCCTGATTGGGCCACATGTACCAGTTACTAGAGTGTGGGTAACATTAGTTCAAGATAACTTCCACTGATTGCACTTGCATTCATTAGTTTAGGAGCCTCCTAGACCAATCCCTACAATTTAGGAGCCACTGGGAGTGCCAGCACCAACCTCCTTCAGTTGAGTTTAGTTAGTGACTATTTAAGCCTAGTTAAGAGTCAGTTACATTCAATTACATCCAGTTACATTTAGTTAGCACCAGTCATTGATTGATTGCATGTGGGAAGGAGAAATTCCTCACATACCACATTCAGTTAGACTATTTAATTGATTCTATCTGACTGGAGCACTGATTTAGACAACTAGAGCTAACTTTTTGGGCTCCAATAGTGATTTAGACATGTCTAGTTATCCATGCAGTTAGGTAGATTCAATCAATTCAAATTCCTCTCTAATGCATTCGAATTGAATGGTTATTAATACCAGTGTATTACATTTTAACTAACTATCAAATTACTTTTGATTAATGAAAGCATTACACAGTTGCAAGCCATTTTTGCACTGTTTCATTCTTTAATTCTGAGTAAAATTGTCTTATCTATCTTGTGAGTTGTGTGTTGATCCACAGATCTATGTACTCAATTTTAGGTGGTATTAGAACCTCGGCAAGACAAGGCACTTCTCCTTCTACAGATCTCCTAGTGGATCAAATTTCTTGAGCAAATTGCTCCTTCCAGCTCTGCACCAGAAGCGACAAGTTTACCACCAAAATCCTAAGCAAACGAATTATTGATCAAGCATTGCTTGATTAACCAAGATGGGTGTGATGAAAACTTGAAAAGTGTAGGTTGTCTGACCTTACAGTGTCCCTTTTTTGTTTTTGCAAGTACAACTTCGAATGGATTCATCAGTTCCTCTTCTCACCCCATTCACAAGCTATTCAGAATGGAAGTTGAAGATGATTGCATCTCTGAAGAGACAAGATATCTATGAGGTGTCTATTGGAATTGTAAAAAGTCTTATGAGAATGAGAATGACTGGATAAATGATGGTGATGAAGCTTTTGGAGCAATAGGTCTCGCCCTTTCTCCTAGCTTGCGCTACCTCACTAAATTTGTTGAATACCCAAAGGATCTCTGGACAAAATTGGACAGAACCTTTGGCAAGAATAATGAGGATCATAATAGCACTTTGGAGAGAACACCCAAAACCATAAGATTTCTTGATCCAAAATTCTCGACCTCTACTCTCTCTCATGAATTTGTTCGGGATGAAGAAGAAGCAGAGTCTTCTACACAGTCAATTCGAATTGAAGAAAGTCTCCTTGAAGTGACTCCTTCTCCTGATGCTCTGGAAGTTTATGAGATCTCTAATATCTCATCTTCTCATATGGCTGATACAAAAGAAGACATTTGAGTCTATGATATTGAAGAAAAATACTGCTGCACTTCTATGCAAACATTCTCCAGTGATTCTCCTTTAAATTCTATGCAAAATTTGCCAGTGATTGCTTCCGAAAGTGAAGCAGAATTTGATTTATCTCCCTCTAATGTTGTTGCTGGTGTGCAGATAAGTAATACCTAGGATATTTTAGAAAAAATATCAGATTTTAGGAGTGACCCATTCGCTCTCATTGATCTAGATCTTCCAGCAAATTCCTACAGGATTGCATGCACCAATATTCATAATTTTGAAGAAAGAGAAAACTGTGCATCTACCGTCTCAGTGGACCATACTTTTGGATATGATATGAGCTTATTTGGATATGATATGATCTTATTTGGATTTGATCTGATATTATTTGGTTCAAATTTTAGATTCCAATAGCTTTTAGTCATGCTTGTAGCTGCTCTCACCAATTTCGGTGTGAAAAATCAAGTACCGCAAGTCTTCTTCAAATTTGCTACTCGGAATTTGGTGTTAGTTTCCTCTTATGAGGTTTCTGATATTTTATTTTGAGAATCATTAGTTATTTAGAAGCTATATCAGATTATGGAGCTCAAGCATTCTCTCTCCACGGTACCATGGCTTCTCTACCTTTGGTCACATGCTCATCTCCTCACAGAACTAGTAAAGAGGAAGACATTCTACATCCGCCTTGACACTTTCTCATAACACTTGGGGTTGATTTTACCACTCATGGTTTACTATTCAAGGCTGAAACATATCATTTTCTTTAGTTTTCCTCACATGGCTCGAATCCTCAAGCACTTTTGCTCTCTTATCAGTTGATTTCAGTTGTTCTACATGGGTCCAGTTTTCATCTAGCAGTTGTCTATGTTCCTGATTCAGTTCAGCACATTATTGTTCTTCCAAAGAGGAAGATTCCACCAGGAATAAGATGGAGAAGTCTACATGCTAGGCCCCAGGATACATATGCACATAAGAACAATATTGATCCTGATTCTATCTGCTTAGTTTGAGGGGGGGCTTTTTTCCCATGTGGTTTTTTCCCCGTTTCCTTGTATTAAGCAGTTACTTTACTTTAGTTGTAATGGGTGACCTATGGGCTTGGTTACCAGGGCCCACAAATTTTCCAGGTTAGCATTCAGGGGAATTTTTAGGATTATAATCATCCCTTGTCCAATTTGGTCAATTATGTCTAAATTAGGAGTCTTTTCAGTCTATATTTAGTCACTAGCATCATTGGGTACAGATGGCCTAATTGGGCCACATGTACCAGTTACTAGAGTGTGGGGAACACTAGTTGAGTCTAACTGCCACTGACTGCACTTGCATATATCAGTTTAGGAGCCTCCTAGACCAATCCCTACAATTTAGGAACCACTGGGAGTGCCAGCACCAACCTCCTTCAGTTGAGTTTAGTTAGTGACTAGTTAAGCCTAGTTAGGTGTCAGTTACATCTAGTTACATTGAGTTAGAGCCAGTCATTGATTGATTGCATGTGGGAAGGTGCAATTCCTCACCTACCACATTCAGTTAGACTAGTTAACTGATTCTAACTGACTGGTGCACTGATTTAGACAACTTGAGCTAACTAGTTGGGCTCCGATAGTGATTTAGACATGTCTAGTTATACATGCAGTTAGGTAGAGTCAATCAATTCGAATTCCTTTCTCCTGCATTCGAATTGACTGGTTATTAATACTAGTGTATTACATTGTAATTAAATATCCAATTACTTTTGATTAATGAAAGCATTACACAGTTGCAAGCCATTTTTGCACCATTTCATTCTTCCATTCTCAGTAAAACTATCTGACCTATCTTGTGAGTTGTGTGTTGATCCACATATATATGTGCTCAATTTTATAATTATATGTAATAGTTATTAGTATTACATGCATGTAATATTTTGAATATACTATATTTATAGAGGTGAACGTATGTAATGACGTAAGTGTAAAATTTGGAGGTGTTTGGAAGTGTTTGAGTGTTTGGAGGTGTTTGGAGGTATTTGGAAGTGCTTGGAAGTATTTTAGAGTTTGAAAATATTAGCAATTCTAGTGTGATCAAGAGTGTTATGTTAGTATATATGTTATAATACGTATCTAATATGATAGTACTAGGTTATGCAATTGTTGCTATAATTGTATTGAAATTATGGTATAACATAATAATTCTATGAGTATATTAAATATGGAATATATATGTTATATGACTAATATGTTGTGTATATGAATAACAATAATATTATATATGATTGAAGAATTATGTTATGTATGTAAACAAAACGGACGTATGTATATAATACATAGTAATAGTAAATATGGTATATGGTATGAATGTATGATAATGTGTTGTATAGCTAGTAATTATTTTATTGTAGAATATTAGAAAATTTGGTGGTAGGATGTTTTGTTGTTTGAGGTGACTATGTATTTACTTTGATTGATAAGTAGTGCTCTACGTCTAAATAATTAGTAATGTAATGTATTATTATATATATTCTCATGTGCTAATAATTCTATGTAATAATATCATAAATAGTAACTACTCGATATGACTTCTATAGTTGATGTATGTTGTTTGATATTATTGGTTGTTATTGGATGTTATTGATTGACATTGGTTGATACTTGTATGACATTGTCAACATTGTATGTATGTCTATTATTGGTGTCCTTGGTTGTTACATTTGTTACGTGTAGGATTAATGCCTCTTGGTTGATGGATTATGGATGATGTATTCTGATTGATGTATTATGATCATTGTATTTTGCTTGATGAATCTTGGTTGATGTATTCTGATAGTGTATTTTGATTAATGTATTCCAAATGATGTATGTTGGTTGATGTATTCTGATTGATGTATTATGATCATTGCATTCTGCTTGATGAATATTGGTTGATATATTTTGATTAATGTATTCCAATTGATGTATGTTGGTTGATGTATACTGATTGATGTATTATGATCATTGTATTATTATTGATGAATCTTGGTTGATATATTCTAATTGTGTATTTTGATTAATGTATTCCAATTGATGTATGTTGGTTGATGTATTATGATAATTGTCTTTTGCTTGATGAATCCTAGTCAATGTATTATGATTGTGTATTCTAATCGATGTATTATGATTAATGTATTCTAATTGATGTATGTTGGTTGATGTGCTTTGATTGATGTACTATGATTGCTGTTTGTATGGTTAGTTGATGCATGTATGGTTGTCCTTGGTTGATATTACATGATAGATATATGATTGATATATGTTGAGATATTATGAATTGATGATCGATGTCTATATGGATGATGTATGCATGAGGGTCGTTGTATGATTGATATTAGTTGATGAATAATGTCTTTTTGAATGATCTCTAAGAAGAATTATGCTTTGTGTTGAGATGAAAAGTAATATGTTGTTATGGCCCTTTTTGGTTCTTAGTTAGATTAGAACTGTTGCATATAACTTCGCTTTGCTTGTTACATTTTAATGCAAAAGTATTTAGGTGATATTTGAAAATATTCATCCTTGTGATCTTCATTAGAAAAGTATCTTGTGTCATTATTGAAAGCTATACTAGTAATAACTTGGTGGTATTTTGTATATCTATAATGAAAAGTATGTACTAACCATGTAACTGATGAAGTATGGTACATGTGCCTTTATTGAAGATGAAATTCATGTATCCTTTTATATATTCAATACTATTTTTTTAGGATGTGATACTAGTATCTTTGTGAGGAAACTATCCAAAAATCTTGTTGAAAGAAAATATATCCTTGTGATCTTTGTTGAAAGTATCTTGCTTGGGTATACTTGTAGTATATTAAATACCTTTGTTGAAATGCATCTTTGTAAAATATCATAGTGATAGTTCATGCATCTTGTTGGAAAAATATCTTGGTGACACTTCATGCATCCTTGTAGGAAAATTATTTGAGTGAAAAATCATGCAAAATCATCTTGGTAATGCATATCACGTGATTGACTTATCTGAACACATTTCATGTATATTAGATGCATTTCATATGATTGAAATTGATTAGAATAAGATTCAATTAGATGCATTTCAAGTATTTTGTTGAAGAAGTATCTATATCTCGAGGAACTTGCATATACTGAAGTACTTCATGTAATGAATTAGAAATTAATTTTTTTTGAAAAATGAATTTTAAGAATCTTGTTGATTGGTATATATTATTACGACTAACCATGTGTCTATTGGGAATGTGAAAAAGCATCCTTGTTAAAGAAACATCTCTATTTCAAGTATCTTTGTTGAAGAATATGGTTTAGTTGTTGGGATTGAGTTCCTGGATCCCCTTAGAGAGAATCCTAGTATCTGTTTCCAGAGAGATAATCTGGTGGACTGTCGCCCCTTTGCTTTTGTCATATCACTCTACTAGTCCAGGTTCTCGCACAAGAATCCAGGAAATTCCAGGATGGTGGCCCCATATGCAGTGGAGACGGAGAAGAAATTAGTAGTGGGAAGCATTGAGGTTCTCGGAAGAGGTAGTTCTGAGAGCTACTAAACTGATTGTGGTTTTCTTGTAGGAGGAATATTGTCCCATTGAAGCCAGTTGCCCATATTTGAGATAAGTATTCTCTCTTGTGCTATTCATGTTGTTGTATTTTGTATAAGATCCATGGTGACTTATTTATGATACCTTTATGTTCATGGTTTAGTAGTTAAATAATAGTCTTATATCATGTATCATATATTTTTATAGTTGATGTTAATCATATGGTTGATTGAAATATGATTTTTAGGTGAATGCACCTTTGTTGATATTTGAAGACCCTGTAATGGGGATTGAATATTGTCCCTCGCTACTAGTCTTGCTTCTTGCACAGGAAGCCAGAAAATGGGATGGTGATATCTTGAGGAACAAGTTAAGTGAAGGGAGTCACATCCCACAAGCAGTGGAGACATACAGGAAAGTAGTAATGGGAAGTATTGTGGTTTCTCAGAAGAGGAGTTCCAATAAAGACTACTTGAAAACTGAGGTAGTGATCCTTTCGAAAGTTGTAAAAGCATGTATCTATTATGCATCGAGGACGATGCATGGTTTAAGGGGGAGAGGATGTAATACCCCGTCTATTAATCCCCAAACATATGTAATTCGTAATTATTTATTCTTGTGGAACATGGTGCTAGAAAAAGGGTATTTGAGGACCTAGACACATTATTATTATTTTTGTAAATAATTAATTAATGAAAACCAATTGGCACATCAGGGACCACTAAAAGAGTATGGGAGTCCTAGATCCACAATGTGAGGGGGGATGGGGACATTCCTAGCACTTTAGAACTTGTTTGGTTGGATATTGGTCCATAATTATGCCTTAGTGGCTTTATTAATTGATGATCACCCAAACATTGTACAAAGGACCCAACTATTGATTAATTTATCCTATATTGGTATTATTGAGCCTAATTCATGGTTTAGTGGACTTCCTTGGTGTTTGGGTGGGTGTCACTTGTTGATTGAGCCCCTTTGTTGGTTTTGTAACTCCTTGTCTAAATCCTTGTGTAACTCTTGTGTAAATCCTTGTGTAAGACCCCTTTTACTATTTTGGGAAGATGCCTTGGCTTGTGTGACACCTCACCTCACTAATTTTGATTCCTCTTCATGGATGATGTGTCCACGCATGAATTTGAGTGGGGTAGAGTGGCTTGGAGTCACTCTCCCTAAAATTCAAATTTCTTGGGTTGGATTAGAGTTAACCTCTTGTGGTTGAATTACCCCCCTTGTATTGACTCAAGTTGGCTTACCTTGGTTTGGTTGACCCCACTGAGTTAGGATTACCGTCTTTGGTCTATAAATCCATGTTTCATATCCTTGGTTTGGGGTTTTTTTCATGGTTCTTTTGGATGGTTTTTTATTATGGTTGTTCATAACTTTGATGTTCCTTTGTTTCCACTACTTGGCTTTTTCCTTGACCTACACATAAATCCTTATGGTGAATGGTGATATCTTGATGGCCTAGGAGGTCTGGATTACCATTGCACCTTGTAGTGGGGTGGAAGAGGAAATATGTGGTGAGGAATATAGTTTTGGATTCTCAATCTGATACTTGAGTTATTCTTTAGTGCACCTCTATTGTGGATCGGTGGCCTCATCTCGTGGGTGGCCTGTCAAAGTGAGATCTGGCTTGGCAGGGCCAAATGATGGGTGGAATGTGGTCCAGATGATGCTAGTTGCGCATTGATAAGATAAGTGATTTATATCATGTTCATTTAATTTACTTAGATCTTATATCATTTATTTATGGATGCAGATAAAATGTTTGATGAAACGTATGAGTTATTTGTGGAAGAAATTTCTTACAGAATTTAATCTATTTATGCAAGTAAATTTTATGAAGGAATTGGAAACTAGTTTTTGGGATTTTGTGCACAAATTGTTTGAGAAAATAATTATTCGGTACTTCTGCTATAGAAATTATATTTATTCCTCTGTTCATTATATATTGTGTATTTTTATGGTATAGTATCCTCGGAATGGTTTAATACACTTCTCTTTTATGCTTCTACCTTTTGTTCGAAAACTATTTTATCAATCGGACTATTTGGCATAGTTTGGAGAAATATCACATGAAGTGTTTGTAAAAATTCCTGAGTGTTAATTTTATGATTATGTATGATAAATAATATTGAAATGTGTGTGATAATGTGAGTATAAATCTTATTTTTAGTGTTGGGGAAATGTCTACTGAAATTCTAGATCAATTTCCAATTTCTAGCTCCTTCAATGGAATTGTTTTGAGTAGATTTGTGACTTTGCATATGAAGTGTTTGACAAAATGTTAGAATAATATATACATATTTTATGACTGATAAAACATGTTATTTATAGTTGGAATTTCATTTAAATTATTCTATGAACTATGGATTTAATTATTCTAGTGATTCCTAGAATTACTAGTCAATTCGAATGAGTAGAATTAACTTGTTTTGTGGATTGTTTAATGGAATGTATATGGGTGGAAAGATACAGCCATATGAATATAAGTGATCTACAATATGATTTCCATGAGATGCAATAGTCATATATTTCTCTTTATTTGTCATTTGGAAAGTTCAATTGGAAACTAGGTACATTTCAGTGAAATTGGCAAAGAGTTTTTGGATTCGAATCTATGTTTTTTGTAAAACCTTAGATGAAGCCTTAAGAAAGGAATGGTTGTATTTTGAACAGTACAAAGAGAGGAATGGCCTCTCCAATGTCTGGAAGGGTAAATAACAGGAAACGTTCAACCAAAGGAAGAGGGGTTTCCATCCCCTACCCTTCAGGAACAGGCCAAGGAATCCGCAAGGAAATCCCTACAGCAAAAATGAGCAGCTTCCACGAAAGAACTATAAATATGTAAACCTTGAACCTAAGGGGATTTTTGGAGCCCCTAAAGAACCCATGAAGTGTTGGGAATGTGGAGAGCGCCACTTGTGAAGGAACTGCCCATGCCTCAACCAAACTAATGAGGTTGTTCACAACCTGCAAGAAGCTTCCATTGTTGGGGAAGTTGAGAAAAGTTATCACCAGATTAATGCATCCTTAGAGAATCGACAAGCAGAATATCAATATGCAATTGTGGAGATTGAAGGTACTATCCCTAACCAAAGTCTTTCTATATTAATTGATCCAAGGGCTACCTTAAGTTACGTCACTCCCAAGGTGGTGGAAGACTTCCATCTTGCGAAGGTAAGGCATGCAAAACCCTGGTCATTCCAATTGGCTACTGGAGCCAAGAGAAAGGTAACTCAGTTTATTGTTGATTGTGAAGTTAAAATAAGGGATCATGTGACCAGGTTTAATCTGAATATTTTTCCTTTAGGGTCATATGATGTGATTATTGGCATGGATTGGTTAGCAAAGTACAAAGTAATATTGAATTGTTTTGATAAAACCTTTGCTTATGTGTCTGAGGATCAAATTATTAGGAAGGTAGAAGGTGTCACTAAACCTCTCTCCTTAAGGAAAATCTATGCCATTCAATTAAAGAAATGTATGAGAAAGGGATACAAGTTCTATGCAATGTGGGTCACTAACCTGCTCCTTGATGAAGGTCAAGCATAGGTAAAATACCATCCAGTCTTAAGTAATTTTATGGATGTGTTTCTAGAAGAGATACCAGGACTGCTCCATCAACGAGAAATAGATTTCTCCATTGAGATTGTGCCTGGGTATGCACCGGTATCTAAGATACCTTATCGTATGAGCATCCCTGAGTTAACCGAATTGAAAATTCAGTTACAAGAACTACTAGATATGGGTTACATCAGACCCAATGTGTCTCTTTGGGGAGCACCAGTTTTATTTGTTAAGAAAAGGGATGGGACTCAAAGACTTTGCATAGATTATAGACAACTGAATAAAGTAACCGTCAAGAACAAGTATCCTCTGCCTCGGATTAATGATATGTTTGATCAAGTGGGGGGATATAAAATATTCTCCGAGTTAGATTTGTGGTCTGCATATCACCATATCGGGATTAAAGAAGAAGATGTAAGTAAAACGACCTTCAGAACCTGATATGGGCATTATGAATTAGTAATAATTCCTTTCGACTTAACCAATTCCCCTACTACATTCATGCGCCTAACAAATAGTACTTTCAACAAGTACCTAGATCAGATTTTGTTGATATTCCTCAATGACTTTTTAATCTACTCCAAGATGGAGGAAGAACATCAACAACACTTGAAATTGTGCTACAGACCTTAAGAGAGCATTAGTTGTATGCTAAGTTCGAGAAGTGTGAATTCTTTAAGAACAAAATTCAGTACCTAGGTCATGTCATCTCAGAAAACAGGATCGCGGTAGATCCATAAAAGATTAATGCTATTTCAGAATGGCTTGTGCCTAAGGATGTCGTTGACATTCAGTCCTTCATGGGACTCACTGGTTACTACCAAGGATTCTCAAAGATAGCCTATCCCATCACTTCCTTGCAAAAAAAAGGAGTAAAGTTCATGTGGTCCTTGAAGTGTCAAGAGAAATTTGAAAATATAAAAATATTGTTAACCATGGCTCCAATTTTAAAGGTGTTTGACCCCTATAAAGACTAAATAGTCTTTACAGATGTTGGTAAGGAAGGATTGGGGGGAGTACTATCTCAATAAGGGCATGTAGTATGTTATGAATCTCGCAAATTGAAAAATCGTGAACAAAATTATGTAGTGCATAATCTAGAATTGGCAGCAGTAGTGCATGCCTTAAGAATGTGGTGCCACTACCTGTTAGGGAAAATGTTCCTTTTATTAACAAACAACATATGTGTAAAGAATATGTTTACTAAGGCTTTATCTAAGGTGTCTGGGTGGAGTAATTTCATGTTCTAACTATATGCACAGATTGATGTTTTCTGCCTAAGGATACATGTAGGCAGAACATGGCCAGGAAACATATACTGAAACGTGGAGTTTGAAGAAAATGCACAGGAAAACATAGACAAGTAAAATTCGTAGCTAACATGTCGATTTTGCATCCCTATCTTATTCACATGTCATTGATTTAGGTGAACCTAAGATGCGCACCATTAATCTTAGCAAATTGAACAACACAGGCATTAGGCATAAAACAACATAGTCACTCAGCCCCGAGTTGTTGATATAGATATTATATGGATTGAACACTGTTGAGCAACTCGAATTCTTTGATAGACAACAAGGAAGATGCGGTTAGTTTCTTTCTCCTTTATAGATAATTGGGGTTGATTTCATTGGTTTGTGGCATTGGCATGGATTGCAAATTCGTATTTATGGTTGAATGCACAAGATTGTTTTTGTTGTGATCCAATGGCTATGGAGATGCCTTGGTAGATCCTTATGCTTTCATATTGATTAATGGATGATTAGATGTGTTTGATGAGAATGCATTTGTTGATATATGTGCTTTCAAACGTATCAATGCATGTGTTTTCTTTGTTTAATGGTTTCCTTCCACGAGTTTAATGGGAAATTTGATGTATTCGGGTGTTTGGTCACCATTAATTGCACTGAGGGTATAGGTAGTTAAAAACCACTACGGGAGAAGTTCATAGTCAAATTGCCCTTTAATTGTGAAGGTGATAATGGGAGGATGGTTTAGTTTTGGATGTTTGATGGGGCATGTGGGGACTGAGGCTACATATGCCATTCGTTGGGGTTGACTTGATGGAACATGTGTACATGTGCTCAATTCACTGTAGGTTGATTTAAGTATATTGTTCTACTGTAATGTCAAAACACTATGGGATTTGGCAGGGACAAGACTGGTTGTAAAGTTCTTGTGTCAGTTATGAATAGACTTACATAATTATGCTATAGGACCACCTTCGTATAAATATTGGTTAATATAAGCATATTTAAATAAATTTGTCTACCCCACATTTGGATATATAATGTGACAATTTCTATATCCACTTATGGTTCCCATTTCATATAACAATAATAGCAACAATAATACAGATTTCAAAATGCAGGAGTAGATATCCATCATGCGATAATGCAAACTGTCAGCAAATATTTTATATAACAATAATGGCAGATTTAAACTGTCAGCAAATATTTTATATAACAATAATGGCAGATTTAAAAAAGCAGGAGCAGATATCCATGAATGCTACACTGCAGACTGGTAGCAAATATTTTATATAAATAAATGATTAAAGTTACAGAATTTGTACACGTACTCCCATTCAAATAATAGATGGAGACTCGAGAGTGTTAATTCACATACAAATAACAAATGGATAAGGAATGGACAGCGTACTACGATAGGTGGATAATTATGAGAACAGTCTCCATCTCCATTGGTGATGGCCTTAAATACCAATACCAACCAAGTCGTCTCCCCATTTCCATTTTCATTTTCATTTTCACATTACTTAGGTTATCGACAATAATGGGTTCCAAATAATTTCACCTCCTATTTGAACATGAACACTGAACCCTTAGTTGAGGGAGAAAATTACACGACTCTTATATAACTTCGCACATGGGGATAAGTTGATCACGCTCAGGGCCCATACTCGCTGATGTAATGGGCACTCAATACACCCTTTCACGCACATGAATTTTTACCGGGTGTGAAGCCCAGTGTACAACATTATTATTGATTGTCAAATCCACTTGAAATGTATCATTTAACCGGGAAATAAAATACACGGATAAACTTTCAATTTAAATAAAAATTAAAATTTTAAAGATAAACGAAGAACACAAAATTTGCAAAGCTATGAATCGATCGTTAAATTGGGAAGCTCAAAGTTGGTTTTTTGGGTTGTGTGGGCATAAGTGCCACTAGTGGCAGCGTACAACTCACTGGGAAAGGGTTCAAGGATACACAAGCAAAGGCATACAAGCAAACTTTGTGTTTGGTTTTGGCAGATCATTGGTTAGTAATTTTATTAAAAACTAAATCGTTTCTGGTAATTTGCTAATTAATCTTGTATATACTGATAAACTTGTTTTTGCTAGTTTGTATATATTCAAATGCTAAACGCTAATGTAAACTTGTTTTTTCTTGGTTGTCTCAATCAGAGATACATTATTAAGTAGAATGCTTCAACGCTAATGTACATGTAGAGACAATTATGAATATTAGCAACAAGCATATGTACATGTAGAAAGGTTATAGATTGTGCAATCTTAAAAATTAAAAAGAATGCCACGAACAGAATGAACTTACAATCCCAGCATATATACACAAACATGTTTTTGGTCTCTATATATTTATTCTTTTTTTATACACTTAAATTGTAATTCTTAACAATATATCCTTTAAAACACAATTTGTATTATGCATGTTTTAAAATAAAATATTGTTTGTTTATAGTTCATGTATTTCTCAAAATAAAATATTGTTTGTTTCTAATTTATGTATTTCTTAAAATAAAATATTGTTGGTTTCTAATTTTTGCAAGGAATCATTTCTTATCCATGGATCCAAAGTTCATTTTATTCTGGACATGCTTACTAAGGGAAATGCTTACAAGCTCTTCTTCTACAAACAAGTCAGATCTAACCAATACTTTTGTTAGTTATTTTATACAAATGATATCCATATATGCAAAAATCGAATCAGCATGCAAACAACTAGAGAATGTCTTTTTCTCTTTTCAATGTGTTGTTAACAAAAATAGAACGGTCGTATATGCCAAGAAAAAACTCGATGCAATTTGTGAGGGAGCCAGTACAACCTAGAAAAGCATTGCCTTTAGTTTTGCATAGTCTATCCCATGGACATTTTACATACATAATATCGTAATTGCATTGTGTGGGAGAATCTCCAGTGAGAAAATACAATATGGTTGTTGTAGATATTATCCTTCAAAATATGCAAAATGAATATATCAATATTCCATCTGATAGCAGGTTGCAAAACGTTATGAGTGATTTTCATACTTTAACTTTCATCCCCACAATATGTGGTGCAATTGATGGCACGCATATTAAGCTTTCATATCGCCCAAGAGAGCATCATACTTTTGTGAACTATGCAAATAGACATCATTTCTATAGTGTTTTGTTGCAAGGAATATATGATGCACACAAAAAAAATTGGGATGTTTGTGTCAATGCTCATGGCGTGGATCATTGGAATTGTTCTGCAATAAAAACAAATATGCAAAATAGAGAAGTGTTAGCAACTCCAACATTTCAATATGAAGGAAAAATTATCTATCCTCAATTAATTGGAGATTCCTCCTATCCTATATCCCCTTACTTATTGAAGCCATTTAACAACAATGCATCACCATTACACACTCTTTTTGACAAATATTTGTCTAGAGGTCGTGTGAAAATAGAGATTGCATTTGGTATACTTAATGGGAGATGGAGATTTCTTAGAAATGTAAGTGTAGAATTGGAAAAGGTACCTAAAAGTGTAGTGGCATGTTGTGTGCTCCATAATTTCTTACAAATGAATCATGAAGATGAGCCCGACAACCAAGTAGATCCATGTATGCCAATTCTAATACTCAATTGCGATGTCAAGCCATGGAGAGAGATGAAGTTTGAGAACAAAGAGATATTATATTTCATGAAAGGGTAAGGCAATACAATTTTAGTACGGGGCAATGATGTATTTTTTTTAATGACAAATACAAAATTTGACTATGCTTTATCTCATATTTCCCTTAGCAAAAAGTTTTGCAATTTGAAGTTGTACATTGAATATTTTGTCCATCCTTTTGCTTTCTTGCTCCAATTTTGCATTCTCAAGTTGTAATCTCCCTTGCTCAATTTCCTTCATTGTTTGAGTGAAATGTATAAGGCCTTTTTCCATCCTCTCTCCCAAGTATTCATTGAAAGCTCTCTTCATTTTTAATTTGCATTCAGTTCTTTTTTTGTTTAGATAAGTTTCTTCATGTGCCTTTTCTTCTTCGATATCTTCTACACTCACAGATGAACTTTCTTCATGTGATTTCCCCATCTCCTCTATTTCTTTCTCTATTGTGGAATTGTCTAGGTTAACCCAATCTTTTCCACTATAACCTTCAAGAGACTAATCACCTTGGGAGTTTTCCCTATAATGTGTACCATATCATTATAAAAGTTCCATGTTGATTGCTTTCCTCTCGTGGTGTTTTCCATTTATTTCTCTTTCTTGAAAGTTTTCTTCAATCTATTCCACATGTACTTACATAGAGTTCATGTGAAAGATGTTTTGCATTCAAGATTTACAGCATTTTCCACTTTATCCCAATGCTTCTTACCAATATTTCCATGGTTTAAATTCACGTAAACATCCTCAAACTTTAAAATCAATGTTTGCATAGCGTTTTTGGGCCAAAGTTCTTCTGTACATTCGGTATTCATATCTTCATTTTTTTCTCATTTTCTATGGTTTGAGTCAATGGAATGACTTCCTCCATATCATAATCATGTTGAGGACAAATGTCACATCCATGATTGGGAGCAACTTCTCGATTAGATGCACTATAATATTCCATCAAATCAACATCATATGCATCATTCAAATTTATTTGTGAACGTGGAATGTACTTAGGGAATTGTGTTTGATAACTCTTAGTTGGTTGTGAACATGGAACACAATTCCTATTTGAATTATCCAAGTTTCATTTGAGGAACCCAAAACTTTTGGAAATTTAAAACCATGTAATTCAAACACTGAAAATGCATCTGAAATGGTATTTTATCCATTACATCCAACTTTGAATAACTCCTGCAAATATTTTTAAATAACATAAAAATTTACCCTAGAAATGTAAAATAATGTTAAATAAAACAACATAAAAAATATTATTACAACACTCAATTTGAACTTGCAAAAACAATTACAATAATATGATTATTAAATACTTAAATCTGATTCACAAATAAAGTAACATAAAGACATAATTGTATTTTATGAAATAGAAAAACATAATAAAATTATTGTGGTATCAAAATCTAATATAAAAAGAAATTGTAATTTAATGTATGTTCACAGTATGTATTGATCCATTTATGTTCTTATACGTATTACATTTACTCTGTAATTTTTTAAAGACATAAAATTAACGAATTGATATTACACAAACCATAAAATTAAATTTTACGTTTTTGATAAAATATTTAACAATATAATAATTAATTAATTAATACATATACAAACGGAGAAAACTCATTCAACTAATGCAAGAATTATTAGACTAGAAATTAAGCGGAAAAAAATTCGATCAATGTAGAATAGTAAAAAATATCAAGACACTGATTTTTTTTTTTGGTTTTATGATCAAGAGAATTTCGATCAAGGACGCCCTGAATTAGAGGACGAGAGCCACGAGGCCGAGAGCAGCCATGGCTGCGTGATTTGCATGCAGGGGTTGCATGCGATCTCCATCAGGAAGTACGAGTTGCCTGGGAGCAGTGCCTACCTTTGTCTTCACGTGGGGATCCCGCCTCATGTGTTGATAGGCTGGATTGGTTTGCCGGAGAAGCAGTCCGATGGGTTCACCACTGGACCTGCGATCTGAGGCCTTTCACAGGCTTATCTCATCTCGGATCAAGAGATCGGGTTTAGGAAACCCCCCAAAGTTCGTCAAACATCTTGAGGATGTACCTGAAGTAGCGCTCCCCCCGAAAGAGACCATGCGGGTTGCCCTCTCCCTGGCAGACCGGGCCTTAATCGGGCAATTCACTGGGCTCTGACCCTCGCCTAAAACCACGGATAGCTGGGTCCAAAGAAACTGGAACCCTCTGATCTCCAAGAAAGTTGCTTCATACTCCGTTGGAAGAGGCTTCTTCCTGTTCGATTTCGAATTGAAGGAAGACAAAGAACTCATCTTCAGAAACGGGCCCTATTTCATGGGGCCATAGGGGCTTTACCTCAATGGGTGGACTCCGGACTTCGATCCTGAGGCTGACACCCCCAAAGTAGTGCCATTCTGGGTCAGACTACCCAATCTACCTATGCACTGCTGGAATACTAAATCCCTCCAGGCTATAGGATCTGCCCTGGGGAAGTACATTGATATGGCCATCCCTAAGGATCAGTACGCATGTGCCCGTATCTGCGTCGAGGTGGATCTTGATGTTGGTCTGCCAGAAGCCATAAAGCTCACTGTGGGGAATTGGACCTATTTTCAAAATCTTGACTACGAACAGCTCCCCTTCAAGTGCAGAGGATGTCAAGAATATGGGCACTTCATCCGGAATTGCCCTAAAAAGCCAGAAAACTCACAGGACAAAGTGGAAGGATGGCAAAAGGTGAATAGATCAAGGCCAAAAAATCAAGCTAGGGAAGCCACTAAGAAGAGTGAAGGAACCAAAGATACTAGAGCTGGTCCAATTGAAGGACCCCCAGAACCCCCCAAGGCTAAAGAAATCATTGAAGTGCAGGATGGAACCACGGATGTAGCAGAAAAATCAACTAGTGGAGATAGAAAAGAATCAGAAGTAGCTCTATCAGACACCCAATGGAAAGATCTAGATGATGGACCAGCTCTGACAAAAGAAGGAGAAAGCATGGGGAAGTCGGAGGAAGAAACTGGCTCAGAAGAAGAAGAAGAGGAAGAAGGCGAAATAGAGTTGACTACTCCTAGACTGTCTAAAACCAAAGGAAGGAGATCTAAGAAAGAAGTAAGGGATCAGGAGACCTATAAGGATAAGCTGCAAGGATCGCAGCTAACTCTGGAAAAACTCCTGAAGAACCCGAGAAACACCCGTCAGCAAGGGCATGCCCAGAAAGGGATGCCTATGGCCCCCAAAAGTAAATAATGAAGGTCCTCTCCTGGAACTGCAGAGGTCTCGGTAGCAGAAGCAAGGAAGACTCTATGTCAGATCTAATATATCTTCATCAACCGAACATCTTGCTGGTCTAGGAGACCAAGATGGAGGAAAATGTATTTCTTCATGTAAGTCAGAAATTCTAGAAAAAAGGAGGTAAAGTGGCTATCAGTTCTAGGGGCGCCTCAGGAGGTATTGGAACTCTATGGGATGACAAGAAATTCGAGGTTGTTGAAATCAAGTACAGCCTGAAATGATCCTCACCCTTCTGAGGCAAAAAGAAACAAATATGCTGGTAAGAGTTTACAATATTTATGTTCCTAACTCATATGCTGAAAAAAAAAATCTGCTGGAATCTTCTCCGTGAAGAAAAAAGCCACCTTCCGGGTAATGTAATTCTGGCTGGAGACCTAAATGTAACTCTCAGCCAAGATGAAAAAAGAGGGGGATCTCTGGTGAGGGACCCCATAAGAGAAACTGTTGATGAGACTATTCTGGAATGGGATCTAATGGACGTGAAGCCCTCCTCTGGAAAATACACCTAGAATAACAAAAGGCTCGGGCCCGGGCATATTGCAGCCAGGCTAGACCGCTTCCTCGTTCAGTACTCACTCCTCCTCCTTGGCCTGAATCTGTCCTCCAAAATATTACCGTTTGGGGGATCAAACCACAAGCCCATCCTTCTCGAATTGGTGCCGGATCTGAACCTGGGACCCATCCCCTTCAGATTCAATCCACTGTGGGCTTCTCATCCAGACTTCCTTCAAATGGTAGCAGACACTTGGTCTCCCCCTGTCACAGGATCCCCCTTCTACATTTGGGAGGAGAAGCTGCAGAGGCTCAAGAAAGTGCTAAAGAATTGGGCCAAGTCGATCCCTTCCCCCAGCTCAAAAAAAATCCAAGCAGCACACGCGCTCGAGATCCACCAGGCCAGTATGGAGGATAGGGACGTGCTCAGTTCAGATATTCAAGCTGGGACTAGACTTCATATGGAGCTCCACGCAGCATGCAGAGAAGAATCGGAATGGTGGAGGCAGAAATCACGCTGTAAATGGTTTAAAGACGGGGACAGAAATACCAGTTTCTTCCATAAACACGTTGAGTCCAGGAAAAATCATAATCACATGCATGAGATTCAAGCAAGTGAAAAGGTCATCACTCAATTTGAGGAGATAAAGGCTAAGGCAACAAAGCATTTCAACGATCTATTTATGGCCCAGCCCCTCATGGAAGACGTCGACCTGCTCAATTTGATTCCCAGCGCTGTCACTAATAATGATAATGAAAATCTGAAAGAGCCGGTCACTTTAAATGAAGTCAAGAACGTTGTTGATAATATGGAAGATGATCGAGCACCGGGTCCGGACAGATTCAACGTCAATTTCATCAAAATATGTTGGAATATTATTAAAACAGACTTACTCAAAATGGTAAGAAAATCCCAGTGTTGCAGCAAGATAGGAGGTAGTACGAATTCAGCCTTCTTGGCACTGATACCAAAAGAGAAAGCAGCTAAGACCTTTGAAAAGTTCAGGCCTATATCTCTGTGTAATATAGGATACAAAATCATAACTAAAATCATGGCCAGCAGACTAAAACATGTCTTGCCCAACCTCATCCCAGAGAACCAAGGTGGATTCGTCAAAGGCAGGAAGATCTAGGATAACATTATCCTGGTTCAAGAGGCTATTCACTCCAGCCTGAAGAATGGAGATAAAGGAATGGTAGTGAAAATCGACCTAGCAAACGCCTTCGATAGAGTCAGCCACCCCTTTCTCTTCCAGGTTATGAGACGGTTCGGATTTGATTCAGAATTTATCTCTTGGGTTAAAGCCTGTATCAGCTGCCCTTGGATCGCTCCGCTTGTCAACGGAAGAGCTGCTCCTTTCTTCCAAGCCTCAAGAGGGTTGAGGCAAGGATGCCCATTATCCCCACTGTTGCATGTTATCCAGGCTTCCGTGCTAAGCTTCCAATTGGAAGATGCCAGGCTTGATCAGGAGTTGCCAGGAATTAGGTTGACCAGAGGTACTAAAGACATCAATCACGCGCAATTCACGGATGATACCATCTTACTGGGAGGAGCCAGCCAGATAATCGCCCGCCGCTTTAAGAAGGAAATGAACCGGTACTGTCAAGCCTCCGGTAGCAAAATCAATTACAGAAAGAGCAAGATCTATGGCTGGAACATAAATCCAAGGGAAATGCTCGATATAACCCGAGCTCTTAACATGGATGGGGCTACCAGCTGGGAGTCCTTCAATTACCTTGGGGTCCCCATCTTCAAATCAAGCCCCAAGAGTACCGCTTGGAGCCCTATCATCGAAAAAATCAAAAGGAAAATAATGGGATGGGGAGTGATCTGGCTCAACCTGGCAGGGAAGGTGATGCTAATCAAAGCCGTGCTCAATAGCAGTCTGGTTTATCAATGCTCATTACTCCTTGCCCCAGTCAAGATTCTAAATCAGATAGAAGGCCTGATGATATCCTTTCTCTGGCAGGGTGGGAAGAATGGGGTAGGCAAAAAATTTGCATTAGTCAGCTGGGAAACCATCAAAAAACCCTGGACAGAGGGAGGTCTTCAAATCAGATACCTTAGAATCCAAAACTTGGCTATAGGAGCCAAGCTGCTCTGGAACCTGCTTAAGCCCAATCCAACCTGGTGCAGCCGGGTGCTAAAATGCAAATATTTTCCAGGCCCCAGGCTCAGATGTATCGATGAAATCCGGGAGATAAAGAATGGCTCTCCAATTTATAACCTCTGTAAGAAAGTGCTGCCACTTTTCCAAGCTGAGTTAAACTGGATCCCGGGCAATGGGAAATTAATCCGTCTCTAGCATGACACAATCCTGGGTCAGCGCCCTCCTCAGCTCCCTAGACTGCAACGCTGGATGACAATGATGGGATTGATCACGTTATGGGACATATCAGAGTGGGAGATTGCAGGTGATAATCGATGGTCTGGCTGGAAAACGCTGAATTGCCCAGCTAATTTAAATGCTGAAAAAAAAATTATGCAGAACCACTTGATCGGCCTAGCTCCGTTGAATAAAATCGCTAAGGATAGACGTGGGTGGGGGACGGCCTCATGCAGATATTCAACGGCTGAAGGATTCCAAAATTTCTCAGCAAACTACAACGTGCCAGGTAATCCTCAAGTCTGGAATAATCTGTGGGAAAATAAGACAGTCCCGAAAATTGATATCTTCAATTGGACGCTAAGGCATGGCAGAATCCTGACTGGAGAGAACTTAGAGAAGAGGGGGCTCATGGGGCCCTATCGCTGCCCCCTTTGTGTAAATGCTGCTGAAAATATAAATCATTTATTTTTAAATTGCCCTTATGCAAATACTGTTTGGACAGAGGTGCTGAAGCGGTGGGGAAATAGTAAGCAGTTACCGGAACATATACAGGACTGTTTTATAAATTGGAATAAATTATATCAGGGAGATCTGAGCCATAAGAAAGGAGTGAAAGCATGCTGGATGAAAATCCCTCAAATCATTTGCTGGAACATATGGAAGGAAAGAAATCAAAGAATATTCCAAGGTAAGACTAAGCCAGCATGGAAGATTGCTGCTAAAGCAATGGCGTTACTTGGGGAGGTGGTAAGCTCCTCAAAGATCCCAATCAATAAAGAAGCTCTGAATGATAATGAAAAAGAGTGGATGCAAAGCTTCAGCAATATGGCCGCAAGTCCTAAGGATGGGAAAAATTCGGAGGATTGGGATATCAGGATGGACAATTCCCAATTTGAGAACTGGCTAAGAGAAAGAAAGATCTTCAAATTGTTCTTTGATGGAGCCTCTAAAGGGAATCCCGGGAGAGCTGGAGGAGGAGGAGTAGTTATGGATCCGGGCGGGAAAGTAGTGATCAAGTATTATTGGAATATTGGTCATAATTCCAATAATATGGCTGAGGCGTATGGGCTCTGGCAAGGACTAAAGCAGCTACTGAAGATAGGGGTTGAAGAGGTAATGGTCTCTGGGGACTCCAGGCTAATTATTCAGGCTTTGAACAAGGGAAGTAAGGATAAGAATGAACGTATGGTAAGGATGATTAAGAGAATCCATGCTAAGGCCAAGATGTTCAGGAAAGTCCAGTTCTTTCATATTTTAAGGGTGCTAAACACATTGGTGGACCAGGCAGCCAATAACTCCATAGCTGTAGGCCTTAATGATCTCATTGTAAACTCGAATGTTAGTTTTGAAATCCCTCCTTAGCCTCTTTATAGGGCATTTGTCTAATGGAGGAAAGGGAATGGTAGACTGTTCTCAGTGTTCCCTTCAGTAATTCCTTGCTGATTTTTCTATAATATAACCGCTTCTGTTAAAAAAAAAAAAAATTAATACATATACAAACAGCATGAGTTAATCTTAAATGGAATAATAATTAACTTTTATGGAGTTGTTTTAAAATATGAGACTCCTTTATATGCTTGTTAATTTGAAAATTCATAATATCTCCAATAACAATAGGAACAATTCCATATAATAAAACCATAACTAAACTTTGTTTACAAATATTGATGTGTGTGTGTGTGTTAACTTGAGAATTTATTTACAATAACAGTAAGAACAATTCCATGTAATAAAACCATTACTAAACGCTGTCTCAAAATCTTGATAAATATAGATAATATAAAAGGCTATAGAAAGACAAAACTAACATATTTACTAAGAGCCTGAATGCGGGTGACAATACAAAGGCCAGCTGTTCCGCGGGCGCTAGCAACACGCGTCTGCCTTTGCAACCGACGTCGTTTGCTGCCAGCTTGGATTCTCGGCGCCTGGATCTGAACAACTCCATCGGTGTTACTTCCCCGATGATCTCTGTTGCACTTGTCGTGACCTCCGCATTCTAGGTTCTGTCGGTGTTAAGACGTGCGCTCACCACCCAGCTCATGAACGTCGTCACTCTGCGCAGGATCCTTCGAACATTGAGGATTATTCCTGAGTCTTGTTAGAGCATGAGAGCAGAGCTAGAACTAGTACTTCGTCCCAGGCTCATTCAAGGCATGTTCGCTCAGATTAATGGCGACTGACAGGAATTTGATGCAGTCTTTCCATGCGTATTATGATATGGATGATAGTTGTATTGGCCGTGAGTTCAAGGCGGTTTACCATAGTCTCTCTAATGTTGTTGTTAACTCTGTTGGTGTTTTTCATTCCAGAACCCGTGAAGGAGCTTTCACCCCTCTACATTTTGGTCTAAAGATTAATTCGACGGCAATGTCCCGCCAGCGTGGTACTCCCAAACGAGCCCACTCGGGGCGTGCAAAACCCCAAAGGAGTAGCAGTGTCCCGGTCCCTGAGGATTATGAACCTCATATCTCTGGTCGCATTCGGGTGTTGGTTGAGGCATGGGAGAATAAAGTTTTGAACAGGAAGTTGTCAATAGGGGAGGATGGCAATCGCATCAACCACTACTGGATGGTAAAAAAATATGCTTTGCAACCTAGCGGAAGATATGCTTAGCAACTGGGTTGAAGCTCGAATGGTGGTCCATTCCATGAAAATGAAAATCACTGAGATTGACACTCAGTTGACCGAATTGGACAAAACTTTCTCCTGGAAAGGAACAGCCAGTATTTCCAGCTTAAATGTCCATAAGGCAGGGGCAGAAGCACAGGGTGGTGGTGTAAGTGGTGGAGCCAGCGGAAGTGAAACGGGGGGGCGAGCCATCACCAGTCTAGGAGGAAGTGGAAGCTCCTCCAAGTCACCTCGAGCTAAAACTTTCCAGGTGCCTTCTCCAGTGGAACCCCTCTCCAAACGACTGAAAGACTCGTCTTCTCTGCAGGCTGGTCATCCTCGAGCGTTGTCTCTCATTCCTATGGCAGCCACAAACTCACCCACTAGGTCGCAGGAGGAGCGCTGGGCATGCCCCATCACTGAAGATCCCCCCTCAGCTTAATGCGTGCTTTGAACAGGTCTCTTTCAAGCTTCGCTTCGTGCAAGCCTTTAGATATTGTCTATGTTTTCATTTCTAAGGTTTACTTTATGTCTCTTTTTAGTTCTAGTGGAGCTCGGCTGGTTATGCAACCCAGTTTCCCTGCATATCGGTCTTGAATAGTTTTTAAGAGTTTTTTTCTGCAAATATCAGTATGCTTACACACAGACAGGTGTCTTATTTTTTTGAAATGGCTCTGAAGGAGACACAGTCTCCTTCAAACCCCTTTCAAATCATGAGTTCTCTGATGTAATTTTTTTGCGTCTGTAATATAATTTTCTGTGTAGCTTACAAAAAAAAAAAAAACATATTTACTAAGAACCTTTGATTAATGTCTAGTAGTTGGTTTTTCACAATTGTGAATATCTCTTAGTATAATTCCCCATTTTTGTAGCAAAACTAGTGTAAAACAACTCAAAATTCGTAAATAAATAAAAAAAATTACATGCATTGATTTTACTGTCATTTAACCAGTAGATTACTCATGTTCTAACTTATGCAAGTTATTAATATATTTTCCATGTCCATCATGCCAGGTTCCATTGGTTGAGGCAATGGCCAGCTCCTTTCGAAACATTCAACTACGCTCACAGGTGATGTTTTTAGTTTTCTTGCTTTTAATTTAATAGTTTTTACTAAGGCCTTAATTTCCCTAAGGATTCTGAGACTATCCATAGTCTTGATCCCATCCATTATGTAATAAGATTATTTAAAGTGGTTTAAAAGCCATAGGCCTTACCATATCCTAAGCTCATGGTCTGATTGTGACCCTCCATCCTAAGCGCAATGGATTGGGGTTTGTAAACCATACGATTCCTACCATAAAGTAACCCTTCGTTAAAGAAATAGTGCAAAGGATATAGTGTATAAAGAATTGGTTTACTTGGCATACAATAATGAATGTGTTATGATATGACTTTCGCCATGGTTTTACAATATAATATATGGCTCATTCGTTGGGGTTTTAACATGTGGTTTGTGCTTGATATCGAAATATGAATGCAATGATTTCAGGCCACAATTGCTCTGGACGTTACTTAAAAGTGGTACCCTGATTGACTTAATTTTTTTCCTGGCTGAGAGTTGACAGCGCAGCCAGCTTCTTGAGATGGATCGAGAAGTAATCTCGGCCTTACACTTATACGGTGGTATTGTAATGGTTTCATAAGTTTTTTAATACATCGTGGGTTATCTGAACCTGTATTTGTGCATTTGGTCATTTGGTCTGTAACCGGCGAGAGCCAAATCTCTTCTCTATAAAATGGTTATAGCGTAGGGTTTTTGGTTTAACGTTGTGTTAATGGGATTGTGCATTAACCCTTCCAAGGTGTTCTGGGCTCCTATGGATTTCTCAATGGTCTGCATTCCAATGCTTGCGCTTCAATGAGTATACCATTACTTTGTCCATACGTACTGCCTTCTAACAAGTGAAAAGAAACTGAAACTTGTCTCTGTGTTTTTAATGATATAAATCCAAGATTTGCAAGGTTTACTGATAAGCACTGAATGTGGTTGCAGGGAGAGGAGGGATAACGAAAACCCTAGAGAAGCTGACCCCTGTCCCTCTCTGCAACTCGCCAAGGTAAGAAAGTAAGGTTTAAAATATTGTTTAAAGTTTTCCTTTGTGGTTTATTTCAAAGGTTATGACTGTAACTTGCAATATTTACAGGTGGAGGGCACTAGAGAGGGAGGCAACAGGGTCACCTCCTCCCAGGCCTGCATTTTTAAACGTACTCCCATTCAAATAATAGATGGAGCCCAGTGTACAACATTGTGCAATATTATTATTGATTGTCAAATCCAATTGAAATGTATCATTTAACCGGGAAATAAAATTCATGGATAAACTTTCAATTTAAATAAAAATTAAAATTTTAAAGATAAACAATTACTGGGAAGAACACAAAAATTGCAAAGCTAGTTATAAAAAGCTATGAATCCATCATTAAATTGGGAAGCTCAAAGTTGGTTTTTTGGGTTGTGTGGGCATAAGTGCCAGTAGTGGCAGCTTGCAACTCATTGGGAAAGGGTTCAAGGATACACAAGCAAAGGCATAAGAGCACAGGCAAACTTTGTGTTTGGTAGATCGTTGGTTACTAATTTTATTAAAAACTAGATCATTTGTGGCAATTTGCTAATTAATCTTGTATATCTGATAAACTTGTTATTGCTAGTTTGTATATATTCAAATGCTAAACGCTAATGTAAACTTGGTTTTGCTTGTTTGTCTCAATTAGAGATACATTATTAAGTAGCATGCTTCAACGCTAATGTAGAGGTTACGAATGTTGTTTAAACTTAAAAACATGTTATTCAAAGGCTTTTGTTAACCCTATTTAATAGAAATTTAATCCAGCATTGTTCTTTCTCAGTAGTAAAAGAGATCACATAGAGACAATCATGAATATTGGCAACAAGCATATGTACATGTAGAAAGGTTATAGATTGTGCAATCTTAAAAATTAAAAAGAATGCCACGAACAGAATGAACTTACAATCCCAGCATATATACACAAACATGTTTTTGGTCTCTGTATATTTATTCTTTTTTTATATACTTAAATTGTAATTCTTAACAATATATACTTTAAAACACAATATGTATTATGCATGTTTTAAAATAAAATATTGTTTGTTTATAATTGATGTATTTCTCAAAATAAAATATTGTTTGTATCTAATTCATGTATTTCTTAAAATAAAATATTGTTGGTTTCTAATTTTTGCAGGGAAACATTTCTCATCCATGGATCCAAAGTTCATTTTATTCTGGACAGGCTTACTAAGGGAAATGTTTACAAGCTCGTCTTCAAACAACTAGAGAATGGTGGAAATTTCCAAGACAAAACATATTTTGGAATTTAATTCAACAACAAGTATGGCCAGAACATCCATATCATCCTGACATATTATATCGTCGCCACTACATAATGTCTTTTTCTCTTTTCAATGTGTTGTTAACAAAAATAGAACCGTATATGCCAAGCAAAAACTCGATGCAATTTGTGAGGGAGCCAATACAACCTAGAAAAGCATTGTCTTTAGTTTTGCATAGTCTATCCCATGGAACTTCTACATACATAATATCATAATTGCATTGTGTGGGAGAATCTATAGTAAGAAAATACAATATGGTTGTTGTAGATATTATCCTTCAAAATCTGCAAAATGAATATATCAGTATTCCATTTGATAGCAGGTTGCAAAACGTTATGAGTGATTTTCATACTTTAACTTTCATCCCCACAATATGTGGTGCAATTGATGGCACACATATTAAGCTTTCATATCACACAAGAGAGCATCATACTCCTGTGAACTATGCAAATAAACATCATTTCTATAGTGTTTTGTTGCAAGGAATATGTGATGCACACAAAAAAAAATTGGGATGTTTGTTTCAATGCTCCCAACAATTCTCATGGTGTGGGTCATTGGAATTGTTCTGCAATAAAAAGAAATATGCAAAATAGAGAAGTGTTAGCAACTCCAACATTTCAAATTGAAGGAAAAATCATCTATCCTCGATTAATTGGAGATTCTTCCTATCCTATATCCCCTTAGTTATTGAAGTCATTTAAAAACAATGCATCACCATTACACACTCTTTTTGACAAATATTTGTCTAGAGGTCGTGTGAAAATAGAGAATGCATTTGGTATACTTAAAGGGAGATGGATATTTCTTAGAGATGTAATTGTAGAATTGGAAAAGGTGCCTAAAATTGTAGTGGCATGTTGTGTGCTACATAATTTCTTACAAATGAATCATGAAGATGAGCCCGACAACCAAGTAGATCCACATGCCAATTATAATACTCAATTGCGATGTCAAGCCATGGAGAGAGATGAAGGTAGAGCACAAAGAGATATTATATTTCATGAATGGGTAAGGCAATACAATTTTAGTATGGGGCAATGATGTATTTTTTTTTAATGATAAATACAAATTTGAGTATGCTTTATCTCATATTTACCTTAGCAAAAAGTTTTGCAATTTGAAGTTGTACATCTAATATTTTGTCCATCCTTTTGCTTTCTTGCTCCATTTTGGCATGCTCAAGTTGTAATATCCCTTGCTCAATTTCCGTCATTGTTTGAGTGAAATGTATAAGGCCTTTTTCATTCCTCTCTCCCAACTATTCATTGAAAACTCTCTTCATTTTTATGCATTTGCATTCAGTTCTTTTTTTCGTTTAGATAAGTTTCTTCATGTGCCTTTTCTTCTTCAATATCTTCTACATTCATAGATGAACTTTCTTCATGTGATTCCCCCATTTCCTCTATTTCTTTCTCTATTGTGGAATTGTCTAGGTTAACCCAATCTTTTCCACTATAACCTTCACGAGACTAATCATCTTGGGAGTTTTCCCTATAATGTATACCATATCATTATAAAAGTTCCATGTTGATGGCTTTCCTCTCGTGTTGTTTTCCATTTGTTTCTCTTTCTTGAAAGTTTTCTTCAATATGTTCCACATGTACTTACATTGATTTCATGTGAAAGATGTTTTGCATTCAAGATTTACTTCATTTTTCACTTTATCCCAATGGAGGCTTAGCAGTATTTCCATGGTTTAAATTCACGTAAACATCCTTAAACTTTAAAATCAATGTTTGCATAGCGTTTTTGGGCCAAAGTTCTTCTCTACATTTAGTATTCATGTCTTCATTTGTTTTCTCATTTTCTATGGTTTGAGTCAATGGATTGACTTCCTCCATATCATAATCATGTTGAGGACAACTGTCACATCCATGATTGAGAGCAACTTCTTGATTAGATGCACTATAATATTCCACCAAATCAACATCATATGCATCATTCAAATTTATTTGTAAACATGGAATTTAATTAGGGAATTGTGTTTGATAACTCTTAGTTGGTTGTGAACATGGAACACAATTCCTATTTGAATTATCCATCGAAAAGACCAAATCATAATGATTTCTCAAAGTTTCATTTGAGGAACCCACAAACTTTTGGAAATCTAAAAGGAAATTCAAAACCGTGTAATTCAAGCACTGAAAATGCATCTGAAATGGTATTTTATCCATGAAATAGTATTTTATCCATTACATCCAACTTTGAATAACTCCTGCAAAAATTTTAAAATAACATACAAATTTACCCTAGAAATGTAAAATAATGTTAAATAAAACAACATAAATTTTTTTATTACAACACTCAATTTGAACTTGTAAAAACAATTACAATAATATGATTATTAAATACTTAAATCCGATTCACAAATGAAGTAACATAAAGACATAATAGTATTTTATGAAATAGAAAAACATAATAAAATTATTGCGGTATCAAAATCTAATATGAAAAAAAACATATGCAATTTATTGTATGTTCACAGTATGTATTGATCCATTTATGTTCTTATACTTATTACATTTACTCTGGAATTTTTGGTAATTTTTTAATGACATAAAATTAACTAATTGATATTACACAAACCATAAAAATAAATTTTAAGCTTTTGATAAAATTTAACAATATAATAATTAATTAATCAATACATATACAAACAACATGAGTTAATCTTAAATGGCATAATAATTAACTATTATGGAGTTGTTTTAAAATATGAGACTCCCATATATGCTTGTTAATTTGAAAATTCATAATATCTCCAATAGCAATAGGAACAATTCCATATAATAAAACCATAACTAAACGTTGTTTACGAATATTGATGTGTGTGTGTGTGTGTGTGTGTTAACTTGAGATTTTATTTACAATAATAGTAAGAACAATTCCATGTAATAAAACCATTACTAAACGATGTCTCCAAATCTTGATAAATATAGATAATATAAAAGGCTATATAAAGACGAAACTAACATATCTACTAAGAACCTTTGATTAATGTCTAATAGTTGATTTTTCAGAATCGTGAATATCTCTTAGTATAATTCCCCATTTTTGTAGCAAAACTAGTGTAAAACACCTCAAAATTCGTAAATAAATAAAATAAATTACATGCATTGATTTTACTGTCATTTAACCAGCATATTACTCATGTTCTAACTTATGCAAGTTATTAATATCTTTTCCATGTCCATCATGCAAGGATCCATTGGTTGAGGCAATGGCTAGCTCCTTTTGAAACATTCAGCTACGCTCACAGGTGATGTTTTCAGTTTTCTTGCTTTTAATTTAATAGTTTTTGCTAAGGCCTTAATTGCCCTAAGGATTATGAGACTATCCATAGTCTTGATCCCATCAATTATGTAATAAGATTATTTAAAGTGGTTTAAAGGCCATAGGCCTTACCATATCCTAAGATCATGGTATGATTGTGACCCTCCATCCTAAGCGCAATGGATTGTGGTTTGTAATCCATATGGTTCCTACCATAAAGTAACCCTTCGTTAAAGAAATAGTGCAAAGGATATCGTGTCTAAAGAATTGGTTTTAATGGCATACAATAATGAATGTGTTATGATATGACTTTCGCCATGGTTTTACAATATAATATATGGCTCGTTCGTTGGGGTTTTAACATGTGGTTTGTGTTGATATCGAAATATAAATGCAATGATTTCAAGCCATGATTGCTCTGGACATTACTTAAAAATGGTACACTTGTTGACTTAAATGTTTTCCTAGTTAGGAGTTGACAGCGTAGCCAGGTTCTTAAGCTGGATTGAGAAGTAATCTCGACCTTACACCTGTACTGTGGGATTGTAATGGTTTCACAAGGTTTTTAATACATCATTGGTTGTCTGAACCTGCATTTGGTCTGTAACCGGCAAGAGCCAAATCTCTGCTTTGTAAAATGGTTATAGCATAGGGTTTCTGGTTTAACGTTGTGTTAATGGCATTGTGCATTAACCCTTCCAAGGTGTTCTGGGCTCCCATGGATTTTTCAACGGTCTGCATTCCAATTCTTGCACTTCAACGAGTATGCCATTACTTCATCCATACGTACTGCCTGCTAACAGGTGAAAATAAACTGAAACTTGTCTCTGTGTTTTTAATGATATAAATCCAAGATTTGCAAGGTTTACTGATAAGCACTTGATGTGGTTGCAGGCAGAGGAGGGATAAGGGAAACCCTAGAGGAGTCGAGCCCTTGCCCTCTCTGCAACTCACCAAGATAAGAAAGTAAGGTTTAAAATATTGTTTAAAGTTTTCCTTTGTGGTTTATTTCAAAGGTTATAACTGTAACTTGCAATATTTACAGGTGGAGGGCACTGGAGAGGGAGGAAATAGGGTCACCTCCTCCCAGAACTGCATTTTTAAATGCCTCAGGTAAACATAACCACCACCCTAACTTTGTTCTTTCCTTTTCAAGAAAATGTGGTTTATGTCGTGGCTTACAAAACACATCTTATATGTTTGCTACAGGTAAATTAACCTACGCGTGGAGGAGCCAAGAGGAGAGGAATCCAACTCTACAAGATAAGTTTTTTTCGTTTTAAATCCTAGAGGTTTTTACCGTTGGTTTTACAGAGTCTTTATAGCCTTGTTGCTTTGTGAGGATTTAGGTGTAATAGTTTTCAATCCTATGTGGATTACGATGACATTGTGGGTTCCATCCTGGATGGTCTTACCTCCACGTTGTTGATTATGTTTAACAGAATTTAAATGTGGTTTTTTATAAACAGGTGGAATCCATCCGAGATGGACTTACAGCCACTCTGTAACCCCGTAATGTTTTTTGTTAACGTTATGTTTGAGAAACGAACCTTAGGGTCTTTACTGCAGAAAGTATCTGTGTTTATTCTCGGGTTCACGGGATGCCATCCTTGATGGTCTTAAGGCCATGCTATGTCTTGTTGATAATTTTTAGTTTGAACTCTTACTATGTACATAATAATGATTTTATTCATTCGATCAAGCCCGTGATAGTATTCTTATAAAGCTCTGTTAGCTCTACTTTGCATTGTATTTGATTTTTTTAATAATGGAATCCATTTAGAAATGGAATTACAACCATAATACTTTAACTAAATGCGACCCATGGGGTTTTTATGTTTTCTGTGCAGTAGCTAGATATGATGAATACTACCGGTATGAGGGTTTTTGTTCGGTTTTAACAGCAATGTTTTAGCTTGTGTATGTAATGTAAGACTTTGGTTGCAAGTTTCCATCTTCGATGGTCTTATGAACATGCCTTTGTTTAATGAGTTCTATTTTTTAGTTAGGTCTAGCTCTTCGGATAATGCTAGTATTATTCTTAATATTATTGTAGACTCGTAAGAGGGTTTATAAACATAATTGGTTAAAGTGACTATGTTTAAAAGTTGTACTTTGGATTTGATCTTATTTTATAATGGCAACCATTACATCTGGACTTACAGCCATAAACTTTAACTTGAGATGACCCATTGGGTCCTTGCAATTTTTATGTAATAGTTCACTTATGCCAATTGTAATCTAGTATTAAGTAAGTATGCTAGTGAAAAATTAGAACGGTATTGTGTTAATGATTTGATGCTTTGTAGCTTTGGTTCCCTCGACTAGGCGAGTATTGCTAGTTATTAAATATGGATTGGAAATTCTTGCTTTCGAGCTCTGTTTACTTGTAGATCTGTGATCTGGATAGGATTGTTTGCTTACGGATCCTCGATTCGATTATGATTATTTACATGTGTATCCATAAAGGATATGTTTATAATTTAATTATGTTTATAAAAGATCTATTATGTATATTAATACAATTCTATGCATGTGATCTTAGATATGTAAAGAACTAGATTATGTATAAAATATTGATCTTTTAAATAATGGAATAGAAATTATTCCTCACTCTATCCAAAAAATGAGATATTTAGATTTATACTAAAAACCATTAGCAGATTGAGAATGAGGCGAAGAGTTCCATACGTCTCTGACATTTGTGGCTGCTGAAGTTGTTGTTGATTCAGGCTAGGGTTTTTTGGCTCCTCCAGACCATTGCTCTACTGCTCCTCTGGTACCTCCCTTATCCTGTCAGGTCCCCCAGATATGAACCGTCCACATGGGTTCTGACTAGGGTGGGGTTTTCATCCCCTCCCATAACACCCATATTCTTATACCTGAAACGTCAAGCGCTTCCATAAAAAACTTGTATGCTTCTACTCTAAAAATAGGCTCAGAGGATATCCCCATCCACGATAGAGTAACGCGTGAAATAACCCCTGCTACCTCTGACTCACCCTAGAATCCCTCGGCCACAAACACTCTGGAAACCCGCACCTGCATTTCTTGGACTATCGCCATACCTAACCTGGCCCTCCCTGCAGAGCAAATAAATGCACACTCACAGTTTCAGAGAAACCATGCTCTAACTGGCAAGTTCATAGGCTTTTGGCCCATAGAGCTAGCTCTGAGAGGCTGGATCGTGGAAAAATGGAAATCCAAAGTTCATTTTGACCTACAGGTTGGCACTAAGGGATTCTTTACCATCATTTTCCATCACCTAGAAGACAAGACCAAAGTTGAAGAATGGGGGGCCCTATCTCTTTAACTTTGCGGGATTGTATCTAAAAACGTGGACTGAACGTTTATGCCTAGAAAAAGAAAACTTCACCTAGGCTCCCGTTTGGATAAGAATGTATTCCCTCCCTCATCAATACTAGGATGAAGAAACGTTGAAGGACATCGGCAACACCCTGGGAATCTTTGTGCGCTCAGTGGACCAAACTAAGCTCAACAAATTCACCTCCTATGTGTGCATCTGTGTTTACATGCATATTGTGAAATCCCTGCCATATGCCATCAATCTCACCCACGAGGAATCTAACTAGGTACATCCTTTGGATTACAAACATGTTCCCTTCAGATGTCGCAAATGCCATGAGCACTGCCACCTTTTTCGCGACTGTCCCAGAAAAAAACCTAGTAAGGACCTGAAAGATGAAGAAAGAGATGAAGAGGGCTTCCAATGACCAGGAAAAAAGTGGTGACAAGGATGGAAATCAGCTGGGGACATACCCAAATCATACATCCCCATCACTAGCAACAACTTCGAGATCTTGGGTCACCAGCAGGAATATTTGGTAGATGATCCAAGTTTGCAGAAACCGACTCAAGAGCAGTAACCCAGATCTCAATCCCAGACTCAACAAGCAGATCTAGGTATCTTGTCTCCTCCCACTCAATCTCTTGTAACGGGTTCACTAGATCCGTAAAGTATTCTCTCCCATCCTGAAGTTAACCCCCTTTCCATTCCAATCGACCCTGGCTCCGAAATCTTAATGGATGAAGAAATTATGTTTGAGATAGAATTGGGGGAACTTGACCTCCTTGGGTTAGAATATGACTGCACTAAAAAATATTTTAGCTCCATTCCAACCCTCCAAATCCAACTCCTCAAAGAGGCTTTAACAAAAGCTAAAGCGCAGAACAAACTTTGAGTCCTTAATCTCCAACAAAAGGATAAGCAAAGACTCATATGAGAAAGTAAAAAACAAGGGTGGAAATTAGATCTGCAAAGGATAAATGTGTTGGGAATTTGGCTGGTTGAATCAGGGTAATATGCCCAGTTAACAGAATTTTCCCCCTCCTCATTACCCATATCTCAATGAAGATTATTTCCTGGAACGTTAGAGGACTAAACGGTCTCACCAAAAAGCGAATGTTGAAAAGGAAAATTCAGCAAGATAAGCCCAATCGTGCTCTTTATTTAGGAAACAAAATTCTCCTCTGAAACCCTCCACCAGATCATGTAGAAAAATTTGGAAAGGATGTCAAACCATGGTCATTGATGCCACTGGGGCAGCTGGGGGAATCATTATATCCTGGAACCCAGCTGACATTATTCTTAGTGATTCAGCATCTTGTGCCCATGCCATCTCCGCTTCCTTCCACATTCTTGGATACAAAATCCATGGCCACCTCCTTAACATTTACAGTTCCCAACCTCCGGATCTCAAGCTCCGGCTTATGCACTTCATGAACTGGTTCTCCTGGGTGCATCAGGACTCCCCTCTCATCATAGGGGGGGTTCAACATGATCACCTCCCTTGGTGAAAAAAGGGGGATTGAAATTTATTTCAGTCGAGGACCACCTCTTCAAGGCTTCCATCGACGACTACATACTAATATATCTCCATCCTTCCTCTGGTTTTTTCATCTGGAACAACCGTAGAGGAGGGGAGCATCAAATAGCCAAGCGACTAGATCGTTTCCTAGTCTCGGAGGACATTCTTCATGCTGGTGAGCTTATCACCTCCTCAGTTATTTCTGCAGCCAGCTCCAATCATTGGCCCATTGACCTAAACTGGTAGAGTATTGGCGAGCATCTCCATTGCCCCTTCTGTTTCGAGAAATTTTGGCTCTCCCACCCTACCTTCATGGATTCCATCAGCCTCTGGTGGACCGAAATATAGCCCGAAGGAAAGACCAAAATGGCCACTATGCAACAAAAACTCAAATTACTCAGGGAAAATCTTAGGCACTAGAATGACACCCCTTTTGGAGACATATTCAACGACAAAAAAAGAACTGAGGAAAACATTGAAGCCCTTCAATGCTCCATTATGATTAGTGGAGTATCCGAGGAGAACAAGATCAAAGAAAATGATCTTACGACACAAATAAACAATCGTTGTCAGCAAGAATAAATTCTATGGAAGCAAAAGTATCTAGTAAAATGGTTAAAGGAAGCTCACCGAAACATGGCTTTCTTCCACAGATCCATTATCCAACATATAATTCATTAATCGCATCACTAAACTCAAGACGGAAGCAAGGGAAGTCCTGGAATAACGGGCGGATATTATGCAGGAGCTTACTGGATATTTTCAGGACCTTCTTTTAGAACCTGCTATCTCCAGAGCGGATGCAATTGAGAAAGCCACCCAGCATATTCCCTCCAGCACCACCGTTGAGCATAATGCCTCCCTCATGCAACCCATCTCTCTTCAGGAAGTCGAACTTGGGGTTAATCAAATGGCCAATGGAACGATGCATGTTCCAGATGGATTCACAATCAATTTCTTCCACCACTGTTGGAACCTTCTTAAGCACGATGTCCTCAAGGTGGTGGAGGAATCGTGTCAAAAGCAATGGCTCTTTCCCGCTCTCAACGCCACCCACCTTGCACTGGTGCCCAAAGAAACAGGAGCCTCTGATCCCAGTAATTTCAGCCCTATTTTCCTCTGTAATTTCATTTATAAAATAATTTCTAAAGTGGTATCTAACCACCTCAAGCTGCTCCTCCCTTTACTCATCTTCCTTGAACAAACGAGCTACGTCGAAGGAAGGAAATTTTTGGACGGAATTATTCTAGCACATGAAGTCATCCATTCTCTCAAGGTCAATCATGCCCCTGGGATGCTCCTCAAACTGGATCTTTCAAAATCCTCCGACAAGCTCAGTAAAGATTTTATAAAAACGATGCTCCTTGCCTTTGGATTTAGTCAAGAGTGGACCTGTTGGGTATCCTCCCTCATCAACTCGGCCTTCTTTTCTATCATTGTCAATGGGTCCCCCTCTCGGGGTATTCGTGAAGGAAATCCCCTCTCTCTGTTTTTCTTCATCCTCGTGGCTGAAGGTTTGGGAAGACTGATCCAAAATGCCATTGCCTCTCGTTCCCTATGCAGCCTCTCCCTTCATGGAGGCAACCCCATTTACTATCAATAGTTTGCGGATGACAACCTCCTCTTCAGTCAACCCTCCATCGAGGAAGCTCAGATCTTCTTTTTTAATACAGACTCCATCACCAAATGTAATGTGGCTTGCATTCTGAGGTCATCGTCTCCACCTTGCCCTCAAAATACGTGGGTGCACCTCTTTTCAACTCGCCCATCAAGCACTCCTCTTGGAAGGAACTCCTAGATAAGATCAAAACATGCATCTCCTCCTCAGATTTTCGCTCCCTCAATCTACCCTGTTGCTTAACTCTCCTTAATTTTTCCTTCAATCCATGTCGCTCTACATCTTCTCTGTTCTTACCGCTCCTAAGTGGGTTCTGAAATCTCTCAGGAGTCTTTAGCGGTCCTTCCTCTGGGACAAGGGATCTAGGAATAACAAGTGTGCCCTAGCGAATTAGAACACTCTCTGTCTTCCTATAAGTAAGGGAGGCCTGGGATTGAGAGAGCCTGAAATAAACAATATTTCACTCTCAACCAAAATCTGGTGTACTAGATCTCTCATAATGACACGCCCTGGGGGAAATTATGGAATAAAAAATATGTTGTGGCCTGGGACCCTTCACAACTAATCTGCCTTTTTAGAGACCCCTTGATATCCCTCATCTGGAAAGATGCCAATTTTCAAAAGTCCCTTATCCAGCAACACGGTTTCTGGGAGATCCACAAGGGAGCTCACGCATATTTCTGGCAGGACTCTTGGCAACAAATTCCTAGCTACATTATCCAACACAATATAGGAGTCAATCACAACATCATGTTGGTTGCTAGTCGCCCTGTAGTCTGGGACCTCTGGGAACCAGGAGGCTCTTCTCCTTTTCGGATATGGAAGCAGCCAAGCGGATGGCACGTTCATCTTGAACCTGAAATTATGGAACCAATCTAGCAGGACCTCAAGTCTAGGAAAATCTAAATGAAACATGGTCCTGATATAATACGGTTGGGGAATCTCCCTAAGGGTTCGATCACTATCAAGGAAGCCTACTCTATCCTCAAATATCATTAATTTATGTTGTTCAGGGATTCTACCTTGTGACATAGGGTCCTAGGGTCACCAACTTACTAAGTTTTGACTTGCAGACATACAACATTCCAGAGATATTTATGAAGGAAATAGTACGGAAAGGATATGTACCTTATTATTAAAGGTTGATCCAAGATTTAGTCTTCTCTCCAAATGCTCTAGAAGCTCCAAGGTCTTCAACACTTGCAAAAGAGATTGATAACTAACCACGGAGATCTTAGTTGTTATATAAGGAAGAATGAAACATTATAATTGCATATAAAGATAAACAACAATGTATTTCATAGACCATAACAATAAGAATATGTGTACACAAATTGTGGAAGAAAATCACTATTTATTCATAAGTAGCAGGGAATGATACAATCTATGTTTGAGACAAGCCTCTCTACTGACCAGGAATTGAGTTTTCTAGCTCCTTTCTCCAATGTATTCCTCCAACATAACCTTGATCTTCTAACTTGATTTCTCTATCCTCTACCCCTCCCCTCTATTTGTACTTGATGAGGAGGAGGAGTTACGAGGCCTAGGATGGTTACGGAGGTTGGGGAAGTTATGATTTCGAACCCAAGTATCCCTAACTAATCATGTGTTTATTTTTTTAATTTTTGTCTTAAGGTAACCGTGGGTGCATATATAGGCAGCTCGTGAATGAATCAAGACTCTTATGAAGGAAACCCATGAATACAACAATTGATCATCCATTCTCAGTGTCAATACTTGGACTAAGAAGTGTCGTTTCACCGTATAACAGATGCCCCCTAATGTATGAGGTCAGAGGGAAGCGATGGAAGAAACACGTTACAAATCTTTTATCGTGGAGAGACTCAGTTATCAAGGTTGGAGAGAGGTACCTGAAACAAACAGATCAAACTAATGTACAAAATCATTATGAAGGATGCCATGTTCAATAAAGTGAACACTAGCTCCATTACAATATCAAATTACATCATATAGTACATTAAACGAGGTCATGTATGTTTTACAATGGTGGATCAAAGCCACAATAGTACAATGTTGAGCCTTCAATAGCTTGAAATAGTGTCACAGAGCATAACACAATCTTGTGCAACTCAGGTTATAGAGGTTGTAACCTAAGGTATTCGTCCAAATCCATATAAAGTAGTACAAGTCCTACCATGTGAATATAAAAGTTGAAGTTGAACATGGAAAAAATCCATCAGAGTGTCAGTGAATGAGTGGTATTAACAACTGATGCAAAGCAGTCACCAATATGAGTAGTGAATGTTAAGGTACCATCTTCGGAACTCTAGGTCTTCTTCTATCAAAGGTATTGATCGAAACTCGTAGTGCAAGGAGGAAGGCAATGGATCCTTCAACAGATCACAACAGTAACTAGAAGCCTAGATAAGGGAAGGTAAACACAAAAAAACTCAGGAATAAGAATGATAGGGATCAGGATGACTAGATAGGGGTGAATATCCTTAACCAGTGAGCACGACATAGAGATGACCCAAGGCATATTTTGACTTTCAAATGGTATAACTAGACTTATATGTCATGTAAGAGACATGAACAGATTCCCCATGTATTAAGGACAAGTGGAGGAGTAATGACTCAAAGTGATAGTTGAACTAGGAAGTGAAAAACTAAGACATGAGTATCGAGAGGCTCAAATGAGTGCTTTGTTCAAGAATGACATGCTACCAACAAACTTATAACCCAAAGAGTGAAATTCTTCCTTTCCTTTCTTGTTAAGTTTTAACGAGTCCAAGAAAGTCAACTCGATTCTTTCTTCATTTTTAACAAGCTTGAAGAGAAGAGAGAATAATGCTTGATATGTCATTGATCCGTAGATTTTACGAGCCTGAATTAGTAAATGGTCATTGGTGCTTTCATAGTTTTGAGAGTTTGAAAACTCCAAATAAGACTCTATGGGGGTGATTTTTCGTAAATTTAGTCTCATGAGTCCGAAAAAATATAAAACAATCCAAAGGAGAACTCTCTTAGCTTCCGAAGAACTAAGGTATACCTTTTTCGTACTTAGTCAACAAGGTCTGAAAAAGGGGTAAATTATCACCCAACCGATGCTCCTTGAAAAGCAAGCACATAGCCTTAGTTTAACGAGTGTGAAGGAAGGCAAGATCACCCGGAAAGTTCCATTTATTTACGAGAATGAGGCTGACAACAGGACACTCGATGCTTTGTTCTAGGGTTTAGCAAGCATAACAAAGGCATAAAGAATGCTCAAAATTGTTTTCATGTTTAGGTCCATAGCACCAAAAAGAGAAAACTAAGCTTGAACATGTTCTTTTTCCATAAGTTTAGTCCTCCGGGTTCGGAAAAGAGATAAACCTATGCCTGAACAAACTCTTCTAGATTTCAAAGAAAAAAGAGTATTCTTTTTTTGTAAGTAATCCACATGGTCCAAAAAATGGTTAAACTATCATCGATGTGGGTGATCATTCAATTACTTTAACGAGTCTGAAAAAACAAGTAACTCGGTTATCCAGGCAATTTTAAGGATTCATACCAGGGATTAAAGATAACTCCATAAGGGTGGGAGCCTTATAATCAAGGGTATCTTGATAAAACATTCAAAATGAGGTTCATTTTGGTATGAAAAAATGACTACAAAGGCTCCCGCAACCTAGCACAACTGCGGCATGGGCACCAGAATGACAAAAAATGTTCTAATTAGGTTACCCTTGTAAAGGAGGCCCTAACCATGGAACAACAACGATGTTTGCAAGGTAGGGAGTGGTCATACATCATAGTCCATGGATGAAAAGAGATCCTAAAGTTCAAAGGAGGATAAGGTATAAGTGTAAAATATGTCGCGATAACTATATCCTATCCTAAATGCAAAGGAAATCATGCTTCAATTCGTCCAGAACCTGTAACACTTAGGTAAAAACACATTTGTATTAGTTCATATAACATAAAAATAACTTCAACTATACAAAAGTGGGTAAAAATTACAAATTTTTTATATAAATAGTTGAAAATAAAGTAAAAAACATACCATTTGAGTTTTTACGATATTTGGACCAATTTACCTCTCTACTTCAAACGATCGGTGTGGGAAATACAGTGGGCGGTTCATCAATTTGCGAAGTGCAGGTGATTCATATCTCCCTCTCGTTCATTTTCATGCCTTTAATTTTTAAATTTGATGTTAAGGTTTGGCTTTTTGGCCTGCCCTAAAGGCACTATGTAGTAATCGCGGGTAGCCTTCTTTGAAGCTGCAATTTCGCATTGTAATCGCGGGTTTCAAGTGAGCAACCCATGAATGGATCCCACTATTTACACTAAACAGTCGTGGTTACTGCACATAGATGATTTTTAAGCAAAATTAATGGTTAAAATGTTGTTTGGGTAGGTGACCATGGTTCTTGAGTGGCATGAAAGGGAACATGAGGATATGGATCGACTTGCAATGGGCGATCCCATGACTTTAAATGCTTTGCAAAGGTACAGTTTGCTCAACTTTTACAGCACGTCAAACATGCGGGCACAAGTTCGATTGCTCAATACATTAGTGAACTTATGGGACCATGATCTTGGTTTGTTTGACCTCCAAGGAGAAACCTTGGAGCTGACTACACAAGACATATATTTCATAGCGGGTTTGTCTCGTAGAGGGGCACCTGTGAACATGTAGGGTACTGGTCAAGGGGGTGACCCTCTTCGTGTTCAAGATTGCATCAACACATACTACGTACCAGGGACTCAGAAATCGGGGACCCAAATCCTGATCGCACAGATCACTAGCTTCCCTTTGAAAGTGATAGTGGGAATCGTTGCCAGAGTACTGGGATCATCTGCTTTACATTTGGCTACGCAGACTCATATGCGCATAGTAGTAGAGTTCATGCGGGGACTTATGTATGACTAGTGTTCAGGATTAGTCCCGATCATGAAGAGACAACTTTCTGATTGTAGGAGAGGAAGGAAGAAGAAGAACTTTGGTTACACCAGTATACTTGTAGCTTTCTTCTTCGAGAGGGTTCCTGCCCTCAGCCCCGTTATTACACTACTGCCTTCCCCACCTCGCGATCCTAGAATTACATGGTGGGGTGATATATTTATGCGACGAGGTGGTGGCGGTGGAGTCAAGAGTGGTTATGATGATGGCATCTACTCATGGTGGAGCAGACAAGTGCCTGCATTAGAGTAGTTTCCCTATGCAAGATTAGACTTTCAAGACAATCCAGAGCTCGCTCTCCCTCTTGGAGGAGCATGGGGAGATATGGGTAAGTGTTTTTTCTTTTTAAATTTTTATTTTTTATGAAATTTTGTTCATAAAGTTATATATACATATGTACTTGATTCTGACATGTTTTAAATGATATGTAGATATAGGACCTATCCGACCTGATGGACATCCCAGGACCTTCGTTCAATTAGTGGAGTTTGGTGGAGATGGTGATATTCTCCACGTTGTAGAGGGGAATCTACCCAGGCTTACCTACGATGTCCCGACACTGAGGATGGAGTGGATTCCAATGGAAATGCAGGAGCATGTTGTTGGAGTACCTCCATCCTGGCTACACCTTCTCCGGAGAGTAACCTGGGTTGCACTTTGCTATCGGGAGGCTGTGGAGGTTGTTGTAACCGAGGAGGCTGGGGAGCATCCTTAACTCTAGCATATAATGGATTTTGATCCCATTTTTGTATTTTGGATGTACTTATGGCATTATATTCGGATCAAACTCGATGTATATGGACATATTTTACATATATATATATATATATATATGCCTGGTTATTTACATGTGTTCCAAATGTGTCTGTGTATTTTAATTTTACAATGTATGTGACAAATGGCAATCTAATATGTAGTTCGCAAATGCATCAGTTATTGTATTTTGATTCCCTGAAATGTAATGATATGCAATGTGTTCAATATTTCTTTCAACTAAACTAATTCTTAAAAACTGACATAATAAAGTAGGGTGTCTCACCTAGTAAATACCATTAAGCTTAGAGACAACTAACTGGGAATCAAGCCTGACTTCTAGGAAGGTTATACCACATGAAATACCATCCCATAGAAACTCAATGACCGCATTGTACTCATCTATAGTATTAGTCACAGGACCTAGGCAGGTGCCACCTGAGATAGCCAGTTGTCCTGTGGATTCATAAATGACCCAGGCAGCTGAAGCCAAATTGCAAGTGTGATGGCTAGCACCATCAATGAACCCTACGAACCACTCTAAAGACATATGAAACAACAACATACTACGTAAGAAGCACTAACTAGTAACGACTATTGTAAAAAAATATACAATAAAAAGCACCGTGCCTAGGTGCCTAAGCTAAATGCAAGTCTAATATAGATCTAAAACTAAACGATTCTATCCCCAGCCAGGGAGCAAATTTAGAGTTTAGAGTAATATACTGCAAATGCTCATAAATCTCTAACAGATAGATGTACCAACACAATAATCACATTCACAGCAAAAAGAATACCAAAGGTAGCTCTAATACAATTAAACCATTTATTACCCTATCAACACAGATATTTATACAAACAGCAGACATTCATGACCAAGGAAATAGTTCCATGAGGTTAGAACAATCTCATTGTATGATGTACAGAAGCAAAAATAAATAGCTCTACAGTATGCATTCCACACATTTCGATTAAATCTTTGCGTAGACCCTTTGTTCCAGCAAAATGATCCTTCTTATTAGCAAAGAGGTAGCTCTTTTACAACAATAGTCCAGAACTCTTTCACCAACCAAAAGTACTTTCTTGGTGCTCTTCACCTCTTATTTATATTGTCCTGGGCTCCTGATACTGACCTCAAAACAGAGCCAAATTTAGTTAGAGAAATCCTAACAAAATCTGATCTAGCATATTCGCCATGATCACAAAAAAAAAATCGGTTGAATACTCTAGAACATGCGTGGTGGATCAGTTTGGGAAATTTAATAGCAGGGACTCAGGATCGCTCCCTGAAAAATGACAGTTAGAACTTCTCCAGTCAGTCTACAACGGTTTTCTTCATATTTGCATCATCATATAGTGAAATCCCTTGTAGTTGTCAATCAAGACTCTATCTTCGTCTGAACCGTCCACTGATGTAGCCTTTAGTCGATTTCGAAATCGCCCATCCTAGCTCGCAGAACCATAGTTCCTGCAATACATAAAAAGAATAGCATGAGAGATATGTTTGTTCTTGAACCAACAATATTTTGTCAATGGCAACTATAACTAATCATCGTATTTTCAATTGTAAGTTTAATGATCTGTGTCATTTATCTAAACAGAGGAAAAACATGATGACTAGCGACCTGTTAAGCAAGCAAATTATTTAGTTTAAGATTCAGGAGAAAGATTTCTCAATTTCCCCAATCGTTCACAGTCAAAACAAAACAGAGGTTGGACTGCTCTGAGCATCTCAAAAGATGGATCGGGTCTGATCTGAACCGTTAGAACCTGCAACCCTGTTAGCTCCTTTCTGCCCTTCTCTGGTCATTGATTTATTTCATAGTCATCCCTGGCCATTGATTTATCCAGAAATTGGAAATCGGGATTCCAATTTTTCATGACCAAAACCTTGGCTTTTCCGACTTCGACTTTTTGCTTCCTCCCTTTGCGAAAAGTGAAAATCAGAAGCCGAATTTTGCAATTTTCACGAAGTTTAAATTCCAACTTTCCACTTTCCGACTTTACAATTCTGCCCTTTCGAATCCCTCTGAGCCATTGATTTATGCAGAATCTTTCTAAGCCGTTGATTTAAGTAGAAATCAGAAATCGAATTTCCAATCTTTTGCAAAGTTCAAATTACATTAACTTTCCATCTTCCACTTTTCTGCTTTCGTGACAACCTTTCCGGACCATCAATGTATACGGGTGATTTCTAGACCATTGATCTATGCAGAAATTGGAAATTGTAAAGTCAAACTTTTCTGAATATAAACTCTAACTTTTCCGCCTCCGCCTTTTCGCTTCCGCCCTTTCGAAAAGTGGGCTTGCCAATGTGTTCGAAATTTAAACTCAATCCTTCCGCTTCCGCATTTCCACCTCTGCATTTCTGATTCTTTCTGAGTCATTGATCATTTCGGAAGCTTTCTAAAGCGTTGATCTATGCGGAATTTAGAAATCAGGATTGTAACCTTTTCATAAGCGAAACATGCATCTTCTGCTTCCATGTTTCTACCTCCGCCCTTTCGCTTCCGCCTTTTGCAGAAAACGGAAATCAGAAGCCAGGTCATCCAATTTTTTCAAAGTTCAAACTTTAACTCTCTAACTCTGCACTTCCGCTCCCACCATTTATTGATAGTTGGATCTATGATCGGAGCGATTCTCAGCTATTGATCTTAAATCAAAGTGGAACTTTCAAATAAGGCTTGTTTCCAAAGTCGCGCCTAAGGATTTCTTACCAAAAGACAACTCAGGCTTAGGAACATCTTTCTGCTCAAGCTTCTAGGAAAAACTAGGTATGCAGGGAGGCTTGTCTGAGCTGGGAAACAAGGGCAAGAGTGCTTTCAAAAATAAAAATGTAAGGAGGGGCCCCAAAATGCAAAAAAAATTGGGGAAGCAATTGCAGCAGCAACAATTGGCGACTAGCTGGTGAACACAGATCTCTGAAAAAAACCTTCTTTGAAAATCAATATTGCCATAGGGTATAGCACTGTGAATGTTCAATTATTATTTAACTATATTTCCCGAGACTTCTTTAAACCATATGTATTCATTGGATGCAACTCCGAAGCGTCACATTTGAAACTATTTCTTTGGGAGTAAGGTAACCAAGAGTTCAGTGTCTCAATAACTCTCCTAGGGTCAGATTATGAAGTTAATTTTACCCCTTGTCTTTAAGTTTCCACTAGATAAGACTCCATAGGATCGTAACAGAGTAATACATACATATTCGTTTGTTCCTCATTCCCATGCTTTTAGCATTCTTTTGATGCTTTCTTTATGATTGAAAAAGTCTTCTAAGTCTTCCTTGATTTATTCTTTTACTTTAATAATTTGGTACGGGTTCTTCCATCCACATTGTCCTTTTGTGTGAGTGACAAATTTGTTTGCTCATCATGCTCACGGATGGAGAATAACCTTGTTGATATTTGTTGTTTTGGCAGCCCTTTTGGTCTGATCATTTATTTCTTCAAAATCATTTCTTTTACTAAAGACTGAATATTTTGGAAAACTGACTTTTTCAATATAATCCTTTTGGCTTCTTTGATTTGTAGCAATGAGATTATTTTGAATACCATACACCCATCAAACCTACGTCCTTTCCATGGTTCCATCATGATATGCTTCTGGAGACGGGTATTAATGTGAGAATGGATGAAACCCCAATATAGTACTCCATACCTCATGAGATTTTGGTTATTTCACAGGGGTTATAATGGTTCAAAAGTGAGCTTGAAGGATAGCTTCCCTTTCCATCATCTGTCAATAGTCAAAGAATCTCATTATGATCAAACTTTATCATTTTCTCTTTCCCATAAGCAATTCCTGACATCCAAAGGTTTTGAGTTTAATCGGATCCCTATACTTCCAAGCACTAAAAATTGAGCTAGTTTATTAAAGAAAACAAACTAAGGCTATGAAATAAGGTGAAACAAACAAGAATAAAAACAACTGGAAAACACAATCAATAACAGCAAGTTTATTTTGTACAAAGGGTTCCCAGGACTCTAAGTAAAGTAATGTTTGAGACAAAGGCCATTTACAGGAAGACTTTCTTCCTGTCCTTGTAAATCTTGCAATTTGTAAGTTGCAGGGCCCAACTTTTCAGTGACAAGGTAAGCGCCAATCCATAAATGTTGGAACTTTGTGTGTTTTCCCTTTTCTGCATGAGGATCATCCCATTTCAAAACTAAGCCTTATATATCAAAGTTTCTTGTACCAGATTTTCTCTTATCGAACCATATTTTGATGATACCCTGATGTTGGTTGAAAATATCTTTATCCTTTCGTTGTTTTTCCTCCAGTTTTAACAAAGTGTCAATTCGTGCTTGTAAGACTTCGTTACTGGAACCCCTTGAGGCTTGAGCTAACTGCGAAGATGGGAGCAAAATGTTTGGGGGAAATATAGCTTCTTTTCCATATACCAGAGTATAGGGAGACATTCCTAAGGAATTCTTTGGAGTGACCCTATCTGGCCATAGTGCATTTGGAAGGGCTGAGTGCCAATTTCTCTAATTTTCAATAACGATTTTCTTCAAAATTCAGATAAGATTCTTATTTGTCGATTCCGCTAAACCATTTGCTTGAGGATAATAATAAGTTGAGTAATGCAACTTAATTCCCTTTTCATAAGCAAACTCAGTTATTTTAACAGATGAGAAATAAGATGCATTATCAAAAACAAGGGAAATTGGAACTCCAAACCTTGTCATAATGTTATCTTGCAAGAAATCAACGACAACATCTTTGTTCACTTTGTGCAATGGAATCGCTTCCACCCATCGTGTGAAATAATCGGTAGTCATAAGGATATATCGATGTTGTAATGAATAATTTGGATTTATTTCCCCAATAACATCTATTCCCCATTGTTCAAACGGATCTGAAATAGTAACAGGTTGTAACTGTCCTGCCGCTTTGCCAATTTGCCACCACTCCTCTGACATACATCACACTTTCTTTCATAGGCATGGACATCTTTAAACAAATTTGGTCAATAATATCCAGCTCTGAGTATCTTGTGAGTTGTGGTATCCCTAGAATAATGTCCTCATGTTGGTCCGTCGTGTTATTTTTTTACTATTTAGGAGGCATCCTCTCTTTTCAGACATCTGAGCAAAACTCCATTGTAATTTTTTTATCAAAAAGCACTCCACCTATTATTTGATATAGGGTTGACTTCAACCGAAGTGCCCTTGTCTACTTGGAGCTCCAATGCTTCGGTAGATATCCTTGTTGAAGATAGTACACTAGATATTTGTACCAAGATTCAGGAGCAGAGAATATAAGATACACATCAATCAAATTCATTCCAACTTCAATCTCCCAAACATGATCTTTATCAATTTTATTATCTGCTATCAACTTGCACAACCCATGACCTTTGATGATGAAAGTTGGTTTGAATTCTAGGTCATACTCCTGCAAGGAAATCACCCAATTCCCTCTTCGCTCACCCAGTTCCTTTTGCACTAAAAGAGACCTAACAGCTGGGTGAGGAACTACAACTTTTGTTCAGTTTTTTAGAATATAGGGTCTGAATTATTTTGCTACCTTGAAGACTGCATATGCTTGTTTGTCCACGGTTGGGTAATTCAATTCAGCCCCTTATAGCCCAGTACTCATGAATGGTATTGGGTATTCATCTCCTAATTCCCATTTTTGTGTAAGCACCGTTGTGAGAGAGTTGTCTGAATCAAAGGTATATAAAATAAAGTCCTTTTCAAGGTATGGACTCTTCAAAGAAGGTGCCTGAGCTAATGTTGCTTTGATATCTTTAAAGGCCACTTTCTCAATGCCAGTCCACCTGAATTGTACACTTTGCTTCACCATTTGCTGCAAAGGTTTCACAATTTGAGTAAAATCAAGGACAAACCTCCAAACAAGATTTATTGTGCCCATAAATGATTGCATAGATTTCCTATTATGGGGCATGGGAATCTGAGTTATAGCCTCAACTCTTTCTTGATCTATTGAGATTCCCTTCTTTGAGATGATGTGTCCCAACAATTTCCCTTCAAGAACTGCAAAGATGATTTTCTTTGGGTTTAGAGACATACCTTATTTTCTACAACAATCAAAAATATGTTTCAAGTGAAAAACATGGTCTTCCCTTCTCTTGGATAAAATTGTTACATCATCCAAGTACACTACTACACAATGGCCACTTAAACCTATGAATGCAATGTCCATGGCCCTCTGAAATGTGGCTCTGGCGTTCATGAGACCAAAAGGCATTCTTCTATAAGCGAATGTTCCCCACTTTGTATGAAATGTTGTCTTTAATCGGTCCTACTTGGCCACTAACACTTGATTATACCCTGAAAATCCATCTAATAGGGAGAACATTTATGAGCCTGAAACCATCTGTAAAATCCGTTCCATCGACGGAACCGGATAGTTGTCTTTATCTGATGCTCTATTTAAGTTCTTGAAGTCAACGCATAGCCTTATCTCTCCTGAATTTTTCCTCACCGGGACTAGATTGGCCACCCATTTTGAATGCCGAACCTTGAAAACGATCTTTGCATCCAGTAACTTCTTTACTTCGTTATGGATCCAAGTTTCTAACTTCGGGTGCATCTTTCTAAGTTGTTGTTGAAACGGTTTTTCTCTTGTGTTGATGGGAATCACATGCTGGATGATGCGCGTGTCATAAGTATTCATATATTCATACGTCTAAGCGAAGATGTCTTTGTGTTGTTGAAACAACTTGATGAACTTACATCTTTCACCAAGCGAGCAACATTTTCCCAAATTGACATATTTAGGTTCTACCTCTGATCCCAGATTGACCAACTCATGTTGTATTAATGAACTGTTTGTCTTCACATTGGTTGGTTTCCAGAATTTACTCTGCAAATCAAACATCCCTTCGAGGGTTCTTACCGCTTTAGGCATGAAATTTCCTTGAATTGGATCTTCATTTTGTAAACCTGACAAATGTTCTTCTTCATCTATTATGGATTCTTTAAGAGATTCCTCATTTGTCAAAAATCGATGATATGTTCATCGTCATCGAACACCCTCAGATTTGTAACATTGTCAGGTACTGATGGCCTGAAAATCAATTCAATAGAACACTAGTTATTAGTTGGCACTAATATAGATGTAGAGGTAGCTAATAAATCAGCTGCAATTTTTTGCAATACAGGTACTGCATTTATATTGAAAGCATTGAAGTGTATAATCAAATTCCATACCTCCAAATAGTATCCCTTAAGATGTGGAGATAAACAATGAATGGTGTTTCTTACTTGTCTGACCACTATCTCGGAATCCCCATAAACTTTTAAATTTCTAACCTTATGTTCAATAGCTTTCTTCAAGCCCAAGACTAGAGCCTCATATTCAACAGTGTTATTTGTGCATTCGAACTCTAGTCTACAAGAGAAAGTGTTTTTTCTTATCTGGATCAATCAGGATGCAACCTACCCCTGATCCCTCTTGGTTTTTAAACCCATCAAAATACAGAAACCAAAATCCATCATCTAACTCTAATTGGTTAGTATTATCTCCTATGCCAGTCACTAAGTTTACTGTATTACAATCAATATAATCAGCCCGTGAGAATTGAAGGAGATCGGACTATGTGTCTGATTCACAACTGGCTTCTTCAGCCTAGTAGTTCCTTGGTTCGAGTTCCAAATAGTAATTTCCGAAGACTGAAGAAAAGAAGTTCGCAGGTTCATTCTTCCCCTCTAACTGAGTTACATTATACTTCATGTGTGGTTCTCTCAGTTTTTTAATTTGGTTTTGAACATTCACTACAACAAATCCTAGAATTAGCATCCCATTTAGCGTCCTTTTTTAGTGTAATTTTTTTTTTACATTGAGTGGTCAAACTAGATGCTAAATGGGACGCTTCATGGACAAAACTTAAAGTGTCTCAAAAAATTTCTTTTTTTGCTTCCTAGATAGCATCCTTTATGACGTCCAAAATACCGTCTATTTTTTTGTTTCCAGAATAGCATCCAACTTTGCTTCCTAAACAACATCGAGGTTTGCTTCCTAAATAATGTCCTATTTTGCTTCCTAGCAAGTGTCAGTTTTGCTCCTTAAATGACATCCCCGTTAGCGCCATATTTGAATCCTTAATAGCACCATGTTAGCATCCAATATTCCATCCATTTTTGCTACCACTTTAGCATCCCATTTTGCACCATGTTTTACTTCCAAATATGCTCCAATTTTTGCTTCCTTTTTTGCAACATGTTTTGCTACCAAAATGACGCCAAATATTTCTTCTATTATTGCACCATATTTTGCTTCCTATTTAGTGTCATGTTTTGCATCCAAACGTCTTATTTTGCTACCATATCAATGTCATGTTTGGCTTCGCCACATGTTGCATCATTTTTAATGCCTAGTTTCACGTCTTATTTTGCTACCATATCAATGCCATGTTTGACTTTATCATTAGTGCCACGTGTTGCATCCTTTTTAATGCCTAGTTTCGCATCTCTCATTTTTTGGTCACTAATTTAGTCATTTTTAGTAATTTTATATACGAATTTTGGTCATTTTGTTTGGTCACTTATCTCTCATTGTTTGGTCACTTATTTCTTATTTTTTGGTTACTAATTTAGTTGTTTTTAACTGATATTATAATATCATTAGGGCATGGAGCAATTGAACCACAAACCTCCTGCTTGTAATGCAGACGCTCTTCCATTGAGCTCACCCTTTAAGAATTTGGGAACCTAACTTACAGAGTCCTCTATAATGGTAAAAAAGATCAATACACAACTTTGAGTATCTAATGGTTAGCAAAGGATGATAGATTGTATAAGTTCACAATATATGGTCAAGCAGGTTATGAAATCCATAAACCTTTTCTAGGAATTTTGAACAAAACTCAAGAAATCTTAATGGAAAGAATTGTTGCATGATGACCTGTAGATCAATATGGTTCTCTATCCAATCTCTCTCATGGTTGTTGCACTTTCAAATTGATTTTGGAAAAAACCAATTCCTACCTATGTGGTGACTCAGCACCACATTGCATTCAACGTAAGAACAAGGCAGATAGTCAAAGGGTGAGACTTATGGTAATTGAATTAATATCCATGCGAAGCTTCGTATATCACATCATGCACCCAAAACACAACTTGCACAAAAAAAATGAATGACTCCATGTACAACTATAATTAACTTGCAGTTATAACACTTTAGATGTACATGGGATCATACCTACCATCGACAAATATAATAAAAAAATTAATGTTGACATCAATTCATGGATAATTTCATGATAAAGGCAAGGATATAAGTAGTATGGATCTTCCTGAGCATCCCCGAGAAGGATATAAATTTAAAACCCTGAAGGCCAAGTCCTGACTTAATTCATCCAAAAATAATTTGAAAGCTAAGCCTCCCACAGTATGATGAGTCGTGATTTATAATTCACAACTTATCAATATAATTAAACAAAACTACAGACTTCCATACATCTTAAAATGGTTTTGTTAACTATAGTTGGAAACCTATTGTTTATAGCATTTAGGGAAGATGAATGTGTGAGAAAAAGGCAACGAGTTTGATATTGCCCCCAAAAAAACATCCATTTCCTACATAACCTTAAAGAACTGACAAGCAATACCTATATCAACCGAAGACATGATTACCCATGGAAGAAAAAAATTTCAAATCGAGAAAGCAAAAGAAAAATGGTTTTGGATTTTTCAAATTAAATAACAAATAACCACAATTTTTTCGAGTTCATGAACGTCTCCCACAAAAAGACTAAAGAGTTGACAGCTTAAACATAATACATTTTGGAGGGGCGATGCTATCCCCTTGGGTAGATTTCAAAGAGATATCAACTTAAATAGAGGTTGCATCACTTGGAATATTTAACTCGCTTGTGTGATCCATGAAACTGCATCTGATCCGTTGTACCGCCTCCTTCACAGTGGCAACTTGACAAAGACCTTTTGCATGAGAAAGTCAATCAAACAGATATTGAAATAGGTAAATTTAATCCTCCAATTCTTGAAGCTAGGAAATCACCCCCAACTTCTTCCAAAATTCTTGGTGATCATTTTCGCACAAAAAAATGAATTACTCCAGATACAACAACCATTAAGTTAACTAAGACTGCATAGGATAAAATGTAGCCACTTACAACTGATACTCCACAAATAAAACAAAACCAAGAGCATCTAACATAAGTCATGGACAATTCACCTCCATGATAAGGCAAGGAAATAAATAAAACAACAACCCATGCCAAGTATAGTTTTATCATAAAGATAGAGGATAAGGAATTAAATACATACAACTGAAACTAAACGGTTGTCCAAGCATCCTAGGTGCTTGGTGTATATGGAGGCATAAGCCTCACAATAGGAATCTAACATCCTAAAAACTTAGCATCCTAGACGCTTGGTGTATATGGAGGCATAGTGTACATGAAGGTGTAAGCCTCTAGAGTCCATATACAACAGCTATTAACTGAGGCATTTGTACGACGACTTCTCTAGACAATAACTAGAAAAGAAAATGCTTGAAAAAGAGAACATTTATTGATGGAATGGAAATGTATAAACATGGAAATATGTAAATGAATAAATTCATAGACTAAGTAAATGTTTGGATCAGACTTCCGGAGCACATTGCTTAATGGATTCCTAGGTAGCTAGGTACAACTCAAGGAGGTAAAGGTACATATACAATATGCATGCACCCACCAAATTAGGATGCACTAGGATCTCTCCATGGAACTAAAGCAAAGCGAGGTGCAAACATACACGGTGCACACACCCACCAAATGAGAGTACACTAAGAATTGAACATGGACCCACATCGATACCCCCATGCATTTAAAACCCAGAGACTAGGAATCCTATCCATGTCACAACCACCTCAATCGTTGGGCTTTATTGTTATAACTTGGTGTTTAAACCTGGGTTTTTTTTAAAGATTTATTTACTGTAACAGTTTGGTAAATAAATCATACATGTGTTAACAAGAAAGGGGTATTTACAAGGTTTGGGTCCCATCATGGAAAGCACCCCCATTTTACCCATTGTTTACTTACCATTCAACCAACCAATATGCTTCAATTTAGTTTTCCAATCATGGTTTCAATTTTCTGATGTTCAAAATTTTTGTGGTGCCACACTCAATCATGTGTGTTGAATCCCTCACAAACATGGCCTAACAAGAAAACCAATCAGACCATGGTCCATTGGTAGGGTCATCATTCATAGTACTCTTGTTTCTGCACATTCTACTCAATAATCAAGATGGTCCCACACAATATCCATTAGTACCCTTATGACAACATTAACAAAAACATTCCTAGTGTCTACTATTATATTTGTACCACTCCAATGTAGATTCATTAATTCTTAGGTTTGATCATAATGCAAGGGATCTTGTGTAGTATAAATTCATATTATAGCTTTATTACATTGTACTTTAGTCTTTTCACTTCCAATTACATAATATAAACAATAAAGGGGATGCTTCCTTGTGTTGGGTGTGTAGGTGTTGGGAAACCCAAGCCAGATATTGTGTAGGTGCCCATAGCTCTGTGTTGAGCTCACTAGCTTAGCAATTCAGCCTTCCACCTCCTTAGCAGCCTGATAAACCCAAATGTAGTTTTGGCTTGGCTGAATTTTGATATGTCTTTGGCTATGTGTGGGCGTGTTGTAGTTCCCTTATTCCTTGTGGGAATCATGCCCAGCTCGGGGGTGGTAGTGTTGCTGAGAGATTGATGAGCACATGGCCTATGGTTGGGTGGAACGTTGCAACGACATAACTGGTTGTGGGACAACCCATTTTCAAGATAAGTATTTCTTGTGTATTTGATTTTCTGCAACTGTATTTATTTGCTTGATAAATTATGATGAATACAATGTGTTGAAATGATATTGCTTTCGTTGTATAATTGCAATTGTTATGCATCTATGTATGTTAGTTCAATGCATTTTTAATTATGATGTTCAGGGGCTTAGATCTCGCTTAAATGATAGCACCAGCTAGTAGGTCGCGTCCTCTTAGAGGGGAGGAGACGTGACAGATTATACATTAGCAAAATAACCTTTACATAATGTGGTTAAGCAAACCTACGATCAACCACTTACACTTACTACAATATCAAATAGATGAGATCAAAGATCAACATTTTTTAATCATTATTTAATTTATCAGAAACCCTTCCATTGACATATGTTTACAATCACAAGAGTACTTCTAGAAATGTAGACGTAGATACATCTATGAAATTTTAGTCCAACTATTCACGATGTCAAACTCAACATACCAGCGATTATTACTCATTTACAAAAATTCCCTTTATCTTAAACATTAAGAATAAAACAATTACCAATTTATCAAACAATAAGGCAATAACTTAAAAGTACTTTAACTGATACAATTAATATGGTGACTGGGGGCTTGACTTCGACTTTGCACCTTACCTTAGGCTCAGCTTACCACTGACATGCCACCCCCGAGATGGGCATAATCCACTAGAGAGAAGGCGTCATGGAACTTTCACAAAAACTCCATATAAGATTTGTAATGTTTATCCTTAACTCAGATTTTAATGTCTCTAATTATAATATTTTATACCCATAAATATGACCATCATCTAGTCACTAACTTATAATATATATAAAATTATTTTCATATCAATTAAATTTAATGATTTCAATAATCTCTCTATTTATAAACAAATTAACCCTTTCATTGACATCTTTAGCAAAGATGATTTAAAGTCTTTAACCAATATAATCCTTAACCTAAAATAATTAAGCATAGAACACCATGCTATATAACAAGACTCTAATATTAAGCATGAATTATATCTTTTCACAATCTCATTTACCTTATTTTATATTTTAAATGGGTGTACACTAAATGTGGGCTTTTCACAAATTATAGTCTAAAATGGGTATCCCACTGAAATTTTCACTTCTTATTAATCATTAAAATTGTCTCTTCTCATGCACTAGACATGCTCTTTTTTTTCTTTAAGTATATATATATATATATATATATATATATATATATATATATATAATGGCCAATAAACTACATTAGTTGAATATTTGTTATCATTAAGGGAAAGAAATATAATCCGTCCTCTTTTTCTCAATTAACGGTACACAAAAGGGCTAAAGGGTTATTTCTTTGACGAGTTGCTCCCTTCGTATTATAACCGTTAATAACTTAACGAAGCGCTGGCATACTCATTTCGACCCTCTCAGGGAACGGGTAACGAAGCGTCACCTCTGGGTTTTGCTGCCATCTCTCCCCTTTCCCCTCTGGAATTTGAATATACTTGAGGGTATTGCGAACACGATAGGTAGGTTTGTGGCTGTGGATGAGGATTTCCACCTCTCCTTTGATAAAAGGATGGATCGAGTGTTGCTTGAGCAGGACATCTCACATGGTTTACCTGCTGAGGTAGAAATACTTTGCAAGGAATGACTTCTGGAACAGAAACTGGATTATCTTCATGTGTCGTTCCGCTGTAGTAGGTGTCGGGATACGGGACATCTTCGGAGAACCTGCCCCCTTCTCCTGGTCAAGCGCATCTGTTCCAGTCTGGAAGGTACTCCGGTGGTCAAGGCTCCCCTTGAATCTTTCGCTTTGGAGCATCTTAAATTTGGTATTTACTCTCAATCCCTTTCTCTCTTTGATGATGTTTTCGATACTATGCTTGCAGCTTTAGATGGTTTGGTCAAAGCTCCTGCTGATGCTGTATTATATGTATCGGACATTGCTCCTGTTGATGCCTTAGCCTTAGTGCATTCCCCTCAGCTGGTCTCCTCTGATGTGCCCTCTTCCCCCTCTGTCGTTACTCCCCTGGAGCCTTCACTTTCATTGTCTTCTTCCGTCACCCTGAACCCTAACCCATCTCCTTCAATGCCTCCTTTCTCATCGCTTGTGGATTTTCCTCCACTCCCCTCATCCACCACTTCTCCCCCTCTGCCTCCCTCTCCTCACATCCCTACTACCTCACCCTCCTTCTCTGATCCCTCTCTACAAAGGTCTCTGTCGATTTTCTCGGCCACCACCCCCTCCTCCCCTTCCACTCTCCATCTTAGCTGCATTCGTTTCGAGAATGTGACTGTCAGAAAAAAGAAGAAGGAAAAGAAGGGCCTGTTTGGGGATCTTTCCACAGCCTCTCCTCCTTATATCCCCCTCTCGGTTCGCATCAAAGATGCTGCAAGAGGGTTCTCTCCCCGGGGACTTAGAGCGTCACCTCCCCCTCCCTTTGTTCCTTAATGTTGATCCTATCACTAAATGTTAGGGGTTTGGGAGGTAAGACCAAACAATGTAGCCTCCGTTCACTTTTCCTATGAATCCGTATGGATATGATTCTCTTACAGGAGACTATGTGCAGCACCTATCCTGCTCTCCTTGCTTTCTCAAAGCTCTTACCTAGCTGGGAATTCTGTGCTATAAGTGCAACTGGTCTCTTGGGAGGGTCACTGACAGCATGGAACCCTCACCGGGTTAGAAGTCATGCTTTTGAGACAATTCCAGGTATCCTTTTCAAGGCCACCTTTCGGGGTATGATTGCTCCCTTAGACATTCTCAACTGTTATGGCCCTTACAGGCATCGGGATATTTTATGGGAGAGAGTACATTGGGGGGGACTCCTCAACTCTCCAAACCTGATTTTGGAGGGAGAACTTAACTTAACCTTGAGAGCTTTTGAGACCTGGGGGAAGAAGGCTGTTATTGATCCTCTCTCTTTGCATTTTAATCTCTTTTTTGACTCTATGCGGCTTGTGGATATTGCTCCTCCCAGTGCTGGCCCCACTTGGAGGAATGGTAGGGTTGGTGATGAAGGGATCAACAAAACATTAAACTGCTTCCTTATTGCTTCTTCTTTGATCCCTTCCCTCCTGGTTCACCGTGTATGGACTCATCACACTGATATTTCCGACCACTATCCAATCTACCTTGAGTGGAATAAGACTTTGGGGTCCTGTAATTACCCCTTCAAATTTAATAGATATTGGCTAAATGATCCGGACTTCATTACCTGGGTCTCCAAGAGATGGTCTAAGTTGTCCCCTCTTTCATCTGGCACTGATTTGGATCACCTTACCCACAAACTCCGCTCTCTTAAGAAGGATGTTAAAGGCTGGATTAGGGAAAAAGGCTCTATTTTGGAGGTTGAGTCACATAGGTTGGATATGGACATTGGCACCATCCTCTATGGCTCGGTCTATGGTATTCTTTCCCATGAGGAACAATTATCTCTTTCTATGCTCTGATCCAAGAAAAAGAAACTGTTGGACCATATCCTACTGACCTGGCAGCTTAAAAGTCGTACTAAGTGGGCTCTCTATGGGGATTCTAATACTAATTTTTTTCATGCTTTGGCTTCTGGTAGAAGGAATCAGAATACTATTTGGTCTCTTATGGATGAGGATGGAAACAGTGTCGAGGATAAGACTGCTCTTAAGGAGATGGGACTGAGTCATTTTGCCCATATATTTTGTGATGACAAGCAAACCAGCTTACTTTAACATCTTAGGGTTGTCATGTTGTTTCCCAATATGATCTCCCATGAGGATGCCCCTGGTCTCACTCAACTTGTTACTCTATCTGAAGTTGAAAGTGCCTTACACTCTTTCAAAAAAGATAGGAGTCCCGGTCCTGATGGCTGGCCTGCTGAATTTTATCTGCATTTCTTTGACTTATTCGGTAAAGAATTATTGTCTGCGGTTGATTGTGCCAGGGTTTCGGGCTGTGTTCCTCCCTCAATGAATTCTACATTCCTTGCATTGATCCCAAAAAAGGAAAATCCTTTAACCTTTGCTAATTTCAGGCCTATCTCCTTGTGTAATTTGTTATATAAATTGATTTCGAAGGTTATAGTTGTTAGGTTGAAGCCTTATTTGGATTCCCATATATCCAGAGAACAATATGGTTTTCTAAAAAATCGACAGATTGTCGAACCTATTGGCATTGTACAGGAGACTCTCCACACTGTGAAAACCAAGACTACTTGTGCACTGATCCTTAAATTGGATTTGGTGAAGGATTTCGATAGAGTTAACTGGTCCTTCATTCGTCTCATTTTGATCCAAATTGAGGTTCCTCTACTGGGGGTTAACTGGATTATGTGATGCCTCACTTCAGCAAATTTTGTTGTCCTTATCAATGTTACTCCCTCAAAGTTCTTTAAAGCCTCACGTGGTATCAGACAAGGTTGTCCCTTATCCCCCTTGCTCTTCATACTTGTTATTGAAGGGCCCAACCTCTTGATCGCAAATGCCAGGGATCATGGTCTCATCAAAGGTATAAAAATCTCATCTACTCTTTCTCTTACACATCTCCTCTTTGTGGATGATGTAATCCTACTGGGCACTGGCACTTTATCTGAATGGATGGCCTTCGAATTCATTTTAAGTACATTCTGCAAGGCACCCGGGATGTGCATTAGTATGGACAAATCGTGCTTTCTCTTCAACAATCTGGATGTGGATATAGGTACTGACATAGCTCGGGTTCTGCCCTACAAAATGGAACAAATTGTCTCCGGTTTCAAATACCTTGACTATCATCTCAAGCCTCTGGGGTATAAGATCAATGATTGGTATTGGCTGATCCAGAAATTTGAAAGCAGAATATTTCACTTGTCACATAAGCTTCTCTCACTTGGTGGCCATCTGATCCTTGTACAAGTTGTGTTGTCAAGTATCCTAGTCTATTGGTTGGGACTTGCCCCCATTCCTATATCTGTTTTAAATAAACTCAGAAGTTTAACTTTTGTACTTTTATGGGACTCTTCAGGTAACAAGCACAGGTACCATCTGTCCAATTGGCATTACCTCTCTTGGCTGAAAGAGAATGGGGGATGGGGCATCAAGAATTTGCATTGGTTCAGCATTGCATTAAGACTAAAGAACTTTTTAATGGTACGTCAGAATCATGGTTTATGGCATCAGGTTCTATTAAGCAAATATCTGAAGAATATCTCAGTTGTGGATTGGCTTAGAGGTAAGAACTTTCATTGTCGTGGTGTTTTTGTTATTTGGAAGGGATTCCTACAAACCCTTCCTTGGCTTGGTCGTAGACTTGCTTGGCAAGTAGGCAACGGACATGACATCCTTCTTGCCATTGCCCCTATCGTCGATGCTTCAAACTCGTTCTCACTGCCAACTGGGCTTTGAGCATACTTAGAAGATCTGGATATTACCACCCTCTCCCGAGCATGTAATACCCTTCCTGGGATTCACCACTACTGGTACACTGTTGAGGATCTTTGTGTTGTTGGAGATTGGAAAACAACTTGGGATTCTTTTATGATGGGTCTGGATTTTGGTGGTATTCGACTCAATGCACATTCTGACTCCTTGATTTTGGCACACAATAAGCAGGATGGTTCTATAACTGCAAACTTGGTATATGATAGCATCGTCCAATCTTCGAATCCCCCTGCTGGTAGCAGACATCTTGCTCTCATCTGGAGTGGCACTCTGCCCAGAAATATTAGTTGTTTTGTTTGGCTGGCTTTAATGAACAAATTTTTCACGTGGGATAACCTCCAGAAAAGGGGCTAGATCGGGCCTGGTATTTGTGCACTTTGCAGTGCGGATGAAGACAGTGATCAACATTTATTTTTTCACTGCCCTGTATGGAAGAACGTACTCTCTATTCTGAGTGATCAGCATCATATTGCTCCATACTTTCAGTCTGATAATCTCTGTGAATTTCTAGAAAACTGGACTGTCAGCTATTCTAAGCACTCAACATGTTGCTTTCTTCCCTTTCACACCATGTGGGTGTTATGGAAAGCAAGAAATTACAGTATCTTTGAAGGGAAAAATTTGTCTGTCCTCAATTTGATTCAGCAGGTTGCTTACTTCTCACAGATCCAGCAAAGAAGGGTAAAAAATCAAGAGCTTTGGGCCCTGGCCCTGAACTTGCTTATCCTTGTGGTTTTTTTGATGGAGCATCAACAAAAAATGTTGGAGGAGTTGGTTTCTTCCCGTACTTGAGCGAGTCACATTCCTTCAAGTTTGCTGTGGGGGCGGGATTGTGCACCAACACAAAAGTAGAAATGGTTGGGCTTTGGGCTCTTCTGCATACCACCCAAATGATGGGGATTCCCACACTCAAGGTTTTTGGTGACTCTTCAGTCATCATCAATTGGGAAAAGGGTACTGCTACCCTTTCTCCACCTAAACTCCATCACTGGTGTAGGGAGACTAGAAAGCTCTGCTCTCGCTTTCTAGAGCTGTCATTTTGCCATATCTACCGTGAACACAATCAGCAAGCGGACCGACTTTCTAAAACTGCTCTTTCTTTGGCTCCAGGATTTGGTTCATACTCTAAATTTTTTGATGGTCTTTTGGCCTCACATGAAAATTTCAAGCTCATTTGAGCTGGTGCTGGAGCATGCTCCCCCTATTTCACTTGCACCCATTCTTGTTTAGTATGGAGCGGGCTCCTTTAGACTGTTGTTCTACACTCTTTTGTTTACGGTAGATATGGTTTTGACTGATAGTATATACTGATGGGTATTATGATATCGTTGGATAAGCATTGGGTCCTCCCCCTCCCACTTCTATGACTGTAACCCATATTTTGGGTGGGCTCATCAGATGCCCTTTGATTCTAATGAATATCAAGGACAGGCTTTTTTCTTTCTGAAAAAAAAAACAAAAAAAAAACTTAACATTTATGCTAGCAACAAGGCATTTCTCTACCATTTCCAATGGTGAACTATTGCATAAGAAAACAAATTAACATATGTTTTCACGGAGAGGTGCGCTCAAATGATCCCAGGTAAGGCAAGTTGTGCAAACAAGAAAGAAATTTACATACACGGGACTTGCGTTTTGACTTCAAAAGAAATTTACATACACGAGACTTGGGTTTTGACTTCAACAAGGTTTAGGTTTTGAAGTAAAACACTAAATAGCATATATAACACAACGAACTCACTCCAGCATTTTTGAGAGTACTACTCTGGTTCTTAGACTCTCGTCTCTTGATTTTTTATTTGTGAAAGTTTTGGTTAAGCTGGTTAGTTATGTCTTTGACTTTTGAGTGATTCAAGCCCTGACTTGGATATTGTTTCTAGGTTCTTATTATTTTCTGTAAGGACATACTTGACTAAGTGGCCTACTATGCATTTTATGAGAGGACCCCTATTATGTATTCGATGCCTTGGCTCTAGTAGTTAGGCTATGTGGGAGAGATATCCTTCTTGATGTATTGGTAGTTGATACCGGTTCCATATGTTTTGGATTGTTGTATTTTTTATGATGTACCTAGTTCCTTTGATTCAATAGAATAACAAGAAATGATATTTTTCATGTGAAGAAAAAAAAACAAAAACTCAAGATAGAAAAAACTCTCAAATGAAAAGCCATGCCACTTAGCGAACCTATGGTTATGATTTATCACAGAAACGAAAAATTCTGTAAATGGTTCCTTTTGAAATGGACCAGTCAATGCATAAAACAATGATATTGTAATGTATAATAAATATATAATTTAGGATAAATAGCCATACATGAACTTATCTGATCATTTTTTGAATGCAATCTTTATTCCAATGTCAATAGTGCATCTATCCACGCGACCTTCAAGGTTACCCTTTTGTTTCGAGGTTCAACTCTTTCTCTTAAGGCTGAAGACTATTTTTATAAAAAAAAAACATATCATCTAATGGAGAGGAAGAGATGCTTCCCACAAAAGGAGCACCCACCATCTAATGGGGTGGGTGTCGAGTTCAATTCGTTGGGAAAAACCAACCTTAACCTCTTCCCAATAACATTTAATACTATAAATTAGAATTTCTTTTTGAAATTATTTCATACGAGACCCTATATGTTTTTCTTTTTATATATAAATAACAATATAATTTATTATAGAATTAAATGTTATTGGGAAGAGGTTAAGGTTGGGAAAAACCAACCTTAACCTCTTCCCAATAACATTGAATACTATAAATTAGAATTTCTTTTTGAAATTATTTCATACGAGACCCTATATGTTTTTCTTTTTATATATAAATAACAATATAATTTATTATAGTATTAAATGTTATTGGGAAGAGGTTAAGGTTGGGAAAAACCAACCTTAACCTCTTCCCAATAACATTTAATACTATAAATTAGAATTTCTTTTTGAAATTATTTCATACAAGACCCTATATGTTTTTCTTTTTATATATAAATAACAATATAATTTGGATATAAGTTAATTTCTTATAAAAAACAAATATATTTTCTCCTTTTTTTAATTAATTAACATAACGTTACCTAAAATCATAGGAGCTTAGCTTCTTTTAAATTAGAAGTTCTATAGGTAATTTTTTAACAATTGATGTCAAAATTATAATAGTTAGATTAACATTTAGCTCTCTTTATCTTATAATAATACTAATTAGCTTTTTACTCATTAACAATATTATAAAAGCCTATTATTTACTAGCTAACAAGTAGTTGACCTTCTCATTACTTTCTTTAAGTTAGGATAACACCTAAGAGTTTAGACCTTCAAGTGAATAATTATTCTTCTACCAATATCTAAGGCATCAAGATGACATCCATCACTAGTAACTGATTCTCATGGCTTGTTATCCATTCTACCTATCCCTAGTGGATTCATGCCCCTATCACTTTGTCGAGTCAAGTGTCTCAGTCTCCTAAGTCTACTTATAAAGTCACAACTTAAGAAAAATATATAAACATTACTTACAGTGTTTTACCGGTGAGACCATAATCTTGAGTTGTTCACTAATGTATGGTATATTGCACTTTTTACATTTACCTTTTATCTTCCACTACTGAAGAATCAGAGTAGTAGCGAGGATGTTACATCCTCCCCCCCTTAAAGGTGCATCGTCCTCGATGTAGGTATCTCCAAATCCTTTTGCCTTCAACATGTGTTTTCCCTTGCAAATATCAAGCTTCATCTTTCTTTACTTGCTTTGGCATTTCTTCAAAATGTCTCTAATACTCTTTGCCTTTTATAGCATGTGGTTAACACAAACACTACAAGCCTTTTTTTCTCCATTATTATCACAAATATATGCATAAATATGATTCTTTTGATAATCAAAAGGAACATATAGATTGAATGCTTTTACAACATATTGTTGTTGTTGTCCATAACAACTTTTAAAGATTATATTTACCCTCAAATATGTACCTAAAACATTTTTTAGTCGTACATAACATATATAGCATTCAAAATCTAAAACAAACCATTATTGCATTTTTATGTCCTAGCACATAGCTTTGCTACTTAACATTGTTATTCATACATTTCATATGGTAGTATATTATTTTAAGTACTTTTAATCATTTTCTCTTTGTTTTCTCAAAGTAGATAGTCATTTCAAATTAACATAGCATGTGCATAACCATAATTTTCGCACATCATCTTAATCATATACTAATTCAAAAGAATTATTAATGCACATAGCCACATTTGTTTTCCACATTGTAACAATAGGATTCACCTAGTATATAAATCTGTAGCCAATGTTTTATCCTTCAACATATTATGATGCATAAAATATTAAACATAGAATTCACACGCATACCTCTTGTATAGCATTGATGTTCCAATCATTTCTTTGGCTCAAATCTTCTATCGGAAGTTCTAGCACACATATATACATGAGGGTCTTCTCCTCACAGAACTACTAGTTCAAGTGCAGACATTCTCAACCTATATATATTTTATTCATCTGATACAGGGAAGATACCCTTCATGGGATTTTACAACTCTTAGGCGTATCTTTTGCAAAGGGACTGTAAGCTCTCAGGGCCTAGAATCCCACAATCTCTGAGCCTAAAATCCCATCATCACAAAATATATCACTACAGAACCTAACACCTCACCTGGGTGCTCTCTGGAAGTTCTACTTAAGAGCCTAACACCTCCTCTAGGTGCTCATTGGTAGCTCTTTGCCTAGGATTTTAATATCATAGAGCGCTCACAGAGCCAAACACCTCACAAGAGTGCTCACTGGCAACTCTATGCTAAATTATCAAAAATTCCAGATCCTAAACAATTTAGGTGCTCCAGAGCCAACACGCTCAACACCAAACTCAGTTTCTCTTGCTTAATCACATAGTTTAAATACCCAATTTTCTTTTTCCTCTTCATGAGTTGGTTAGTCATGTATACTTTGTCTTAAAAAGATATGTTTAGTTTAGAATAGTTTACTTAGAAGTTAGAACCTTATAACCTAGGGCGTCCCCTGTGGTCAGCTCAAAGAGGTAACAACACATTAACATGTTGTATAACTTACCACTTCTAGTATCTATGCATGTGTGAACCAATAAAAAATTCTATAATTCAATTTCCTTATCACAGATATGCCATATACATAAGTGATAATTCTCAAGAATGCTAGGGTTACCATACTCAAGTATTTCAACTGAATTTTTTAGAACTTCTAACAAAGTATTTCTCAACATAAATGCAATTGATTTATTAGATGACAACATATTTCTAACCTTCATAATAATCAAGAAGTCATACTCATTCTAAATGTTACCTCTTTCCATCGAGAAATTGATTGTTTTCTTTCGATCATCTCATTGATTTCCCATTTGGCGATGTTTCTTGCAACCTTAAGCACCTGCACACTATACTCACAATTTATTGCCAAAATTTTTGGCATCATAATCTCATAAAGCAAACAACAAAGTATGTTAGAAGGTTGCTATTTAGGATGTCCATAATCTCTTTGATACAATAAACTAGTCTTTTGCATGCATTACTTTCATGACAAATTAGGCGTAATTATACTTACATTTACTTTTCCTTGATGTGCACTTTAAGCAAAATGCATTCCTTATTTCCTATAAGTTTTTGGTGTTACTTCTTACTTTACTTCACCATGTTTCCTCTTCAACATCTTGAACTCAAAATATCGATACCATGTATTCAACCTCTCTAACATATTTTCAATTAATTATACTTAAGCTTACAATGTAACATACCATTATGCACATGACATGATGGAGCATTGTTAAGGCACATTTGTATTCTTTTCTAGCAACCTTTAACCAAACAAATCAAGTACATTAGAATTGGTGTCTACATGATATATTAGGTCATTGACAAATTCTTAACCCACATTCATAAGGTTGATAACTAGACTTTTTTTTGGCAGTATAATATGAAGTTCATTGCTGCATGCTTGTTAGGTTGAAGTATATACATAACTTCTTTCATATGCATGTTATCCTCAAATACATTTTAGACCATATGAATTTGCATGTTATCCTCAAACAAATATGTAACTCCAAGTGAATTCACCTTAGATGTTTGTGTAGAACTAGCTTCCACCTCTATATTAAAATGACTATACGTATTATTGTTGCATATTGTTGTTTTTATGTTATTCTATCATTTATGACATTTTTCCATATTAAAATGACTATGCTCATTGTTGTTGCCTATACTTATTTTTTGTTTTCATGTTTTTCTATTATATAAAAATAAGGAAGATGACATTATCCCTATAGTATGCACTTCTTCTTGTTACTATAAATTTAACATCAAAACCTTGTGAAGTTATTCGGTTATCCTCTAGTTTGTGCTAAGTGTTGCTTTCAATTATTTTATTTATGGAATCTACAACAAAACCTAACAAACGTCACATGGGAAATAACATCTTTTGTGCGGTATGATTAACATTTTTCCTTGGATGGTGTGTCAAGACTCCAAGAATCTTGTTCAATTTGTGTCTTTCTTTAATTCTTCCATACACCACCAATGACAATTTGTTTACATTTTCAGTAGTTTCTACTTTGTATCAAGTGTCCAAATTTCAAAACAATTACCTCTTCAGAAAGATGTTTCCAAATTCCAAAATAACATTTTAGCAATGGTGTGGGACATTGCCACCTTGTGGCTCTTGTTTATAATTGGATTTTCATTTAAATTTATTTTATATAATAGTGACTATACATCTACATATAATAAAATAAGCTACATTAAAAACTTGAATGAAGAAATTGCACGACTTCATATCTCAATCCAAAACATTGTAGATTCAAAATTTGTTTAGTAGGCAAGTATTCAACGACTTTGTTTCTAATTTTGATATTTTAAGAAGATAACTAATTATTATCATTTTACTTAAAAATATTAAAATCACTAAAACAATTAGCTAATAGAACTAATACACATAAGGGTTTGGTGCATAAATTCATTTAAATGAAATCATGGGAAAAAATATTTAAATACACATTAGGGTTTATGCATCAATTTAACTAAATAAACTTATAAGAAATAATAATTCAGAATAAGGGAATATATGCACATTTTTTTGATTAAGGTTCAACTTCAAATTGGCATAATACTTAATATATTATGCTTTAAAATTTTACTATCAAAATTTGTTAAATATTTCATCAAGATTTCTTTAAGAGGCATGTATTAAATTTCACAATTCAACCACAAAAAAAAAGGTTCCTATCTTTTTATCATTTTTTTCTTAAGAGACAGGTATTAGGCAGCTTTGCTACGAATTCACTAACGTAAGTCAAACATGAACCACTAACTTATTACCATGAACCCCCTAACACCTAATACATTATCTTTAAACCATTCACTCGCCATTTACCTACTAACCAACACACACCCTCACCATTATCCACTAACTACAAGCCCCCTAACCAGACCAACCAACACGCTAATGTGTCTTAACTACTAGGCCATTAACTCCCCAACTACTATAATTGATTATAGTTGAACATGGACTAATATGGTCCATTATAGTATTCCATGATTGACACTACTAATCCACTAATACCTAACCCATATATCATTTAAGCATTGTTCAACTGACCCCTACTAACCATCACACCCCATCACCAATATCCACTAAGTATAATCCCCCTAACCAGACCAACCAACACATTAATTTGTCTTAACTACTAGGCCATTAAATCCCCAACTACTATAATTGATTATAGTCGAACATGAACTACTATGGTCCAATATAATATTCCATGATTAACACTACTAATCCACTAATGCCTAACCCATATATTCTTAAGCATTTTTCAACTCACCCTACTACAAAATGATATATCTTAATAAACATATTTAGGTTTCTATTGAATGTATCAAATGCATTTAAGAAACAATATAACTATAGCAATTTCAACAACTATATAATAAAAACATGCTAGCTTATTCATCTTACCAATGATTTACGGCAAGATATTCATGGACTATAAACTATTTTTGTCACTATTTTTAAGAGGAAAATACTAAACAGTTTTAGTGAATTTTTCTAAAAAAAACAAGTATTAAACAATTTTGATATTTTCTCAAGAGGTCGGTACTAAACAAGTAACAAAAATCCAATAATCTAATATTTGTATTTTTACAAAACAAAATATTTAATGCTATTAATTTTACTTTTCTTAAAAAAACACGTATTAAGCATCTTTGTTGCTAATTTCACTTGTTTTAATAAAGAATTATTAATTAAATTTTGTGAAGATATTAGTTATATTATTTTTAATATGATGTTAAAAGTCTAGGGTGAAGAATTAGATACTTTTTGAGATCACATAACCACTTAATGGAAACCTAATTCATAACTAGTATCTAATAGATACTAGTGATAAAGTGAAATAAAAATAGTTTAATTTATTAAGAAATTATTTTCAAAATAAAAATAATAATCCAAAACTTGAAAACAACCATGACTAGTTTTTATATATGGTTAAATTTTATTTTTACTCATCTTATAATTATTATATAAATTTCAGTTTTTTTTCTTTCTAATTTTAGTTTCACTACATGATAATTTTCTAGAACCTCCTTTGCACCAATAAGGGCATATATATATATATATATATATAATTCATTGCATTTAAGAATTTTAATTCATATATCCTTATATTTAAGAATTTTAATTCATATATCCTTATATTTTTACGCCATAAGGCGTTTAACAAGTGGGAGTCGACTTTTTGAGTTAATGCGTTTTTTTTTTCCAGCCATCGGATGCTTTCGTCCGACGATTGGGTTAATCTCTTTCGTCGAATTTTATCTGTTGCCTGCTGATCTAGCGATCTGACACCTGCTCCTCCTTAAATGCCTGCTGCCTGCTGATCTGGTGATCTGACACCGCACATGCTCCTGTACTAAAACCGGGGACGAGAGGAGGTACGTAGTTATAGGGCTTTGTTCGATGCCGGGATGTTCGAAGGAATGTTGGCGCCCCGTGGAAAGGTTTGCACGATAGCGGAGATGTGCAAGATGGTTTTGATTGCCTCATTGAAGTGAAAGTGGAATATCCACCTACAAATTCCTGGTGGTTCGTAAATCCAACCATGAAGCTTTCAATCAAAAGTTAAAGAACTAGAGACGACCCACTTTTCTTTACGCAGATCAAAATCCAGACTCTTCCCATTCATTATCGGAGTCAGAGAGAAGAGCTCAAATCTCGCAAAACTGTCGAAGGTGGGTTGCGTATATTGATACCATCGCTGATGATTGGGTGCATTCTCAGCCAATTATTCTACAGTCGAGAGAGGATAGGAATCGCTCCATACATATCTCTTGTCATGCTGGGCTTTCAGGCCGTTGGCTATAGTATTCCTCTCATAACAGGTGCAGAAGCCGTGTTCTTAAGGATGAAATCTGAGCCCAAGGAATATGAATATAATGTTTTCAGCCAGAGCTGAGCATCTCAGAATCTTGAGTATGTGATTAAACTACTACTGTTGATTGCATGTCTATTGACACTTGGACTGTGCCAAAAGGTTTGGAAATCTCGAATTCGGTTGCTGACAAGGAGTCCTTCAGAGCCATGGAGAGTCCCAAGTGATAAACGAGTGCTTGCCATTTCCTCAGCTATACATGCTATGGGATTTTTAATTGTGTTGATTGTTCATACTGTGAGGACCAGTAGCCGCCCAATTCAGTCCTCGGCCTATCTATATTCAGAACGCAATGTCCACCAGCAACATGAATGGGAGTCTGAGCTTATGGAGTATGTGGGTTTAGTACAGGATTTCTTTCTGCTTCCTCAAATTGTCGGTAATATTCTTTGGCATTTTGAATCTAAACCACTCAGGAAACTATATTACATTGGTATCACTGTTCTGCGGCTCCTTCCTAAAATCTATGACTACTCAAGATCTCCAGTTTCCAATCCTTACGCTGCAAATGAATATGTATCTGCAAATCCTAGCACAGATTTCTACTCTAGGTTTGGGGATATTGCTATTCCAGTGACTACTGTGGTGCTTGCAATTGTGATTTTCATCCAGCAAAGATGGAATAAGCTTACACTGAGTCAGGCACTGAGATTAACCTCAAGTAAAATGACAGTGTCTGGAACAAGGATGTATGAGAGGCTGCCATTGAAGGCATTTGAAGCTGAACTTGTTTATGGTTGCACTGAGCGAAGCAATCTACATTCTACAGCTCACAATGGGTGAGACATATCACTATGCAAGGCTTATAAATAAATAAAATTGTAATATTAAAATAAATTAGCATAAATCTATTTTATTTTGATTTTACATCGTTTAAAGACCAAGAAGTTCGTGTCTCAGTCATGCAGATGATGAATTGAATTAATGTTAATGTGGCCCTTCATGGCCAGACTTAAATAAAATTGTTACTGGTCTCTGTTTGATTCTATAGGTTATTTGGACAACAACCCTGAATAGGATGAAATTGCTCTTGAGGACTTCTACAATTTTGCTGGTGTAATGGAAAATAAGACTGCAAATGCAGTATGCCCACTGCTCTTGGAGAGGAAATCTTTATTTCGTGACTATTAGACCATTGAAAATTCTTGACGATGCTGGACTGAATAATGCTTATGAAAACAATATTCATGGAAAGAAAACATGACAATATATTTCTATTGTTGTTATGACAAAGAATGAAATTTATTTTGTCTTAGCTAATCGGAGTAAACTCTTGCGAACTAATTGCATCTTAGAAGATGGGCAGCTTCTCCAGAGCTGCCCATCTGCCCATCTGAGAGCTTCTTCGTCATCATCTACCCTCTGTGAACAAGTGCTGGATCTGGCAAACATATCTTCAACACCCCAAAATTGTAACTACACAAAATTGATGAGAAAACTGCAAATCACCTCACAAAAGCGTATTCATGGTGTGGGTTGTGTATTCATGGTGATGAGAAAACTGCAAATCACCTTCCACTAATGACTTGCTCGCGCAGAGAGAAGGGAAAAAGGGTGGGCTGTGTATCTGTCACTCCAGAGGGTTGCTCAGGTTGGGGAGTGAGGAGGGGGAATTGAGCAACCACCACTCCAAACTATCGATGAAAGAAATGGGTGGAAAAATTGAATGCCAAAGGTAGGTTGTCTCTTGTAGTGTATCTTTACCTCCCACAAGTGCTCGTGGATGGATGCTAGGTGCTTGTGTGGATGCCACGTGAACTGCATGCATGCTGGGAGGGAGGCATGCAAGAGGAGAGCTCGTGGATGGATGCCAGGTGCTTGTGTGGATGCCACGTGAACTGCATGCATGCTGGGAGGGAGTCGTCTCCTTTATTATTTATCTCGAGCGGTATCGTTGTTCCTAATGCGGGGCGTGTTTGCGGAGATGTAAGAACTGGGTTCCGTAACGGCAAGTCATGGGGAAAGCGGTAGCAATAAAGGGCTCTTCTTTTGCTGGTGCTCATTCAACAGGGCTCCTTACCAAGGCTCTATCTACAGTTGCTGTGGTAAGCTAAGGTTTTAAAGGCTAATATCCTCTGTTTTACTCTCTTCCTGGTACTTTTTTCAATGCGAGAGAATTTTTCCACTTGGTAATTCTTCTTTTCTTTGTCCTCCTGGTACTATTCAATGTGGTAGAATGGGTTTAATTAGGAATGGCGAATAGGGACAAATATTATCAATTGAATAACTCCATCAGTGTCCGGTCCCCATCCCCAACTACCCTATGCCATTAATCGGATCAATTGGTTTGCTTTAAACAAGCATCTCAGAAGCTTTTGTCTACGACCCTTTACTTTAGATGAAGGAACACAGGTAACTGGATTAATACTTAGAACTATTGTTACCGCCGAGTAGCCTTTACAATACGATTCATCAATTTGAACCCACTAGCTAGGAGACTTACCTTTCACATAAATGCCTGAACCTTTTCTTACATCAAGGTAAATGTCTAAGAAAAAATAATAATTATTTTCTTTTATTTTTATTCTATTTTCGTTATTAATAACGTTTAAATTTTTGAATAAATAATTGTTGTGAAAAAAGGGGGGTCGAGAATGAGAAGAACTTAGACTTTGGCGGTGGGAGGATTTGAAGAATGGCGTCCATGGAAATCAGGTCCAGCTCTGCGACAGTCCACGTTAGTTGCATGAAGTCTGTTTTCTCAAATACTCGGCATCTGTTCAATCTGAGTTTGTTGGATTGACACGCCTGGATTCTATGTTTGATAAGGATTCCAGGCATTGCTTATTTGCTCAAATGCAGAGGAATGTTCAAGCCCTTGGCAGGATTCATTTTTCTTTCCATTTTATTTCTTTATAGGCTATGTCAAGGGACTTGAAACTGAATGCAATGCAACATTAAGTTGCAGCTCTCCTCAAATTGTGCAACATATTTCATGCTTATGAAACACTGTAATGTTGCTTAAGAAACAGGTGTAATGGAGTGAAGAAGATTGTGGTGATCCATGTTCATTTATTTGCATATTGCCTTTTTCTTTGCATGTAAGAAGTTGGTGATTAACTAGTTTTCGACTTCATTGTTGCAAGGCTTGATATTTGATTAACCTAAAGACATGGTTGCCTCAGAGCTGGAATTTGGTCAAATCTTATATTTTTTTAGTGTATAGCCTAGGTAGTCTAGAAAACACTTAGGTTGATAAAATATCAATTTGATAAGGTGCTTGGACTGACTTGATAGATTATCAAGCTTGGATATTGTACTTTCTTGGTCTTTTCACCATGGCAGGCACCGAGAAGTTCTTCGTTGGAGGCAACTGGAAATGCAATGGTACAAAGGATTCCATTTCAAAGCTTGTTATTCAATTGAACGGCGCAAAACTTGAAGATGATGTTGATATTGTCATATCACCCCCATTTGTTTACATTGACCAAGTTAAAAGCTCTTTAACTGAAGATGACGTTGATAAACCTGTTTCGGCCATTGGTACAGGCAAAGTGGCTTCTATTCATCAGGCCGAAGTGCATGTAGCAGTTCATGAATGGTTAAGCAAGAACATTTGCGCTAAATTTGCATCTAATTGACTATGATACAATCTACGGCCCTAATTTTTTAAGTTATAAATTGTTTAACTATTCGAGGGCCTAAAACATCTCTGAAACATTGTATCAACTGTCTTTAAAATATTGTATCAACACTTCAAATTGTCTTTCTTGTTGTATATGTCCACATCTCCTTGCTTAGCTTGCAACACGGCGTTCTTTTATTGCACCCCTAGGTACAATTGCTAGTTAAGAATTTACAGCACAGGCTTTCCAAAATTGTTGTTAATGGTGTTTTGGGAACTTTGTTTTTTCCAGAGATGCAAGATGGTAAGATTATGTTGGAAGGTTCGGTTTTACTAAGTTAAATTGGAACCTTGGTATGTTTAATTTAATACTCTTCCATAGTATGAGATAGTATTTTTGCCCTCTCGTGAAAAGATCAAAAACAAAAAGTGAAAGTTTGATGAAAGTTTTTGTGTTAAGCTCTTAGGCAAAAGAGCTAGAAAAAAGTAGGTATCTTTGAAAGTTGATGAAAGTATTTGTAAGTCTGGAAAATGCTTACGGAATGTATGTACTTTTCTTTGGTTCTAGATTAATATTAAGAAAGGTTTTTTCTTTCGATTTTTTTTACCGAGTCTACAAATATAAAATCTAGGCAATTCCATAAAATAATTATTGGATTTAAAAACTTCAAAAGAAGATTATTCATTCGATTGACTTCAAATTGGTTTGATTCATTTATATGTGTCTTTTTAACTATAGAAATGAATGTTATATGTTGGATCCTCTTTAAATTCTAATGTTTTAAAACTTTTGTAAAATTTTAGTTTAATGGATAGAATGGGCATTATCAAAATAGTTGTGTATTATGGTCTTTTAAGAAAATCTTATTCAGTTAGCATGGCATTACCCCCACTCTACGCCACTTATTTGTGTAGTCATTCGTGTCTACAAGATTTTTGGATTTAACTGCATAAGAGATTTGAAACCCAACCTTTTGGGTGAATTGTTACTGATCAATAGGGGAACCAATTAAAAGATAGAAGAAATCATAAGACATTTTAAGCACAATCATAAGATGGGTTATACTAATTTGAAGAGCATATGGGGGTTGGCGTAGTGTACAAAGATTCAAATGCTAAATGTTGGTGGGTAATCTGAGTTAGAAGAGTTGTCAAGCATTGGAAACATTGGTATCTTTGTAGGAATTGGACGCAAACAAATGTTTGAAGTTGAAGAGCTTACGAGGGTTGGAACAGTGTACAAAGCTTTGAACTCTAACTGTTTGTTGTTGCTTTCAGTTAGAATATCTGCCATGCATAAGAGATCAACCTTGTCACATATTTGCATCAACACTTAAAGTGGAAGTGGATGGGTCATGATCCACCACTCGTATACAACCAATACAAAATATATGATAATATCCATTGGAGATTGCCCAACAATGAGGGCTAGGCTGAGCGATCCTCAGAGGGTGCTCTATTCCTACCGTCTAATACTTATGGATAAGTAACATTTTGAATATGGAACATAGTCATCAATTTTGTTATGTCTTAAAATTGGGAGTTGTTGATGTGCTTGCTATATGCCTTTGCCTCGATAAGAAGGTGCATACATTCATATTTTGACTCAATGGTTTGAGGTCCCTTTTTTTCCTCTTTCAGTTTAGGTCCACATCCCAATTTCATTAGAAGCATTGGCATCTAACCTTTCCTCCCCTACTTTACTTTTCGTATTCCCCCCTTCAACGTCCCTTTGCACCTCTTGGGTAAAATGCTAGTATATATGTTAGTCCAAGTATAATTGTAAAAGAAGTTCCAATACATCATAATATAAACATATTTTACTATTGAAATACATCCCTTAAAGGTGGAGGGGAACATTGAATAAGAACCGTATTCATCCCAAAACCAATCAACTATTATATTATTAGAAGACACCACTCCCAATTATTATAAAGATCATGGTTATACACTTATGCATTATATATATTTCCATTATAATGATGAGATCCTATATCCCAATGAAAATATTAAGACATCACTCAGTCCTTGGACATAAGTTCGCCAAAAACCAACGCAACGACCAAGAGTGTCAGTTTAGATAGAGCCATAACATACTCCTTCAAAATACCCCAAAAGTACTTTCGTTGGTGAATCACTTTTATCGATGGAGCTAGTACGTCTCGGTAACACTCCAATAATGCTCTTGCCAATGAAGCTACTTTTACCGATGGAGCTAGTCGTTAGACACACACACATATTCTTACTATTTTATATGTCCATAATACATATGTGGAAGTGAAAATAAGGAGATATATACATATTCCCACTGCTTGTACCCTTGATATAAGGATTAGGAAAGGATCAACCTCTGAATATTGCAAATCATATCAATGATTTGAGCGACATCTTGAACGGTAAAACTCATGTTGTAAGACACTTGGTAATAAGAGGAAGAATTGTATACTCAATGAATAACAAACAATCCATAGTTTCCACATTGAGTTTTCCAAGGTGCATCTTGTCATAATTCTAAAGCCTTGATGGCAACAAGAATTTTATAAACAAGCTAAGGATCTAGGCACAGAATTAACCTCACAGAGAATTACAGAGAATTAGCATAAGGAGAGAAGAAGAATAATCATGAACGTGCATTAAGAATGATCAATTAATGACGATTGATATTATTACGTAGGTAATCCATCCTTATAAAGGAAAATAGAGTTGCTAGGAGACAACTCATGCTAGCTCATAAAGCAGACGTACAAAATATGATAAATCCCCATAGGTGAATAAAGTAGTTTCCTAATAATACCAAAAGCTCACGAATTAGCGAAGGCATGAATGAGTGATGATGTGTAAAGGAAAAGATTTCTAATCATGGAATATGGAGAGAAAATCATGGAGGATGAGTTGGACACAAAAGATAGCAGTTGCCTGGTTTGACTAGCTTTACCTCATCCACTGAAAAGCAGGAATAAAGTAGTCTAAGGTGGAATCTGCAGAAAAGCACAGTTGTTAATTCTGGCAGTCAATAAAGTGGACGGGATCAAACCATAATTAGGATAAAAGAACTCTTCAAGTATATATGGCAAGTGTTCACCATGTGGTGCAAGTGGATGCCAACTATTTAGGCTAATGGGTAGGAAATCAATCAAAAAATAATTAAATATTTGTTCCTAAGTATTAAGTGGGTTTATTATATCCCAACACCCCCCTTAAGTCTGACTTTATGATGATATCTCTAAAATAATCAGAAATATAGATGCATATAGGGCCCATCAACAAGGATATGGTTGCCCTTTTACAATTTATCTTGTCCAAAGAACATAGGAAAAAGGCATGAAAGGACATGAAAGGAAAACCAAAAATGCTAAACTGTTGGTGTTGGTGTTGCTCCAAACGTAGATGTTGATATTTGGAGGAATCCTCTTCTTGGGAACAAGAGAAATTTGCTCACCTGGATAAAGAAACAGCTGCAGGATGGAAACTGGGACCATGTAGAACAATCAGGATCTAATTATGTGAAAGCTATTAAGAGTTGTAATCAACTCCAAGATGAAATAATGACTTGAACTTCGAACCAATAGAGATGAAATCAACTCCATATAGGTGAAATAAATGTCCAAGTGAATGCATGAGGTCTCCAACTTCATTTACATTGAGAGGAGGTGTACATGTGATCATGTAGGAATAGAGAGAAGGCATAGGATCAAAGAGTGTGAATGCAAGGGATCCATGGATTGATATAGCTTCCAATGAATCCAAAAGAACACATATAAGTATATCAGTAGACTCATGTGAATACACTAATAATAAATCCTTTGTAGTAGAAGTATGAAAGGAGGAAGGAAGGAGATGTTCAAAGTCTTCAAGGAGGCTCCAAGAATGAGTGCCAAGAACAAAGGAGGAGTTGCACAAGTGCATGGGATCAAGTATGGTGAGTGGTATGGCACAATTAGGACTTGATCTAGCTAAGCAAGCATATAGGAAGACACTAAGTTGCGCACCATCAAGAAGAGAGGTATGCACAAAGTGTGAAGGATCTAGCATATGGATCTCAGAATCCATGAGAGAAGACATAGAGAACATTGAATGTGTGAGAGAATCACCAACAATGGTAATGACAGCTCCATTAGTCACTTATTCTTCATATTAACATCATAAGAAGGTGAATCAAGATCTTCAACTTCAATAGATATAGAAAAATATGGTTCTTCAATATTTGCTTCTTAATAGAAAGAGGAAGCATTCAAATCAAAGAGAATGGTAGCAACATGAACTGCATGAGAGACTTCATCATGAACTACTTCTTCAGAGACTGTAGAGGCCGAGACATCTTGACAGAGAGAAATCATTGAGGACCTAGAGGCGCTCTCCAAATAGCTAGAAGAATCCTCATTGTGCTTTCCCAAAACTCTATCCAATGTTGTCCAAAGATCCTTTGGGTATGTAGTAGAATCAATAAGGTAGCGCATGGTCAGAGAAATAACCAGACACATAGCTCCAAAAGCTCTATCATAGTCATTCAGCTAGACACTAGGCTCTTCATAAAACTCTTCACCAACTCCAATAGATATCTCATAGAGATTTTGTCTCTTTATAAATGAAATCATCTTCAATTTCCACTCTGAATAGCTTGTGAATGGAACAAGAAAAGGAACTAATACTCTCGAATCCATTTGAAGTTGTACCTGTAAAGTAAACCTGCAAATCTGAAAAGAAGGAATAATTAATGAGCTCTCAAAGCTCTGATGTCATGTAGAGCTTTGATATCCTAAGCTTTGATACCATGTCATAATTCTAAAGCCTTAATGGAAACAAGAATTTTATAAACAAGCTAAGGATGTAGTCACACAATTAACCTCACAGAGAATTCGAGAGAATTAGCATAATGAGAGATTAAGAATAATCATGAGCACACATTAGGAATGATCAATGAACGATGATTGATATTATTACATAGGTAATACATCCTTATAAAGGATAATAGAGTTGCTAGGAGACAACTCATTCTAGCTCATAAAGCGGGCTTACTAAATATGATAAACCCCCATAGGTGAATAAAGCAGTTTCCTAATAAGACCAAGAGCTCATGAATTAGCTAAGGCATGAATGAGTGATGATGTGGAAAGGAAAATATTGCTAATCATGGAATATGGAAAGAAAATCATGGAGGATGATTTGGCCACAAAAGATAGGAGTTGCCTAGTTTGACTAGCTTTACATCATCCACTGAAAAGTAGGAATAAAACAGTCTAAGGAAGAATATGCAAAAAAGTGCAGTTGCTAATTTTGGCAGTCAATAAAGTGGACAGGAACAAATCAAAATCAAGATAAAAGCACTCCTAGGGTATATATGGAAAGTGTTGACCATGTGATTCAAGTGGATGCCAACTATCTAGGCTAGTGGGTAGGAAACTAATCAAATAATGATTAAATATTTTATGCTAAGTATTAAGTGGGTTTATTATATCCCAACACATATTGTGTTTGTTGTGTGGATGGTATGATATTTTTCTTTAACTTCTTTTATTTTAGACTCAATTTATTTTAGTATTTTGTGTGCTCAACTAGTAATGTTAAATGGAAGTTAATATTAAGTAAAACATTGCACAACAAAGAGTTTGCATAATTTTGCAAGATCAGTTGTGATGTATTTTTTAGTGAAATATCCATGATACTTTACAAGTCGGTGGGGATTTCTAGAAATTGATCCCCCTCGATGAGATTTATCGCGATTTTGAATCCATTCTTCAAGGGTCGTTGGCGCTATGTATTTATGTAGTATCACATCTTGCTAGAGACCCTTTTGATTTATGACCTTCGAAACCCCTTTGGAAACAAGCAATGTAGAAAAATTTCCATTATGCTTTATGTCCCTCCTCCATGATCCTTGGCTTGTTAAAGTCCTTCCATAAAAACTAGAGGCAGACACTCATTGTCTTTGTTGTTCTTTTGATTGCATGAGAAGCAAATTGGATTGATTTTTTATAGAACCTATTTGGGGTGGTAGTCCAATGATAGCCCATTAATAGATCAAGACCACATGGAATAATATTTTTACCAACACAACTTTTCTTACATAGGATACCCATCTATGTGTCTTGTGAGATACATGAGCTTTTAGTTTATCCATTAACTAGTTCTAGTCCCCAATCAAGTAGTTATTTGGTTTAAGGTGGAGTCTAAGGTAAGTCAATTTGTCATAAAAACCTTACAAGGGAAGGGTAGAAACTTGTGGATTGTTTTCACATGGAGTTGAGGTATGAGGTTGCATAACATGAAGAGTTTCTATTTATTGATTTCCATGCTTATTTATGGCTCCTGAATTTGATAAATTTTATATCATTAGCAAGTCAAATATATGGGAAAGATTGATTATAAAACCTGACTTTTATGTCGAATGGTATTCATTTTGTGTAAATTTTCCTTTAATATTCAACTAGGGCTAAACAGTGCATTCAAAAATATATACTGATAAACACACATGAATATCTTTTACAGTATGTAGCGGAATATAAAACAGAGAAATAAATCACAACATCACATCACAATATTGACACTATAATTTTGGGTATGGAAACCCTCGAAAAAACTGTATATGGGAAAACCAGTGCAAGAATCAGATATAGATTTTATTATGAGAAAATATGGAACGTTACAATCACTGCAAATTCACCCAAAGCTGGCGAATGCGGTACCTGGCATAATCACTAGGAAAAACCCCAGCTAAAACCTCAACACCCTCCTGCAAGAGTATACGAGCCAATTGTACATCCTCACACATGCGGATTCGTACTGTGGTACAGAATCCAAACGGTCTAAACATAATCCATATGGTATTGTACGACCTCCGTCTGCAGATACTGCCTGTCGACCTATGCGGGCTATGTCCTTCCTGTCAGCTCGGTGATCCTGCTGTTCGCTCCGCCGTCTTCCTAGCTAAATCCTCTATCTGACTTTCTCTCCATGTCTGTGTCCTGTCTCTGTCGGAATACAAGTGTGTGTGTGTGTGTCCTATCCACGAATTGACCTTTCTTTTATAACTTTAGGTAAAATGAAAACCCTAATTTCACTTTCAGTTAAACTCAATAAATAATTAGATCACTTTAATTATTTTCCAAAGTAAACTTAGGAAAAATAATTAAATACAACTGGTTTCATGTTTTAGATTCTTTTGCATGCAAGGACACTTGCATGCGGGAAGACCTTCCTTGTTGTTGCTAATCTAACACTCCCTCTCAACGAGGAAGGGATTCAGTAGCAACCCCAACTTATCCCTAAACTTCACAAAAATCAGTCTGCAAAGTGCCTTGGTGACAATGTCTGCCAGTTGCTCATCTATATGTATGTACTCCAACTGAATGGTTCCTCTCTGAACACAATCTCTCAAGAAGTGGTACCTAATGTCTGTGTGTTTGCTCCGGTCATGGAACACTGGATTTTGAGATAGCCTGATGCCACTCTGATTGTCATAGTGAATTACTGCAGCCCCTAGCTCACACTCAAACAACCCTGAAAGTAACTTCCTTAGCCACATTCCCTCACAAGAAACCATGTTGGATTCCATGTACTCAGCCTCTGTCGTGCTCAATGCAACTGACTTTTACTTCTTGCTGAACCAAGATACAACCCCTGACCCAATGTTGAAGCAACAACCTGAAGTACTCTTCCTGTCCTCTACACATCCTTCCCAGTCAGCATCTATGAAACCTGCTAACCGCACACTCCCCCTGCGCTCATAAACCAATCCATACTCCATTGTACCTTTGATGTAGCGAAGTGCGTGCTTCGCAGCCATCCAATGCACTCTCTAAGGGTCCACCATGAACTGGCTTAAATATTTGTCTGCAAAGATGATGTATGGTCAAGTGTTGACCAGATACATAAGTGATCTGATAAGCTGAGGATATAAGGTAGGATCAAATCCGTCGAACCCTGATGCATCAATATTCCTCTAGTTGGAAATTAGAGGCATGGCCATAGGCTTGCAGTCCTCCATATTGAATCTCTTCAATATCTCTACTACATACTTCCCCTGTCCAATGAAGAAGCATCCATCTCTTCACCAAACCTCCAAGCCCATAAAGTAATGCATCAACCCAAGGTCTTTCATCTTAAACTCCACTGCAAGGTTGGACTGCAGGTTGGACTTGCAATCTCTGATCAACCTCTCATCTCCTATCAAAAAGAGATCATCCACATATAAGACCAGTATTAGAGGCACCTCACCTATCAACAAGTACAAGTTGTGGTCAACCTAACTCCATTTAAATCCCATCTCCCGTAGATAGTTGTCTATCCTCAAGTACCATGCTCAAGGTGCCTACTTAAACCCATAAAGAGCTCTATTCAGTTTGCATACATGTGTCTCCCTATCCTCCACATCAAACCCCTTTGGCTGCTCAATATATACCTCCTCCTCTATCACTTCCTTAAGGAAGGCAGTCTTGACATCCATCTGATGGACTCGCCAACCCATCTCTACTGCTAAAGAGATAATGGTCTGAATGGAAGAATACCTAGAAATTGGGGTAAAGGACTCCTCATAATCAATGTCCTCCTTCTGTGAAAACCCCTTTGCCACGAAGCGTGCCTTATACTTTTGCACACTTTCATTTGTTGCATGCTTCACCTTGTCGATCCACCTAGATCCTACCACCTTCTTGCCTTTAGGTCTCGACACAACCTCCCATACCTGGTTCTTCATGATTGAGTCATACTCCTCAACCATGGCCTTCTGCCACACGTCATGTTGTGCAGCCTCCTCAAAACTGGAAGGTTGGGAGTTAATCGACTCCATCATTAGTGTCATATAACTTAGTCTCTCTGGTGGTACACTCCATTTAAAAGATCTCTATGGAAGATCCACCTGCTTGGAATCTTGTACTATGGACCTGAACCACTTAGGCCTTGGCCTAGTGTTTACCTGCTGCGACTATTGGATGTCCATCTCCTGCTGCAGCTCATCCTCCCCGTCAAATATAGGAGGATCCTATCCACCTGACTCCCTCTGACCGTCAGATCTTGTGCCCTGTGTCTGTACTTATAGTTGTACATCTAGCTCCTCCAACTTGATGCCTATGTCTTGTACTGGTTGTTGCGCTGCTGGTGAGTCCATATATCTCCACAAGGCCCTGTCCTCATCAAACTGGACATCCCTACTCAAAATGATCCTCTTGCGAGCAGGAATGTAAACTCGATATGCCTTCAAAGTATCGCTAAAACCAACAACTAACCCCTTCTCTCCATAAGGTTCCAACTTCTTCTTAGTGTTAGCATGAACATGAAAATAACAGAAACTACCAAATATGTGAATGTGACTCACATCTGGCCTAGCGCCTGTGAAAACCTCCTCGAGTGTATTCCTCCCCAAAGTTGTGTGGGGACACCTATTCTGAATGTAAATTGGAGTCCTATATGCCTCGGCCTAAAGGAATAGTGGTAATCCCTAATCAAATAGCATGGCCTTGGATGCTCCTACCATAGTCCTATTCTTCCGCTTTGCAACTCCATTATGTTGTGGGGTATGGGGCACAATGTGCTCCTTCTTTATCCCCTCTTTCGAATAATACTCCATGAACTCATTAGAGGTGTACTCACCCCCGTTGTCTGTCCTCAACACCTGAATCTTCTTTCATGTTTGGTTCTCCACGAGATTCTTGAACTATCAGAACCTCTCAAAGACCTCTGACTTGTCCTTCAAGAAATAAATCCAGGTTTTCCTGGAATATTCATCAATGAAGGTTACGCAGTAACTGTAAACACTGAACGAATGGACACTCATAGGTCCGCATACTTCTGAATGCACCAATTCCAAGGGCTCCTTAGACTTGTGCTCACTCTATGGGAAAGGTTTCATGATGTTCTTCCCCAAAGCACAACCCTTGCAGTCGTTATGCTTCTCCTCTTATACCTGAGGAAATCCAATGACAACCTGTCTCAAGTGATTCAGTGCTCCATGGTGTAAATGTGCCATCCTCCTATGCCACAACTCACCCTGACTTTTGTTGTTGTTGTTGACTAGAGCTTTTGTAGGCTCTAAGTGTAGTCTATACACTTTCCGGCTCCTTCTGCCAATCACCCGATCCAAGCTCTTATCTGACCCCTTGGTCCTGATATACACTCTATGGTCACGGAACTTCACCTGATATCCCTTGTCCTCTAGAGTGGAGACTGATATAAGGTTCTTGTTCAGTCCTGGAACATATAACACATCAACAAAACTGAGGAGTTTGCCAGACTCCCTCTTAAATGAAGTAGTTCCAACTCCCTGTGCCTGATACCGCGCATCATCACCCAGCTCAACGTGAATCCTTGTTCCACCCTCCTGCAAGTCTCTGAATAATCTCTTCTATCCAGTCATGTGATTAGATGCTCCATTGTTGATGTACCATATACTGCTCCCTGTAGTGATTTCCATGCAACCTATCAACTAGAAATCCTCATTGAAGTTCCTGCTGAAGTCCTCCACCTCTATAGATCCAACCATTTGAGTGTTACTCTTCTTCTTCCTGTCTAGGCACTGGGAGGAAAAGTGTCTCTGCTTATGGCAGATAAAACACTTGACCTTTGAAACGCCAAGTTTCTTCTTACCATCCTTCTTCCTCTTTTCCTTACCCTTGTTCTTCCCTGTAAGGGCTAGAGACTCCTCATCCAAAATCTAAGGCGCACTGTTGGATGGGCCTGATTCTTGACCCATGCGGGTCTCCTCTTGCACAAAGTCATCCCATAGTCTCTGCCAATTAGGGAGCTTCTCCCTACCCACAACACCTTTGACAAAGGTGTCCCATGGCTTAGAGAAGCCATTGAGGGCTATCCGTACTAGCTCCTCATCCATTGTATTAGAGCCAAAAACTCCAAGCTCATCCCTGATCTGTGTGAGCCTCATGAGATAAGGCACCACTCCTTCTCCCTTGGCCATCTTGGTGCTACACATCCTCTCTTGCAACACCATCTTTCGGTTCTCATTCTTGTTTTGGTACAGACTCTCCAAAGCCATCCACATCTTTGCTGTAGTCTTCTTACCAGAAAGGTGATGGACTATATGGTCCTTCACTCCATCCATGATAATCAACATGGCTCTGGGTACAACTTTTGTGGAGTCAATGTGCTCCTCTGCATCACTGACGTCCAACATCCTTGTGATCCTTTCTTTCCATGTAGGAAAGTTCCGTGCCCATGGAGTCCATCCTCAACTCTCAATTGGACGGCCATAGTGAAGTGTTACATGTCAAACCCTAGATCTGGAAGTCTAGGTTTGTGTCTTTAATAGATATACCCCTGATCTATCACTATTGTTGCAAATATCTCAGCTTTAGATCACTAGAGCTTTAATACCATGTAAATGTTCCTTTAATATTCAACTAGAGATAAACAGTGCATTAAAAAATCTCTATTGATATCCACACATGAATATCTTTTACAGTATGCAAGGGAATATATAACTGAGAAATAAATCACAACATCACATCACAATATTGACACTATTATTTTGGGTATCGATGGGAAAATCGATGCAGCAGTCAGATATAGATTTTATTATGAGAAAATATGGAACGTTACAATCACTGCAAATTCACCCAAACCTGGTGAATGCAATACCCAATAGAATCATTGGGCAAAACCCCAGCTAAAACCTCAACACCCTCCTGCAAGAGTATACGACCTCACACGTGCGGATGTACAACTGTTGTACGAAATACAAACGGTCTGTACGCCAGCTGTTTGGAATCTATATGGTATTGTATGGCCTCCCTTTGCAGCTCCTACCTGTCGACCTATGCATGCTCTGTCCTGCCTGTTAGCTCGATGATCCTGCTGCTTGCTCCTCCGTATTTCCAGCTAAATCCTCTGTCTAACTTTCTCTCCCTGTCTGTATCCGTTCTCTGTCGGAATACAAGTGTGTGTGTGTGTGTCCTCTCCACCAATTGACCTTTCTTTTATAACTTTATGTAAAGCGAAAACCATAATTTCACTTTCACTTAAAGTTAATGAATAATTGGATCACTTTAATTATTTTCCAAAGTAAACTTAGGAAAAATAATTAAATACAACTGGTTTCCTATTTTACAGTCTTTTGCATGCAAGGACACTTGCATGCAGGAAGACCTTCCTTGTTGCTGCTAATCTAACATTTTTTTTCTAAGTTCATAACATTAAAGTTCTTCGTAGGATTATTGTTTATGAGGAAACACTATATATTTTAGTTATTTCTGGTAATTTAACACTCAAAGTTGATTTTGAGTAATTTTGTTACTAATGGTGAAATGTTTTGTTTCATAAATCACTTCAAATTATTCTGGCACTTTATCTAGCACTCATTCTGGCACTTGCTTGAAGGACGATCGTTGAATCTCATCATTTCAGGTCTCTTAAACCAGTTTGGCTACATGAGTTTTTAGATGATGATGATATCTAGTTCCCACAGAAACATGTTTTTATTTGGATGTATGGATCCCAAGATAGTCCAAATTTATAAGAAAACTAGACCCATAAATTTTACAGGAAAATATTCGAAAATGTTATTTTGTGCCTCATTTTTCGTACAGTTGGAAGAATATCTGGAAAAACCACCAAATGGGTTTTTATAAAATCTAGCTGGATACAAAACCCAAAAATAAATTGTCAAAAATCACAAGGGATTGGAAGATAAGGCTAGACCTCTAACACCAACTTTTCTAATTTGACTGTCAAACCCAGATTTTTAGGATCTCATCCAAACTTGGTAAAGTTGTTTCCTGGGACTTGAGATTCGGTTCCAGTGACATTTTATGTATAAATATATGGTTGTAGATAAATGTAAGGGGGGAATAATGTTGGATTTGATTTAGACATTAATACAATCTTTCTTGATTTTGCAAATTGTGTCCATTATTCGTGTTTTGTGATGGTGAATTAAGTAATTACAGTGGAATGAAACATGAGCTTCCATGATTTATTTCATGGATATCATTTGATTTAGCCGCTTGTTATCTTTTAAGGCAAACGTGCCTATTGGTTTGGGCCCACCAACAAGTCATGTATCACCCTCTCCTTTGCATGTTAATTTGTAGAGTAGTAGTTAATTAATTATTTGTTGTAGATTGATTCTTATTATAGATTCATTTCATGAGTAGATTGATACATTCTTTTGAAAACTAGAAGTTTGATTTCAACACATTGAATGATTTGTTGCATATTGACTTCGTTTTACCATTTATACTCAAATTAAATTAGATTACTTATGAATGGTATTTGACGAGGGTTAAATTGAGCTTGTGATTTTAATTAAAGAATTTCGATAAATCATTTCTCTGGGCATGTTACAGCTTGAAATAATATGAATATGAGTTGATTGAATATGATTTGAGTTGCATGCAATAGATAAAAGTACTTGTGGGATTAACGAATTAATTTTCCAAAGAATTCTTAAGGTGAATTTACATAAAACCAACTATATTTGCAAAGTTGTTTTTATAGAATTGACATTTGAAATCTTGCCTCAATTTAGAAGGTTTTCAATCAAGTTAATACCATTGCAGACTATTTCAAATTATAACTGAAGAATCAACTACTTTGAAGGAATCTTAATGCAGACTCAACACGATCTGAGTTTCACACATATTTGGAATGGAGGAATCTTTGTGAAAGTTGAATTAATGTAGCAAACCCACGAATGATAAAGACTTTTAGACAGTAATTGAATTTAAAATTCTTCAATATAGTTTGAATGGTTTTGATCTATGGAATTCATGACTTTAAACAAATTTTATTTCTGCTTAGAGAAAGGGACATTCGAGAGTGCGCTATTTGGCTCGATTTCATTGTTGAATTGGCAAATTTTTTAAAATTGTTTTAAGTTTGGGGAGTATTTGAAATTTATGCATGTTTGATTTTAAAGAAGAAGTTGGTGTGTGTGTAATTAAAAACTTGAATTTTTGGATTAACTACATTTTATTATTTGAACTTGGATTGATTGATTACCCATTTTTGTAACATTTCTTTTGGCATGTGGTTTGGATTTATTATTACTTCAGAATGCTAATATTTTCTTTAATTAAATTGTGGTTAATTGAAAGGCTTTGTTTTTAAAACATTGTTTTTGATAGCTAGTCTTTGAGTGCTTTGTAGGATTGTGGATTTTGTACTAACTGGTACCAGGTTGTAAATATTGAATTCTGTGAAGAGATTTAGGAACATTTTCTTTTGGAATTACCCTTTCATAGTTAGCTTCAATCACCGATGGAAAGATTTAAGGTCTAACTCATTAGATATGGCCTCTCCATAATGGGCTTCTTCCCCAGGTGTTGGACTATTGATTATTTTATTTTATTGCATTTGAAGTGTGGCTTGTCAGATTTAGATTAAGCTAGACTAGGATTTGATCCTGCATTTCCTATGCTTGCACCTCGAAGATTATGAGCCTCAGTTGACAGTTTAATGTCGAATTAATTAACATATATTTTTTTCCACTTATGGTGTAGCAAAATAGGTCTGGTATTATAGTAAAGTTTTTGGATTAATAATGGTATATTTGTAAAGAGGAAGAGTTCATCCACAAATATGAAATGAGTAAGCTACAAATTGTCCCTTTTCACCTCTTGGGGAAAATGCTAGTATATATGTTAGTCCATGTATATTTGTAAAAGAAATTCCAAGATATCATAAGATAAACATATTTTACTATTGTAATACATCCCATAAAGATAGATGGGAACATTGAATAAGAACCATACTCATCCCAAAACCAATCAACTATTATATTATTAGAATACATCACTCACAGGTGTTATAAAGATCATGGTTATACACTTATGCATTATATATATTTCCATTATAATGATGAAATTGTTGATGTAATTGTAACTTCGGAATGTATTCACTTGTATTTCTTATCTATTGTAACCCGATGTTTATTCCGGGATGTATTTGAGTCATGTCATGCCCCGATGTTCCGATCGGGAAGTTGCTATAATGAGAAAGCCATGTCAAGTCATTGTGGGTAACCCTCCTATTTGTAAAGGGTTAAAGTCCCCACAGTTGTGGGGCCTTTGGGTTATTAGACTATCCTAGTGAAGTTGACCCTAGGTGAGTCATTGTAAGTCGGGGCAATAGTCTCCACCATTGTGTTACCCTCCTATTGGTCGGAGGAGGCAAAGTCCCCACAAGTGGTGGGGCACTAGGGTTATTATACACTCATAGAGATGTAGGCTCTAGTAAGTAATTGTTAAGTTGGGCTGACATGATTGAGTGCACTTCAAGTGAACGAAAGAATATAAATAGAGAGTGAGACTCTCTATTTATCACACACATCATTCACTCTCTCAAGTGTGGCGCACTAGTGAAGAAGGAAATACTGGGACTAAACAGAAGAAGAAGACTACTGCTGTTTTGGGAGATCTCTTACTGTTTTGGTGCTGATTCTATCTCTAAGGAAGTTGCGGGGTTTTCTCCTTTATGGTTTCCCCAAGGAAAACTCTTTGTGTCTCTTGTCTCTTGTGATGTGCTTATGTTTTATTGCTGTGCTTGTTATCCTCTCAGTGAAAAGATCCTAAGATCATAATGCTAGCTTATATAGTGAAAAACTAACATGGTATCAGGGCTAACCTGAGAAGAAGACATTGTGCAGCTACAGAAGCTAGGGCTTCTTACTTTTTGGGTCTTTCTCCACAATCTATCAGCAAAAGTATGCTAGGATGACTCTCCATTAAAGGGTGCATCTTTCTGTCAAAGCGGATTTCAATTCCGAGCATTTTCAGTTTTCGGTGCGGAAATTAGGGCTTTGTACAGAAGAGGAATTTTTGAGTGAGACCAGCATAGGATTGTTCTCCTCATCAAAACCTAAGTTTAGAGACCTGGATCAAGAAATTTGGTTGGGTGAAACTCTGGGAAAGTCAAACCCTAGTTTGACCCCGAGCTTGAAAAACCCTAAATACTAAAACTGATACGTTTTGGTACAGTCGCTATATTCCGAGGTTGGCGAAGTATCAGAAGCTAAAAATTGCAGGGGCCGAAGATAAAATCTTGAAGAACACTGTGTCCAAAATTCAGCCTCATATGCGCTGTATTCCATGAGATATGATCTCTCAAAGTTAGGGTTCCAGCCTCTTCCAGAAATTAAACATAAACAGGACACCTGGGGAGAATTGCAATATCTTGGGCTACAGAGGTCCAAATGGAATTCCTGAAGATGTTCCAGAAAGGGAACAGACTTTAATTTCGTTGGTGCAAATATCAGACTCAGACGATGAACCAGTGACACGTGGCATGCCGTACAACTTCGTTGTTCTGAACAGTCCTGTAACAGGTCACCTTGGGAAAAGGATCATAACGCCCAAATGGTGAAACCAATTCTGATGAAACCTGTGGTGTTAGATCAAGGACATGCGAGGTTACCACAGTGCGAAATTTTAGACACAGAGGATCAGTAATTTCAGAGATATCATAGAAACAGTAACAGGATTTTCTGTAGAAGAAATTGTAAAATTAGGGTTTCTGTGACAAACCCTAGATCAGCGAACTCCGGGACAAGGACGGACACCTCAAATCGGTAAGATCTAATCCTTTGCTATTTCCATTTGAGGTTCTCATTTCAATATGATATATCACATCAGCTTGGTGACAAGCTTGGGGAAGTTGACAACTTCTAAGCCTGGAAGTATATGATCTCTCTGAAGAAAATGGATTGGACACCTACATGAGTATGGAGGTTCCAGTTTCAGAGGGAGATGAGGCTAGAAGCCTTTCACAAAAAGAACTTGGTCAAGGCCAAGAAGATCATGGTTGATTCAGTCACGGATCAACTTGTACCACAAGTGTCTTCCTTAAAGACACCGAAGATGTTGATTCCTTGACCAAGCTATTTGAAGGGAAGAACAGAAATCAGAACATGCCCTTAAGAAACCAATTGAAGAATGTGAAGATCCAGAATGCAGAGACCATGCAGTCATAAGAGTCTCTCAAATCAAAGAACAACTTGAAGTGGTAAAAGAAAAAGTGAAGAATGCAGAAGTGGTGATGGCCACCTTGAATGGCCTCCCAGGATCGTGGAATTCATTCATTCAAGGAATGTGTTCCAGAAGGAAGTGATTACTTTCAGCAGACTCTGAAAAGAAGAAGAAGCTCGATTCATAAGAAGAGAAGGGAAGATGGAAGAAACTGAAGATCAAGCTCTCATCATCCAAAGGAGATCCCTCAAGCGATGAGGAATATGAAGAAGCTCGACTCATAAGAAGAGAATAGAAGATGAGAGCAACTGAATAACAAGCTCTTACCATCCAAAGAAGATCCCTCAAGCAATGAGGAATATGAATAACTCAACTCTTGAATAAGAAACGATGCTATTATGAATGAAGAAGACGATGAAGCTGAAGGCTCAAGAAGGAATCTACCCACGAAACAAATAAAGATAAGTATTCAATTGTCATGCATTTGTTGATATTTAGTTGATGTATTATGCATGATAGGATGTTTGCATTAATGACAGTATACTACTAATATGCATGTGATGGGTAAGTAGCTCATGGTGCTATACAAATTCTCCATTGCTACTTATCTAGAATGAAACCTCTTTGCTGACATATTGGATTAGTGCATAATCTCAATGTTGTCTTGGTAGAGATGGAAGGCATCTAGAAAGTTTCAGTGAGATATGGATGAATGTTGTATTGGCTAAAGTAGTTGCATGATCATATATTTATGCATAAGAAATTGCCAATATGAATATTCCTTATGAAATGTTTCTAACCATACAACTGTATTTGACTTGTAGGAAAGACCGCATACATAATCGCCTACAAGAAAAGAAGAATGAAGACTTGTTTCGAAGAACAAGTGACGACGGTTCAAAGACAAAGAATAATATGATGAGTGCAGTGACATCATTGATGCAGAACCTTCCAGCCACCAAGAAGAAAGGGAAGACCTGTTCAAGAAGAATGATGTCAGAGCGCAGTATTGAGACATGAAGAAAAGTTCATAGTTCCATCATGCAGTAGATGGAAACATCGTGGGATACAAAGCAAGATTCGTAGCACGAGGCTTCTCACGAAAAGAAGGCCTAGACTACGAAAAGACATTTGCAGCCAGTAAGAGTTTAAACACATACATGATGAGCCTGATGAAGATCTTAACCTTTGCTACAAGGTTGAAGATGCAAGTCTATACACTAGATGGTCACATAGAATATTAGTAGCATAGGAAGCTACTTGTCACTCCGGTACATAATGTTTTTAGTGCATAGAGCATAGAAGACAGAGGGAGTATGATGCTTCGCTTCAAAGGGAGTGACTACAGAATATATTGAGGTTTGACATGGTACGACAGGATGGGAAGATTACTGATGACTCTAGGCTTTACCGAGAGTAAAGTGGATTACAACCTTTACTTCAAGGTTGAAGGCGGAAGACCAGTGATGCTCCTGTTATGTGTCGATGCATTATTTTCTAGGCATGGAGGTGTGGACAAGGGAAGTATGCAGTAGAGATCCTGAATAGGTTCAGGATGATGGACTGCATGACCAAACTTATGGCATCGAAACTAAAGTTGTTAAGTGATGCTTCATCAGAGACGGTTGATGCTACGATGTGTCATCAGATGATTGGTTCCTTGATATACCTGACGAACATGAGACAAGATATTTGCTTTGCTGTGAACACATTGAGACATGTTCACCTGATGGTTGCAAAGCATGCAGGGCTATAGTTGAGTATCAACTCAAGTATGATGCGAATCAAAAGATTAACCTAGAGGGTTATGTTGATTCAGATTGGGCAGGCAGTGCCATCGACAGGAAGAGTACTTCAAGATGTTGCTTCAGTATGGGATCAGGTGTGATCTCTTGGTTTAGCAGGAATAAATCCTGTGTGGCACTGAGTACAGCTGAAGCAGAGTATGTCGCAGCTTGTTCAGCTAGTTGTGAGTCAGTATGGCTACGAAAGCTACTGTCTGATATATTTGATCTCCAGTTGGATGCTACTTGTATACATTGTGACAACTAGAGTTGCGTGAAGTTGTTAGAGAATCCAGTGTTCCATGACAAGTCGAAGCATATCGAGATCAAGTATCACGATATCAGGGATATGGTGCAGAGAGGAGCAGTGAAGCTCCAGTATGTTGCGACGGAGGAACATATAGCTGATGTATTGACGAAGCCATTGGCTAGGTTGAAGTTCGAGTACTTCAGGGAGAGACTTGGTGTTCTCCAGATCGAGGTTCCCTCCAAGAGAAAGTGATGAGACCCATAGCCATTCTGACATGGTGAGAGGATTGGTTCCTTCGATGGTTAGATGTAAGGGTTGAGCCATTCTGTCATGGTGAGAGGATTGGTTCCTTCCATGTCAGATATGAGTGCTGAGATCCATAGCCATTCTGACGAGTAGGTCAGATATAAGGGCCGAGCCATTCTATCATGGTGATAGGGTTGCTCCCTTCCATGTCAGATATGAATGCTGGACATTCTGTCAAGTAGGACAGATGTAAGGGCAATTGCCATTCTAGGAATGGAGGCACCTGGTCAGTTACCAGGATCACTCAGTGTAGGACTGAGTAGCCATTCTGATGTGATAGAGGCATGTGTTCCCACTTGATCAGATGTAAGGGCTGAACCATTCTGTCATGGCTAAAGGATTAAGTTCCTTCCATGTCAGATGTGAGTGTTGGCCATTCCGACGAGCAGGTCGGATATAAGTGCAGTGTCATTCTGGCATGGTGAGAGGATTGGTTCCTTCCATGGTCGGATGTAAGAGTTGTGACATGGTGAGAGGATTGGTTCCTTCCATTGTCAGGTATATGTGGATGCCACATCTGGTTTGAAAGAGGACCAGCTCTGTGATGCCTCATCTGGTTTTAAAAAGGACCAGCTTTGAGATGCCTCATCTAGTTTGAAAAAGGACCAGCTCTGGGAAGACACATCTGGTTTGAAAAAGGACCAGCTCTGAGATGCCTCATCTAGTTTGAAAAAGGACTAGCTCTGGGAAGACTCATCTAGTTTGAAAAAGGACTAGCTTTGTGTAGATGCCTCATCTAGTTTGAAAAAGGACTAGCTCTAGGAAGACTCATCTAGTTTGAAAAAGGACTAGCTCTGTGTAGATGCCTCATCTAGTTTGAAAAAGGACTAGCTCTAGGAAGACTCATATAGTCTGAAAAAGGACTAGCTCTAAGTAGCTGNATGTAGGCTCTAGTAAGTAATTGTTAAGTTGGGCCAACATGATTGAGTGCACTTCAAGTGAATGAAAGAATATAAATAGAGAGTGAGACTCTCTATTTATCACACACATCATTCACTCTCTCAAGTGTGGCGCACTAGTGAAGAAGGAAATACTGGGACTAAACAGAAGANAAAAAGGACTAGCTCTGGGAAGACTCATCTAGTTTGAAAAAGGACTAGCTCTGTGTAGATGCCTCATCTAGTTTGAAAAAGGACTAGCTCTAGGAAGACTCATATAGTTTGAAAAAGGACTAGCTCTGTGTAGATGCCTCATCTAGTTTGAAAAAGGACTAGCTTTGGGAATACTCATCTAGTATGAAAAAGGACTAGCTCTGAGTAGCTGCCTCATCTGGTCT
>LPNX010253709.1:23421-59702 GCA_001517045.1 Pseudotsuga menziesii | reverse complement strand
TTTAACTTTAGCATTTCAAATAATTGACTTTGTATAAATAGAGTGACATTGTATGTGTTTGGTATATGTCCTAGGGACATAATAAGTTTCCCCAAAATAACACCACGACCAATTCACAAGCCGATACTAATTTAGATAGAACCATTTAACATACTCTTTTACCGTTGGAGCTACACGTATACCACATTCACATACGCCTTGGTAACACTAAAGATATAAACACCTATCAATGTATGATTTCCATATCTAATTTAACTTTAGCATTTCAAATAAATTTAACTTTAGCATTTCAAATAATTGACTTTGTATAAATAGAGTGACATTGTATGTGTTTGGTATATGTCCTAGGGACATAATAAGTTTCCCCAAAATAACACCACGACCAATTCACAAGCCGATACTAATTTAGATAGAACCATTTAACATACTCTTTTACCGTTGGAGCTACACGTATACCACATTCACATACGCCTTGGTAACACTAAAGATATAAACACCTATCAATGTATGATTTCCATATCTAATTTAACTTTAGCATTTCAAATAAATTTAACTTTAGCATTTCAAATAATTGACTTTGTATAAATAGAGTGACATTGTATGTGTTTGGTATATGTCCTAGGGACATAATAAGTTTCCCCAAAATAACACCACGACCAATTCACAAGCCGATACTAATTTAGATAGAACCATTTAACATACTCTTTTACCGTTGGAGCTACACGTATACCACATTCACATACGCCTTGGTAACACTAAAGATATAAACACCTATCAATGTATGATTTCCATATCTAATTTAACTTTAGCATTTCAAATAAATTTAACTTTAGCATTTCAAATAATTGACTTTGTATAAATAGAGTGACATTGTATGTGTTTGGTATATGTCCTAGGGACATAATAAGTTTCCCCAAAATAACCCCACGACCAATTCACAAGCCGATACTAATTTAGATAGAACCATTTAACATACTCTTTTACCGTTGGAGCTACACGTATACCACATTCACATACGCCTTGGTAACACTAAAGATATAAACACCTATCAATGTATGATTTCCATATCTAATTTAACTTTAGCATTTCAAATAAATTTAACTTTAACATTTCAAATAATTGACTTTGTATAAATAGAGTGACATTGTATGTGTTTGGTATATGTCCTAGGGACATAATAAGTTTCCCAAAAATAACACCACGACCAATTCACAAGCTGATACTAATTTAGATAGAACCATTTAACATACTCTTTTACCGTTGGAGCTACACGTATACCACATTCACATACGCCTTGGTAACACTAAAAATACTGCTTTTGCCAATGTACGCTCATATACGTATATATATCCTTACTGTTTTATCTATCCCTGCCATAAACGTGGGAGTGCAAATAAGGAGAGACATACATACGCCCACCGCTCGCACGCTTAATACAGGGATTAGCGAAGGATCTGACTCTGAAATTTGCAAATCATATCGATAGATTGAGCGACGTCTCAAACAGTAAAACTCATGCTGTAAGACACTTGGTAATAGGAGGGATTATATCCTCTAACAACAGGCGATCCACGGTACCCAATCCACAGAAACAGCATTATTGTTTTTCAAGCAACGGAAGATCAAGCCAAATTTAAGAAGTTTTCTGTTGAATTTCGTCCAAAATACGAGCTGCTCGGTTGAATTCCGGCCAGAATTGAACTTTTAGCGGAGTTATGGTGGTCTTACAGGTCTGCAAGGGAAGGATACTGCCAGCCACAGAGCAATCCATATGACCCCGCACTTTTCCCGCAGGCCCTCGGAATTGATCTCTAGATCGCCTCCTCAAGGGCGCTTAGCACCACGGTCATGTGAGGGTTCTATTACCGGGGGGCTTGATGAATTCTCCTTTTGCGCCGTCCTTAGCTGGTGTCGCAGGGAATTCGCACTTCTGAGCAACCATGTGGTTCTCCTTCTGGCGATCCAAAAATCGCTTCTCCGTGGACGAGCTCAAGTATGCTTTAGGGTTTTTTATTTTGTTTATTGCTTGCTTATTTGAATAATTTGGCCCTAAAGCATTGATTTTTGTCCAATAACTCTGATCCACTGCGACGAGTTTTGAGTAAAATCCACGTTAAAGTTAAATGCATTCATGGCACATCCAATTTTTAATTTTTTTTCGTCATTGGAAGTTTTTGTTCACTTGCAATGAAATGCATTCAGAGTTTTGAATAATTGGGGGGTTGCAGATCCGGTGCAATGTTGTTAGCTTCTATTTTCAACTGTTTATCATGTCCAATCTATTAATGAGATGCACAATTACTGGTTTAAAAAATAATTGTGGATATTTGCTTGAACCAAGCTAGCAATTTGAAGTCTTATAGGCAATCTGGATGCCCATTTATTGTTTTTATTTCAAATTACCACATTCTTGGAGTCTCACTAAGCCAGCAATCTTTTTGAAACAACAAAATAGTTGAGTAGTTTCACTAGCATATTATGTATATAGAATTTCAGTGGTTTGAAAATGGCAACAGACATCTATTTACTGTTGAATTTGTTGTGACACTAAAACTTGTATAACACTTACCACCCGGCTTGAACTACCACAAGCGGTTGAAATAACTTGTATTCCCCCCCCTTAGCCTATAATAGAAGGGTAGACTTAGCTGGACTTCGATGTTGCCAAAGTGAGGACATAGTTTCCAGTGTGTATGCAATTTGTGCATTCTCATTTGTTGAAAATTGATCTCAATTGCATGATGGGTAACTTTCTTCACGGGGGAGTTTACAGTGGATAATTTTACTTCTTGCATAGATGCGCTAATACAAGTGCCACTCGTCACTTTTTTACGGAAGATGTCCATATAGGCCTTGGATTCTCTTTTCAACTGATCTGGTGTTTTCTTGCCATTATGGTTATCAGAAGTCAGAACACATTGGTAGTTCTCCAATTTCGCCTCCTTGCCCTCTGTTACCTATTAAATCACATGGTCCATAACAAACGGACAAGGAGTAAAGAATCTAACATTTCAAGTTAGTGCACACTTTTTAGGGTTAATGGCATGGTTGGGAGCTTTCAACTGAAGTGTAGGAATGTAGTGCCCTGCCTTTTAAGCACCACAGATACTGAGTGAGTCAAATTCCCTGTTTGACTCACTTCTAGGTTCTTCTTTCTCTCTCACTCTCCGGGTGAAAAGCTATGAGCAAGAAATCTCTCTCTTTGACAATGAGCGTGTCAAAGCAATTGTGTTGTGTGTCCTCTCCACCAAATCAATCTCCTTTTAACTCAATGGCCAAGCGGAAACCCTAACTCTCACTATGGATCAATGGATGAGATCCTTCGATGAGATCAATGGCCAAGATTAGATTAGCCATCACTTAAATTATTTTTCACTTGAACTTTATAAAAGTGCCTCCATTAAGTCAAATTAAAATTAGATCATATAATGCACTTTTCCTAAGTATAAACTTTGGATAAAGGCAATGATCAATTTGACTTCCCGTTTTATGTCTTCTATCAAGCAAGGACACATGCAAATGATAGAAGACCTTCCTTGTTGCCACCTTTTAACAACGAAAACAAGGACGGGTACTTCATAGATGTCCCCTGAAGTCCCCATTGAAGTCCCCAAGTATCGGGTACTTTTGGCCCAAAAACATGAAACTTTGCTCAGTTTGGGGACACTCCGTCCATTGAGTTTTGGGACTTCGGGGAAACTCTAGTATGTGAAAATTAAAAAAAGCTATATATTTTTTTATTAAAAAAATTACCTTTACGAAGAGGGACGGGGTAGGCATGGGTCCCCCTACCCTCTTAAGACCCCGCGGGCCTATCCACTTCTCCCAACGCAAAGTTGAGTCTTGACTTTTGTTGGAGCCCACGAGAGGAGAGCTTGCTGCGCAAAGGAAAGGATACAGGAAGAGGAGAGGCAAGACAAGCTTAGGTTGTCTTAGACTTAAAAGGTTTGTGCTTTTAAATTAATGACATGGCACTATCTAGCTTGGAGGGGCTGGTATCTATTCTTAGATTGTTTCTTCTAGAAGATTGCCTTATTCTTTTACGACTTTGGATCTTGGCATTGGATTTTTCTTGCGATAGTTTGTGTTTATTGTTGATTCTTTGTGCAAGTTGTTCCAATGTTGTTGCATAGACCGTATTCTTTGTCCTTCATGAATGATAGAAAACCTACTTTGTTGATGTTTGTGAAGACGTTTCTATGCGTGTGCATATTTCTAATTTTGAAAAACCAAAAGCTCCATAAACTATTGTCATGTTTATACTTAAGGTTCATATGTGATTCCCACTTTATATCAATGATTTATGAACTTTGAAGCAATGCGCATGTTAATTGTACTTGTTACTTATTGAAATTGAATACTATTGAAAAATAAATTGATTTAATTTTTTTGTTATATATACACACACACACACACATACAGTACCCCTAATGTACCCAAGTCTCCTATTTCAAAAAGTGGCGTCCTCATCCCTGTACCCAAGTTTCTTGGCAACTTAGCATACAACAGTTGCAATTTCCAACATTACACAATAAACAAAATGAAAGATATTGTTAACTTTTATACCCTTATATAGTTCTCGAGTAAGAACAATTATTAATGTGTTCTTCAATTAACTACTGAATATTAATTATTGAAAATACAACTCAATAAGAAACCATAAATGCACAACGAAACAACAAAATGCAACCACACAAAATAGACACAAGGATTTGCCTTGGAAACCCCAATTGGGGGAAAACCAACAAACGTTTGTCTTTTTCTTATTGCAGAATTTGATTACAATAGCACTACAGTAGTCCTCCGGATAAACCCTCCAAATCTGGAACAAAATACATAAGAAGATGCTCCAAATCCTTTCTGCAAATTGGATAGACAAACCCTAGATCCACCCTGGATCCAATAGGCAATAGAGAAGTAACTCTTCCCTGTAAAATCTGTGATCTCAAACTGAGATCTAGATTGATCACTACAAGAAGAAACCCGTCTCTTGCAACTGTAATCACTCACTCTCAATGTATCTCACATTACCTATAACAACTCTCCGTAGACTCTTTTATACATTCACTTTATGTCAATACCATGGGACACGTAGTACCATGGGCAAATGCCAAATTGACCTTTTACATAGAACTTTTACAAAGAGAGTTACAATTTGAGGATACGTCCATGTGCTAGACACAAGCCAATGTAGAAGCACCTATCCTCACTACAAAGTTCAACAGATATTACCTCAAATTTGTACCAGGTCTCAAATGCATGACATTAGAGGAAGGGAAGAGCCAAAACATGTAACCAAGAACACAAAAGAGAATAAGAGAAATCAAAGTTCTTCTATTGATCTCAAAACTGCCTCTCTTACAAATCAGTCGTTGAATCTCTTTTATAGAATAAGAGAGAGCAAAATCCCTAGCTACAAAAAGATAGAGGGCTGAGATCTTTGTTAGAGTCTCCCTTTTACATCCAATGGCTTAGATTGAAACATTTTGCTGAATTTTACATAAAAAATCCTAAATATTTCAAGTGAAGAAATCACCCCTTTTGGTGGAGCATACTTGTCAAAATGGACAATGTGTGGGACTGAAATGCCGAGATAAAATCACCAAATGCTGAGTTTGATGATGTCAAAGGCGCCTTGGGTGAGTTAGATGTTGATTTGGATGGCTGAAGCAATCAAATAAGTGGTTGAAAATGAGTTACGTGCCCCCTTAAAGAGAGAATGTGCCGCCCTCTTGAAGACTTGGTTGAATGGGGCCCAAACACATGTGAAATTTGTTTTCTAGTTGCTGATTTGTCATCTCAATCATCTTTGAGAAGGACCCACTTCAATATTTGCCCAATTAGAATTTCCCTTTGCCATTTAAATTATGCTTTGCCATGCTTAAGCATTTTTTAAATCAGACCTTAGCAAGTCTGATTAATAACTACCAATTAATTGGATATTGATGAAACCATGAGATTATACTTAGAAATTGATGCTTTATAAACACATACCAATTATTACCATGCCAAACACTGATCTAAAATCTTTAATCATATGCTGCTCCAAATTGTTAAAGTTGGACTTAAGCATTTTTAATCAGAAACTTAGGAAAAACCATTAATTTTTGCCTATTTCTCCATATAAGCTGAAAATCCTTTTGGAAGGATCCATTTTGCTTCCAAAGGCCTCAACGAGTTGAATGTTGATGAAATAGGGAATACATGCTGTTGGCTGGTCTTGTTGACCAAGTTAAAATGTTGAAAAACTCTGGACAAAGTTGGACAGACTTGTTGAATGAATGTGTGGACCCTTGCGATGCCTTTGGAAGGAAGATACCACATCTTAAATGGCTTAAAATTATGATGTACTAGAGTCGCAATACTTACGAGTTACATGCAATGATTGTTCAAGTGAATCATTAGATAGCTTAAAACATATACAATGCAACATAAAGTTAATACAAAGCATGAGGCTAGTGTTTTATTAACATGTCATCTTCAAATCAACATCGAGACCATTGCAAGGACTTTCTCCTTTGGATGAAGTGGATAGAAAAGTCAAAATGGGTAGTCAAGTGAAATTTTGGTCAAAGGTGACTAATTGACTCAAGATGGAGGACAAGAGAACTCTATCTTATTCACCAATAGGGCAAACAATAGGGAATATGTCTCACAAATGGGTGTTGTGTAATGAGATACTACTTTTGATCCTAGCGAGTCCCCTTTCCATTATTTTCATTTTCTCTTTTCTTTTTCTTTGGATCTTTTCTTTTTGCATTTTTCTTTCTCTTTTCTTTTGCTCTTTTATTTTCTTTTCTCTTTTAGTTGGATAACAGTTGAAAGGTACTGGCTCCAAGTACGTTTTGGTTACCGGTGATGACACAGCCTTAGATACACTGCTAGTGACCATCCATTGGCCCGACGTAGTTGCCACACTAATGCTTGGTTAGAGCTAATAGCTGTTACCTCTTACTTCAAGGAGTACCTACCCCTCCAACTACTACCCAATTTCAAAGATACATAGCATAGGGAGACTTGTTTCAAGTTGAGGGAGAGCATTGCTCAATGGCACCTCTTCCTGTTTGATAACTAGTTAATCCCAGGAATTTATGGGGAAGCCTCCTGAACTGCCACAGGATTTGTCACAACACGAGCATGCCTAGACACAAGGGATAACAGGAGGCCTTCATGGTGAAGGGGACTCAGATGAAAGCGGTAAAGTTTTGAGGATAGTAATTGGCAATCGCTGATATTCTTACCCAAAACCTGTTAAAGAGAGGGGCTCCCATGTTTATGGTGCTTATAGATTATACAACCAAATACTTAGGCTGAGTTTGTATTTGGCTAGTTGGAAAACTTATAAACATTAGGCCTTGAAGCGGATAAGAAATTGGATCGCCAGGAGGGTTTTGAGCCTGTAGAATCTTATAGTTTGTGCCCGTAGTATTTTGATCTCATAAAATGGTAATAAAAAACTCAGATTCATTCATGGACATGCTTAAAAATGGCAAATTCTACAGTGATGCACAGCCAACTTCATGGCCAAGTTATATTTTATTTATTGTTTGAAACTTGCAAACATTTGGGCAGCACACACTTGATTGATGAAGGCCATTAAGCTTGTAGAGCGCACACACTTGATTGATGAAGGCCATTAAGCTTGTAGAGCCCTGGAGTCGCACTGACAGTATTCCAACCATAAATAGTACTGAAAAAGTCAAATATCATCCATGGTTTGTCTCTGAAAACATAAGGCTGTAATCTGGATCACAAGTTCTGTTTATTTCATTATGGTTGTAGGAAGAATTGCTTAAATTTTGAAAACTTAATGGGATGTAGGTAGAGTTGGGAGATAGGAAATTCAGACAGGTGTAGAAATTTCTGTTTTCTATGACTTTTAATTGAAAAGAGAGATATCACCTATTTGACCAGAGGCTTCCTGGATCTTAACTCTGCAACATTTCAGCCTTAGGGATGTTATGAAATAGAATATAAAACAACAGTGGAAAGGGAACAATATTTCACTTTCTAAAAGTCCATTCTTCTAGGCAATCCAAGGAGAAAAGATTCCAAACTGTCTAGATGAGTTTCAGCCCTCTAGGGCATCTTATCAAACATAATGTTGAGCTTACGATTGCCGTTAGACCAAAACCTGCAGGTGTTAATCTCCGCCACAATCGCCAGAGTTAGGATCTTGGGAGGCGGTTAGTCCATGTCACGAAACTCACGGGGAGTGCTGAACCCAATGTCCAACAATCTCCCCCCCAGTGCGAGCCGGGTGAGTTTCGAACCCTTGACCTATTGCTCTGATACCAATTGTTGAACTTACGATTGCCGTTAGACCAAAACCTGCAGGCGTTAATCTCCGCCACAATCGCCAGAGTTAGGAGCTTGCGAGGTGGTTAGTCCATGTCACAAAACTCACGGGGAGTGCTGAACCCAATGTCCAACACATAAACCAGATCTGAAAATTTATTTTGACAGCAGTTATAACAGCACTAAAACATCAGATATAGCAGCAGAAAAACAACCCTTAAATTCTTCATTGATAATGTCAAATCACTGAACAAATTATTCTTTTACCTATGTCAATTCATCAAGATATAAGGCTGTAAATAACAGTACACGAAGAACATATATGGATGAAAATCAAATCTGGAAATTGCACAAGTTTTGGACAGCTGAATAGTTCATTAATTATTAATATGCTCAAGATGAAGTTCATGTACATACCTTAGCTTTCTCTAAAGGCCTAGTGCAAACCACTAGATTTTGAAAATCCTAGCTAGAGAAAACAATGAAAATCCTAGCTCAACCAAGGAGCTTCAACATGCAAGAATTGCTCCAACAAGTCCTCCAAGGCAAGATGTCCTCTTCTTTTATTCTTCTTCACCAAATAAACCCTAGGATTTTATCACAAAACCTCAACCTTAAACCTCTAAGGGATAAACCCTAACCCTAGACTTCCAAGATGGCCCAAGATACCACAAGAAGACAAAGAAACCCAAGTGACTCAAGATAGAGAGAGATCAAGTACAAATGAAGACTATGAGAGAGAAAATATTAGTGTGCACTCCTTAAGATCACATCTCTACACAAGAGTGAAATATATGAGTAAATGATGTGAATGAGAAGGACTCTCTCCTTCCGCTATATATATGACAGGTAAGGGAGGCCAACAATACAGTGAGCCCAAGTCCTCACAAACAACCTACAATAAACACTCGTTGCATCGAGAAGGCGCATTTCTACAGCCCAGGCGGGGGAGATATGTCTGTCTGTCCTATAAAAATAAAAAAAATAAAAAATAAAAATGCATGCATGAGTGTGTTGTAGCATAGTGGGGAGAGGGATGCGTACAAAAATAAAAAAATAAAAATAAAAAATAAAAAAAATAAACCCCCAAACAGGCTTAAGCTGTTCTAGTTACTGTAAACCATTTTTCTCTATTTGTCCCTTGCGTGAAATACTGATTATGATGTTGACCTTTCTTTTCAGAGCTTGCTCATCCTGTCATTTAATCAATGACCCATTTTCAAATAGACTAGCACATATAGTTTTCCATTTTGAACTGGTATTTGCAGCTGCTGACTAGTACTGTTCTATTCAATTATTGTTCCTTATGCTTTTAACTGATACTTTCTTGCCAATGCAGACACCTAAATGACCAGCTGCAAAAAGTTCAAATTGTGAACAATACAAACCAGGTAAGAATAGGATTGTGTATCTCTATCCTAGAGATACAGCCTCTTTATGGCAAACTGCAACCCTCTTGAACATGCATTTACATTTTTCCTGTACTTTTTCATAAACTGTGCATGGTGTGTAGGATCTCCATATTTCTAATGTTGTGAGTGCTTCTTTATTATAACCATTTATTCATTGTCAGCCATTTCTTAAAGCGTAAGCATTCTTACTGCATTGTTACTAGGATTATGTTGTCGAGACGTTGAGATCAATAGCTGAACTGGTGACTTATGGTGACCAAAATGATTCATCCATTTTTGAGTAAGAGCTTTTCATTTCATCACATTTGTTGTTTTTCATTTGTTAGTTAGTTTGTAGACTGTTAACATGCACACAACCAATAGCATATTCCACGCAAATTAATTTTTTGTGTTCAATACATGTAGGTTTTTCATGGAGAAGCAGATAATGTCACAGTTCCTGCGTATTCTAAAAATGAGTAAAACTACAAGTGTTGCAGTACAGTTATTACAGACCTTGAGCATCATGATCCAGAACTTGCAGAGTGAACATGCAATTTGTAAGAAAAAATAAGATTATCCAGAGCACATAATGTGCAGGCTTTTCTGCATCATATCTTTTTGAAAATATTTTTCTGAATTGAATGACACATGGAGAATGTGTCAATGCTGTGTTAAAAGTGCAGTTTGTCAATTTGTGCAGATTATTTGTTCAGCAATGAGCACATTAACAGTCTCATCCTATATCCATTTGATGTCGAGAATGAAGAGATTCTCAATTACTACATATATTTTTTAAGGTTTGAAACAAGGGTTTTTGGTCTGTTTTTGTTTTGTGTTTTCCAGTTAGTACGGTAGGAATAGTATTGTAAAACTGTTTGGCTAATTCAAGGGTATATAGGATTTTCAAGGAATGAACCTTGTAAAGATCCTTTTAGTTTTTTTGGTCTTCAAACATTGTGAATGCTCATGCTTCTGTTCTGGTTTTTGACAGGGCAGTAAGTGGAAAGCTGGATAGAAATACAATTTCTCTCCTTGTAAAGACTCGAAATGTATGTGCAATCTCTGTTTGCTTATCAAATATTAGTATTGTTACTGTAAAAAAAGTTGTGCATTGAAGGGTACAAGAAATAGTTGTAACTTGTAATGCTATTTGTGTGGATCATATGTCTAGTAATTAGTTATATCACTGTTCATATCGAAGGTGGGTGGCCCTGTGCTTGTCTAAGTTTTTTGACAAGAAATCTATACACTGTAAATGGTCTAAAAACTGGAAACAATTTTGAAAGTCCAACTCGAGCAGTTTATTTAAATTTCTTAGTTTTGCTTACTTTCATCTTACTTCCATTTTAATGTGAATAAACAGAAGTCATGCTTTCTGAGCTGGTTTATGTTGTTTTATGCTTCACAGGATGAAGTGATTTCCTTTCCATTGTACAGTGAAGCTATCAAATTTGTTCATCATGAAGAGAACATGGTCCGCATAGCAGTGCGTGCTCTGACACTGAATATATACCATGGTAATGTGGTCCATCTCTTTGGAGTCATACTTTGTGTGACTATTCTACTAGTGCTTATTTATTAGTACACTTTTTCTGGTTCTTTAGAACATTTCAATTGTTCTTTTGAGAAAGAATGGGATCTTTTTTTAGTCAATTGTTTTTTCTGTTTTATTGTTCACAGTTACCGATGAATATGTTCATAAATTCATCACGAGTCCTCCATTGGCGGGGGACTTCTTTAATTTNAAGAATGGGATCTTTTTTTAGTCAATTGTTTTTTCTGTTTTATTGTTCACAGTTACCGATGAATATGTTCATAAATTCATCACGAGTCCTCCATTGGCGGGGTACTTCTTGAATTTGGTGAAAATTTTGCAGCTGCAATGCTTAAATCTAGATGCTCTTGTTATGGATGCATCAAAGTAAGTGTTGTGCCATTAGTCTGTGATAAAAACTGTCGTGCCTGTGCACTTACAGTGTTCAGCATGTGTTCTGAATTAACCATTTGATGCTGATGCAGGGCTTCTGATTCTTCCCAGATTACTGAGAAAATGCTTGTGATACTAGCAGAAATTGGAGATAACCTTTGCTATTGCAATGACGTCATCTGTGCTGGTGTTGCTTGTTTGAGTAGTTTAATGACATATCATTTGTTGCACTCATTGGTTTTACCAATTTTGCTACCTTCACTTGATTCATCCTCTGCTACTGTAAGTACTACTTCACTGCTCCAGATGACTTAAGATATTTTGTAAATAAATAACTTTTTAAATCTCTGTGCATAATGAATACAATTTCTTTTCGGACTATGCTCTGATCATTATATGCAGGGTACTCGGCTAAGTGCTCATACATCTTTGTACTTACTTTCTTTCATTTTAAAAGAAGTCCGTTTCAAAGACTTGGTGAATAGCATTGGAGCTGCTCTTCTATACCCAGCAGTGGTGTTTAGTTTGCGTTTGGATATTGAGTGCAATGGTCATAAATCTGTTGAAGAATGGTCTCCCGGGACCAAAAAGTTAGATCAAGCTACATCTTCTGCTAAGAACGTGGATGCAAATATGCAAAAGCAGGAAGATTCACATAATGCTAATGAGTTATCTGTAACTCACTCCCTGAATAATGCAAATTTGGAGGAAAGTGGGGTGGATCAGAAGCTTAGCTTGAGGTAAGCTTGTGACAGTCTATATGTATTCACTCTATATTTGTTTTGTGAGTGCTTCTAACAATTTCTTCTTGTTTTTCTCGGAAAGAGAATATACAATTCCCAGTGTGCTTGAGATGTGTACAGTCAGACTGATTCCCAGAACCAGTTTATTTTTTTCATTGCAGTCTAGCAACAGCATAGTTCACATTCTCTTTATTAGGGATTTGATTTCTATCGTTGTTTAATTTTTAACTTTTAAGGTGGTTGTATAATTCGGCTCCTATTGATTTCGAGAGTAATATGTAAATGAATCTCTCACAGGATTTGCTGTAACTTATAGTATACGGTAACTGGGAATGCTGAACAAATATTGTACCATAGTTTAAAAAAAAAAGTAACAGATCCACTTTTTCTATTAAAATAGGAGAAAGAGTGACATATTAACGTCCTGTTATCACCGATTTTCTAGCTGCCCCTTTGAGGTTATCCTATTCAGGACGGTAGAGGGGAGGCAGCCGTCACAGTGACCTGCAAAGGTCCTGGTCTCCAGGTAGATTTCTGGTTGTCACACCAACCAGGTCCTTTGTTGCTTTAGGCCAACTACTTGAGGTGTTGCTTTAGGCCAACTACTTGAGGAGACCAAGGGGAAGACCCTAGCCTCTCCTTGCTGAGAAACACTGACTAAGAAGACACCCAAACAAAGATTCGAGTAACTTAGACACAAGATGACTTGTCAGGCAAATTTGCAAAACGAAGTGCTAGGGTTGAATAGTTGAAATGACTCTGGGGGGGTTTGAGTTAGTAAAATGAAATAATCCCCAAAGAAAATCTCAGATCTGATTTATGAATACCCAACATTAGATCTGTTCACTTGGATGAAAGGATAAGGAGAATACACGCATACAAAAGTAACCAAGAGATAAACCACCAATCAAAACTAGCAATGGCCAATCACCTAGGTCTGCTTAGAAAACAGACCAGCGCCTTAACTATGGGAAAATGCAGTAAACAAAGCATGAAAATTAGTCCTCAAGGGTTTTAAGACATGGCCACAAACACCCAAGTGACGGACTTCACAAGTTCTAAGTAGAATGGCTTGTGTAACAAAACGAGGGTTTTAACAAGTAAATTATTTAGATGGCTCATAGCTAAAGATTTGCAAACAAAAGAAATGCAATGATAAACTCACCTGATGATTGAGGAGAATCGTTGAAATGGTGAAGATTGCCCTCACAATGTCCAAGTAGAATTATCTTGGTAGGATTTCGGCTTCACTGAAACTGTTAAAATTGTACCAAGGTAAGTGGTTTTCCACCTTGTGATGCCTAGGGGTGGACAACCATTTAATGAGGTCCCTAGTCACTTTATTAAAGTGAGAAGTACTTTATGTTTTTAAAGTCATTTTATAAAGTTGGTTCAAGGTTCTATTTTTTAATTGACTTTATGACAATTAAAGTGGGTGAAGTGTCTCATTAATTATTTAAATGAAAAGTGAATTAATTCATTTAATGAGAAAAAGTACGAGCATTTAACGTGGGCCCTAGATCTCACCAAGTCAAGTTTGAATCTTGACCATGATCTCGAGGAAAGGTAGTTACTTTGAACAAAATTAGGGAAAGGCATTCATTTCTCATTCATTGTTTACCAAGAGATTTGGAGAAAGCAAGAGAAGAGAAGAGAACTCGACTTGAGATGGAGAGGGTTTTTTTTGAGAGAAGAAAATGAGAAATTTTCTTAAAGGCATGATTTCTAAGACAAGCAACAGGTGCATTTAATGCTGGCCATACTGTCATTAAAACTGGGCACAGAAATTGAGGAGGATTCATGAGGTTGTAGGCACAGAATTTGAGGCCGTATTGCTGCAATTAATGCTGGTATGTGTAAGGCCGTACAGCTGCAGAAAGGGCATAGAAATTGAGGCCATACTGACAGTCATTTAATGCTGTCCGTACAGCATCCGTACAGGCACAAACATCGAGGAGAAAGGGCACATATTTTGAGACATAAATTTGGCACAAAAATCGAGAAAATAGTAAATACAGTACATAAAAGTACAGCCCGTACAGTTCACATGTGTGGCTCCGTACAAGCACAGAAATCAAGGTGTTCGTACAACAGTTTGTCAATGATTTTTTGGCATGTTTTTCGAGGAAGAAAAAGGGAGATAACTACTGCTGTTTGAATTTGTAATTTTTCTTTTGAAATAAAAATTTCTCTCTCTACAGGTTTTTCCTGTGATTAGAAAAGTGTGTAAAAATTTCTCATAGTGTTTCATTTACTGTATGGTTTATGAGAAAAACCCTATCTTGCAGTTAAATAATTTTGGGTTGGGCATTAAAATATATGCACAGTTGAAAATTAAAACTGGGTTGGGAATCCAATTTTTTTATAAAAACGCCCAAGTGACCGATGCGCCCCTTGTCACCTACCAACATATATCTAATAGTTTATTTGCAAATGAATAGGATGGGAATAAGCAATAAAATGACAAAGAATAATGATGGACAACAGTAACAAAATCATTCTCTGTCAAAATCGATTTTGGAGAAAGAGCAAGAGTGGATCTTCTCCAAGTGATGCGCCCCGCTCCAAGTCGCCTCTTCCCTGCAAACAATTGTTGAAAGGAAATATATGAAGCTGCCACAAAGATATCTCTAATGCAGTGGAGAAACAACAATAGTCACTTTCGCAAACATTCATCCACAATCACATAAGTATTGGATCAAGAAGAAATTCTCTCTATTCACTTGTTCAATGCCAAAAGTCCCTTTACAATGAGAGATATCTCTTTAATATAGATCTCTCAAATTTCAATGCAAAATCCCTAGCCCAATGATATGGACAACTAGGATCAAATCATCTCGATGAGTGATCAATGATAGATAGAGTATCAATACAATATACATGAAGCTAGCTCAAGAGGGGGGCCGATTTCCCTAATGCGCCCAAGTGTAGCAATATGATATACAATATAACACAAGCATGTGATATGGGGGGTCCCCTAGGGGTCTAAGTCTCCATAAGGCGCCCCCATGTACAATAATAAGATAATATAATGCCATGACCAAGTGATCCATCATCAAGTGTGCCCCCATGGAGAACGCATCCTCCCTGGGAGAGGCATACAACTGTAGATTTTTCACTGGTTTTCAGCCACTGGTTTATATGTAAAAATTGTCTGTGTTTATTTCATTCTCAGAAAAAATAAAGTGCTGGAAATAAACAATAAATTTTCAGACTTAAAACACTGCTGTAACTTCACTTTTTCATTGACAGAAAATAAATATTCAGTACGCCATTCAACACACAGAACACAGTAATTTTTGGCCAATGGCCCTGGAAAAACCCACAAGGGAAAAACGAGTTAGAGAGAGAGAGTTTATTATTTCTTCAAGATAAAAATCAGACATTCATTTGCAGTAAAAAATCCAACTTATCTCAACCCAGAAAAATGACCAAGCAAGCTGCCTTGATTTCTGTGCAAGAGTTGCCTCGGTTTCTGTGCACGAACAGCAAACTGCTGTTCTCGATTTTTGTGCCAAACTGACCCAAAAATCCGTACTGTACGGTCTGTAATAAATGCAGCCGTACACCTCGAAATCCGTGCCAGAAATTAACTGCCGCTACCTTGGGAAATGTGCTGTACCTTCCTCGAAATTCGTGCCTGCGATTTACCTTGAAATCATTGCCAAATCCGTAATGTACGGAACCATACTTTGCTCCTCGATTTCTGTGCCAGCATTAAATGCAGGCCATACTTTCTCCTCGGGATATGTGCACTCTATTAAATGCGGTCGTACTTCATCCTCGAAATCTGCGCAAGCATTTAATGAAGGCCGTACTCCTCGATAATCGTGCCCACCAAAATCTTCACTAGCAGGCTGCCTCGAAAATCGTGTCCTCTCTCCTTCAGCTCTCTCTCGTCCAATCTCCTCACAAGAATAATGCAAAATGGCCTTTTCCTTGCTTTTTGCTCATAACCCAAGGTAGGTGAAGAGACAAATCTGTGCAAGCATTTAATGAAGGCCGTACTCCTCGATAATCGTGCCCACCAAAATCTTCTGCCTCGAAAATCGTGTCCTCTCTCCTTCAGCTCTCTCTTGTCCAATCTCCTCACAAGAATAATGCAAAATGGCATTTTCCTTGCTTTTTGCTCATAACCCAAGGTAGGTGAAGAGACATCTAATCCAATGGCTAAGAATGAATTAGATCGACGGTTGAAATTAAATGCTCATATTTTATTTCTAAAATATTAATTTCACTCACCCACTTAAATTTATCAAAAACTGACTTTAATGCCTAAAGTCAAATTAAATGTCACTTAAGTCATTTAATGCAAGGTTCACTTTATTTCCCTTCACTAAGTGACTAAGGCTGAAGTCACTTAGGGGAACACTTCCCTAGGTACAAAAACTAACAACAACAAGTGTGGTTCTCAAGAGTGATATAAACACAATGTTCCCCCAAGTTTTCGGGACACGAGAGCGGGGAAACGCACATTGGGGATGTTTGGAGAAGACCCCCAAATTCTAGCGAAATTCAGAGGGGGCGGGGGGACGGCCAGGTCTTAATAAAAATTAGTATTATAAATTATTAAATCCCAACAATAACAATTCAATGATTCATCCCATGTAAACTACTAGAAGTAAATAATAAATAGTAAATACTAAGTTTATTGTTGTGCAATGTAAATCAGAATATAGCAAATTAATAATACAAACACGTTATACAATTCATCATGATAATTTTCAAATTTGTCATTTGAATCTTGATATTCATATTTCTAATTTCAATCATTGTAATTGAAAACTTGAATCAATGATATTGCATGTTAAAATAGTGAAATAGTAAATTACTAAAGACTAAGCCTGAAATAGAGACTAAACAACAATTAAAATTAAAATTTTGGTTTTTTAAACTGAAATTTGGAAAATCGTGGGGGGCGTCTAGGAGCCCACTAGTTTCTGGAGGGGGCGTGTGGGACCCCCCTTCACTGGAGTGTGCTGTAGAACAGGGGGACGCGCCCTCTTGTGAGTTTCCGAGAGTTTCCTGATTTTGGGGATGCTGGGAAACGTTTCCCTAGGAGCCTCCGAGCCCCCAGGGCGCAGGGAGCGCGCTCTCGACCCTGGGGGGCGAGTCCCCGTGTAACACTGTATAAACATGAAGTGTGTTTCCTAGAGCATCAATATAACATGAGATATCATTTCCAAGTCATTTCCTTGCCTATACAAGCCAAATCGTTTTACTAGTTGGAGCCATGGTCATTTTTATACAATAAAAATGCTGATATGTACTGCTGGAAGATAAATCTGCTCATAACTTCTTTTCCTTTGCCCAAATCATCTATCTCAGTGTACGGATGAAATTAGAGACCTTGAATCCACTAAGGGTGACTACTAACAGCCTATAGATCCTTCAATATAACAATCTGTAAGCTGATCCATCTCCAACAATAAAAATGTAGCCAAAAAAATCATAATAAATAAAAATCTCATCAATAAAGTCACCAATTGAAGCATGGAATGATGTAATGGACATCAATGGGTACAAAATACACAATCTCGAACCATTGTTGCCAAATCCCCTGCGGGGCCAATATATTTGTTACCGGTTGAAATGGCAGTCCAAGCCACCGGCAAGCATATGTGGAGAAAGTGACCACTGTCACCTTAGTCACTTCTCCAAACTTCTTCGGAAGTTGAGACCTCCTAGGGGAGAGCCCTATGTAACTCTGTAAAAGACACTTAGACACCAAATATATCTTGTATGTGTTTAAGGTTAGTGACCAGTGCCTAATGGAGTCAATCAATGAGTGGGAAAGATGAACATATAAGTGTAGTTAACGATGCATTCATCCGGTTGTTTCAAATGTGGTGACCATTAGGTAGTGTCATACAAAAGTGCAGGATGACCAAATTAGCAGCCAACAACTTGTAATGTAAAATGTCATAAAGCATAAGACTATCCACAAGTATAATATATCAGTCCTTTAGACTTATCATCATTACTGAGTTACTCTAGTCCCAGACCCTGATTATAAGCAGCATTAACCATTTGGAACAAAGTATGAACAGCAGTATATCCAAGTTATCAGTTATGTATCAACATTCATGAAGGTATTCAATGTGTATTTACTATTTAGTTGAAATAACTAACACAAGGTCTGAAATAGATGTGTATGTGTGCAATCATGACAACAGTGGTATTATTTGTACCAGCAGTGTGCATCAGATGTTATGACAGCTGTGGCAGGACAAACATAAGCCAATGTATTAGTACCACGTAAGCAAGACACTTATACCTTAATGAAAAAACATGCCAGCAGTATGCATTACCATATTACAAGAAATAAACACCAGCATGTTTCAGTCATCATTCATAGCATAGCAGCATTAAAATGTTAATGGTTAGCAGTATTTGATATTGCATACAAATGTGTTTATTTAACCAACTTTGTATTAACCAACTAACGACAATATAGGCATATACTATTAGTTTATCATCAGTATAGACTTGTATTTAGATAGTAGTTTTCACACTGTATGTGAAGGTAAATAATGCAAAACAGTCCACCTAACTTTTAGCAATTCAACCCAGCTGTTTGAACTATTGTGAACTAATCCCTTGTTTGTCACTGTGTAGGTGATGAAGGAAGGAAAAGAGTATGAAAGGGCTGCCACTGTAAAGGGCAGCCCTGTAGGGTAATGAAGGACTGTCACAAAGAGTGACTGTGGACTATTAGAACTAGAACCGAAGGTGAGGAGAGGAGACTTGGGAAGGCCATGGGGTAAAGATGAGGGGGAGAAGAAAAGATCTGCTATTATAGCAGCTCGGGAGGAGGAAGGAAAGGCTGCTGCTATAGCAGCAGCAGGCACAAAAGTAAAGGAGCAGGCCTAGGCTAGGGCAGCGAAGGTGAAGGAGAGAGGTTGGGAAGGGTAGCGAGGGTAGAAAGAAGGCCTTAGGGAGGTGTAGCGAGGGCCTAAGGAAAGGCTTGTAGGACTGTAGCAAGGGTGGACTTAGGGCTGTTTTGAGGCAGATAAGGAATTAGGGTTTGCAGCAGCCCAAAAAGGCTGATGTTTTAGGGTTTTGGGGGTTCCTTAGGGTAGGCCGAAATTATAGGAGGGTAGGGAGAAATTTTAGGAGTTACCAAATGAAAACAAAATTATAATTTTGATTTTTAGATACAAAATGCAGACCTAAATTTAACCTAAAACTAATCCTAAAGTAACCCTAGAACTAGGTTTTTTTAGAAGAGAAAAGGTGTGAAAACCAAGGGAACTAACCCTAGCAAAATTCCCATAGCACAACCTAGGGCATCTAGGGAGGATGGCTAACCTAGAGAGGAAGAGTTCCTAGGTCAAACAACTAGCCTAGAAAAACTGAGGTAAAAACCCTAGAGGACCTCACAAGGAGACGTGCCTCAACCATCTAAGGTGACAAGAAGGATGGCAATGGCCTATTCTAGGAGAAAATGCAGCACTAGGGCTACCATTTAGACTCGAACATGCATCATCAACCACCATTCAAACAAAGAGATAAGAAGTTTGACCTCCTTGTGCTCGTGTTAAGCCAACAAATCAAAACATCACCTAGCAAAGAATTTCACGAAAAAATTGCCAGAAAAAGCTTGCATTAACCCATAAAACTTCCTCAAGAGAGGCGTATCTCTCCAAAGATCCCTAAACACGGGTAAAACAAATGCAATGTATTTACTATTATCCCATAAGTTCTGTCTTTAAAATGAAAGCGAGGAGATCTATTTATATGATCTCACACTCACTTTTTACAAATATCCAGGCCTACATGCCTTAAACTGAAGAAAAAATTGACTTAATAAAATGAATTTACTCATTTACACATTTTGTCAAACATTTACAGAAACTAGGGTTTTAACTTAAATTCTTGGAAAGTAAAACCACGCTTCTGAAATGTACTTCAAAAATTCTGCCAAATACTGAAACATTCTTTAAACACATGAACACAATGAATTATTTTTGGTCAATGAATGGGCAAAACCCCACTGCTTGGGGAAAACCCTAGAATAAATTTTTTCTTTAAGAAGAGTAAAAAACTCAGAAACTTCTTACAATAAATTTTTGTTTCCTTTTAAACCCTTACGGACAGAATTTCACAAAACAAAACAACAAACACTACCTCGAAATCTGTGCCATAAAAGTACTGTACGGCCTGCTGTACGATTGTCCACACGTGCTGTACGGTCTGTACGGCCTGCACACTTTTCCTCCTCGAAATTTGTTCCCACACTTGCCAGAAAAGACTCTGTTGTATGGTTGTGTCAGTTTGCAATAAATGCGCCAGCGGTTGCCTTGGAAACTGTGCCCACACGTGCTGCTGTATGGTTTTGACAGAATGCTGTACAGATCTCTTAATGGCTGTCTTGGGAAGCATGTTGCTCCTCTTGGGAAATGTGCCCTTTCTTTGCTAGGGACCTCTTCTTGGTCTTTAATCTTCCTTTCTTTATTTGTCCTCTCTCTTTGTTTTATACTTGTCTTTTGTAACCAACTTCATCAACTACCTAATCTAGGGTTGAGATTCATTTACAAAATCAAGGGTCTACATCATAACTCACTTTTTAATAATTAAAACTTTAATTATTAAATACATCATTTAAGTGTGACCCACTTTTCTAGAGTATAAAAACACATTCACTTTATTTGTATGTTACATAAATACATAAAGGACAAAAGTTTATGGTCCTCTCATCACACCCACACCAAAAACATGGGAGGACGTCTAGAGTTAACTTTTCAACACTCTCTCCTAATGAGGAAGGTCCGCAACACTATCTCCATCTCTGACTCCTGCAACATGTCCCTCTTGCTCTGGAATCAACCTCGAAAACAGATCCTCTACCTCGAACTGAAACTCTGAAGCCTGAGACTCGACTCGAGTCTCATCAACCTGCTCAACTGCACCATCATTTGACTGGTTGAGCCTTTTGCCAGTGCTCTGGAGAGAGTCATCTTCCTCTTCAGGTCTGTATCTATCAAATGCAGGATCATCCTCATCCTCTGACTTCGATAGCCATCCTCCTGCTCCTGTTCTTGGTCGTACAACATGCCCTCTCAGGACATATAGTCTGTCCCTGCGATCACCCAATAAGATGGTGGTACCAATTGGCTCATCTCTCTGATACAGGAAGATATGACCAGACTTGATCGTCATCCCATAGCCATCATCCTCGAAGGATGACACTTAGAGTTTACTCACTCTCTTCCCAGGTACAAACAATACTCCATGAATATCCAGGAACTCATCAAGGTCTAGTTGGAATCTGATTGTTCCGACTCCTTGTATAGCAATTTGGGGACTATCAACATTTGTCTGGATGAAAAGTCCTGGCCCCAACCATGTGATCATCTGAAATGAATCATAGATTCTAGTCATATGTCTGGTTGCACTGCTGTCAACAACCCAGACATGCTCAAAGGTAGAACTCCCTACACTGGAATCAATTGAGACAAGAGAAAACTCTTGCTCAAACTTCTTGGCATATTCTTCTACTAATGCAGAGGCTACCACATCTCTTTTAGTCTTTACAATCTTTTTCTCAGGACATTTCGTGGCAGTGTCCTAACTGGCCACAATGATAACATTTGATCTGACTTAGATCTTTCTTCTTCTTGTTCTTGGATTTGGCTGCAAGTGCCACATTCTGCTCAGCATCCTCACTAGTTTGGCCAAGCTGTGACTCATCTTAGAGATCCTCTTGGGTAAAATAATCTCACAATCTGGACCAACTTGGAAGTGTTTCTCTGCCCACAATGCACTTTCACAAAAACCTCCCTCTTCTTGGTTAAGCCCTTTAGGGCTATCCTCACTAATTTTGAATCAGGAATGGTTTCTCCTACTGCTGCCAACTCGTCCTTAACTTGTGTAACACGAGTCAAGTAGGAGGCTACACCCTCATCATTTTTCATTTTAATGCAGTGTAGCTTGTCTTTTCGGGCCATCTTCCGGTTTTCGTTCTTTGTTTCGAACAACTTGGTCAACGTTGAAAGTTTTTGAAATTATCCCAACCTGGTTTCAAGCCTTTTGGCTTCTCTGCATGGTTTAATGCCCAACCCTTCAATGCACAAATTTTAAACAAAATTTGACTTGATTGAAACACAAAAGATTCTTTTTCAAAATTAAAGAATTCAGAAATTTTCTTTTTCACCAAAAATATTAAACTCAGAAAATTTCAGTCAACCAAACACACATGAAATTTAACACGCTTGCTTTTGACCAATGGTCTAGGATAAAACCCCTAAAATTTGACTTGACTGAAACACAAAAGATTCTTTTTCAAAATTAAAGAATTCAGAAATTTTTTTTTTCACCAAAAATATTAAACTCAGAAAATTTCAGTCAACCAAACACACATGAAATTTAACACGCTTGCTTTTGACCAATGGTCTAGGATAAAACCCCTAAGGGATAACCTGTTTCTGAGTGAGAGATTTTATTATTCTTCAGGTAAAAATCATTAATACAATCAACAATATTTATCAGAATTTTACCTTGATTTCTAAACCCCTTTACTGCTGATTTTTCTCGATTTTCGTGCCACTTTCATCTTGAAAACTATGCCTATAAATTTCTGTACGGACATAATTAAATGCAGGCCGTACTCCTCGATTTCTATGCATTAACTTCCTCGAAATTTGTGCAGTCCGTACACCTCAATTTTTGCACTGCCATACGAATCCTGAAATCTGTGCAGCTGTACTTTGCGTCAATTTCTGTGCCTTGAAATCTGTGCATCCCTCTCCTTGATTTTCGTGTATACAAATTCTTCTCGAAATTTGTGCCTGCAAATTTATCTTGGCCTTGGGAAATGTGCCCTGCAAATATTTTTTCAATCTTTGCAATTTCTCTCTCCTGGTTCAAAATCTCTTCAAACCCTCATTTGTCCTTTTGTCTCTCTCCAAAAATATCTTTTGGAAATGATCACAACGAATGAACTTTTGCCTTGCCTTAGTCCTTTTTGTTCACGGTAACTTCCCTGTCAATCTAATGGTCACGATTAGATTAGATGAAGGGTTCACATTAAATGCTCCATTAAATATTAATTAAATGACATTTAGTGCACCTCATGTCATTTAATAAAGTTAGAACAACCCCATTCAATTAATCACTCACTTAACTTTAATTTAAATGTGAACTTAGGAAAACCCACTACTTAGCCTTTTAATAAAGTCACTTTAAAAATATAAAGTACTTCACACTTTATTAAATGCACAAGACTACGAGTCACAACATTTAAGTGTCCTTGTCAACCCCAAGGCAAGTCTAGGTGGACAAACACTTCCTAGGTAACTTTTCAACAAACGTGTCCCACATTTCTTTAGCAGTTTTCTTTTTTGCTGAGTGTGGTATGAGATGGTCTTTAACCCCATCCAAGATAATTCTCTGGGCTCTGGCTTCAAGAGCTTCAAACTCCACAAGCTCATCTTTATCTGTTTGCTTGGTCATGACACTGCTAATAAAACTCCAAACCCTATGTTCTTTCAATACAACATTAATTCTTACTTTCCATGGAATGTAGTTGGATACTCCATCCAATCGATCCTCATACCTAATGTCCATCATGGAAAATAAGTTGCAACAAAAAAATTAACTGAAAACAAATCTAACACTCTTCTGAAACTTCAAAGAACACCTACTAAATTTCCTTTTCAGTATGACTCTGTTAAACTGAGATCTGATACCATGAAGAAAAATTTGACTTAATAAAATGAATTTACTTATTTACACATTCTGTCAAACATTCACTGAAACTAGGGTTTTAACTTAAATTCCTGGAAAGTAAAACCTCACTTCTGAAATGTACTTCAAAATTTTTGCCAAATACTGAAACATTCTTTAAGCAGATGAACACAATGATTTTTGGTTAATGACCGGGCAAAACCCCATTGCTTGGGGAAAACCCTAGAAGAAATTTTTTCTTTAAGAAGAGTAAGAAGCTCATAAACTTACAATAAATTTCTGTTTCCTTTTAAACCCTTACGGACAGAATTTCACAAAACAGAACAGCAACAAACGCTACCTTGAATTCTGTGCTAGAAAAGTACCATACGGCTTCCCACACCTGCTGTATAGATTGTATGGCTTGCACACTTTTCCTCCTCGAAATCTGTGCCCATACATGCCAGAAAATACTCTGCTGTACAATTCTGTCAGTTTGCAATAAATGCACCAGCGACTGCCTTGGAAACTGTGCCCACATGTGTTGTTGACAAAATGCTGTATGGATCTCTTAATGGCTGTCTTGGGAAGCGTGTTGCTCCCTCTCTTGGGAAATGTGCCCTTTCTTTGCTAGGGACCTTTTCTTGGTCTTCAATCTTCCTCTCTTCCTCTCTTGATGGTTAGTGATCTTCATCTATCCTCTCTCTTTGTTTTAGACTTGCCTTTTGTAACCAACTTCATCAACTACCTAATCTAGGGTTGAGATTCATTTACAAAATCAAGGGTCTATATCATAACTCACTTTTTAATAATTAAAAACTTTAATTATTAAATACATCATTTAAGTGTGACCCACTTTTCTAAAGTATAAAAGCAGATTCACTTTATTTATATAAACATCACTTTGTTACATAAATACATAAAGGACAAAAGTTTCTGGTCCTCTAATCACACCCACATCAAAAACATGGGAGGACCTCCAAAGTTCAATTTTCACATATACATGTTAATTTGAAATTATAAAATGTCAACTTAAAATTAAAACAAAATAATAATAAAATATGTCCTAACGTAGGCTACTTAGGGTATTTTTACCCCAAGGGGCCAAAATACGCTCAAATAAGTGAATCACTTTGAACGAAAGTTTGGAGTGAGCTAGAGGGAGGGCATTATACTGCATCTAACCCTAGAATGCTGTAAAATCCCTTAATGCCCTCCTCAAAGCATCAAAAGGCCTGGCATGGAGGGTGGCTTTCCTTTGAGGAGATAAGGCCAGCGAGAGCAGGTGCCCACTGATTGAAGGGCCAGGAGGGTGTCCAAAGTGGCTGCGAAAGGAGACGGATGTCTTGTAGCTGAAGCAAAGGCCACCAGAGCACATAAACATGATATGCAACCATGTGACTTAGTGGTCAACCCTTAGGAGCCCCGAACACCAACCCTGAAGTTAAAAACCCCATCAAAGGGCAGTCAACAGTGCCATCAAGCGATAGTACTCCGAAAGGATGGACCAAAGGGCCCAACCATGACCACCATTGCTTGATAACACCCCTCTTGGTCGAAAAAATGGCCCTCTCTCCCTAGGGTACACTTGAAGGTGCGTTGGGTACAGGTGTAGCGTAACAATGCTGACTAGGTCAAACTAGGCTAACCAAGTAAAAATTGGTCAAACTAGGTTGACCAAGTAAATATTGGTCAAACTGATAGCCAAACTAAGAACTGAATGATCCTGCATGCAAAAAGGGGTGAAAGATGCTCCCTTATTCGTATTAATAGCCAACTTGAGCATTAGTAACATGATACAATGGTGATCAATACAATCAAAACACAAAATAGACTTATAATGGAATCCTATTACAAAATAGATCATTCCTTATCAAGCTGGGTGACGTGGATACAACGAGGTTAGGCTTAATGATTGGTTGACTTATTGGACGGACTTGATGCTCTTTTAGATGATAGGGAAAAAAAGGAAGCCACAATGACATATGTTGGACAAAGAACATTATGGAGGGAAGTGTCTCACAAATGGTTAGAGTGCTTAGAAGGCCTCCAATAGGTTCTAGCAAGCATCGTTTATGACATTCAATTGATTTAACTTCCATAACACTTCCAATTTAATAAGATGATCTTTCTTTCACTACCCAACCTCCAAGTTGAGCTGCCCTGGATATCCTGGTAGGCCCTAGATAATGACTTGGTCTGACCCAATGTTGCATATATCCTCTCGAGGAAAGTATCGGAGAGGGTCCAAAATATAACTTCTCGGTGGTATCGACGGAAAATGTCGGAAGGCTTTAAAAAAAATACAAAAATACTCTTTATTCTTATTTTTTAATACATATAGATCAACAACAACATCAAATGGACTTATTGCTACATAAATATGATGATACAAGTAATAAATAAGATGCATAAGATGTCAAGTAGTCACAGATTCACATGTCATTACTAAACTGAAAATTCTGAATTCTGATAGGATGATACAAAAACACATCAAACGCTCAAAATAAATGTATGTCATGAGATGAATCATCATGAGGCATGTAGATGCTAAATAGTACATATACAATCAAAATGTTAGATCACAGGAATCCCAATCATCGATTCCATTTACCCATTTTACGGGTAAAGGGCACCACTCTTCCTATGGAAGTAGTAGGTGGTCGTGGAACTAGAGGTGCTACTGCTACTGCTACTGCTCGGGGTGAGGATGGAGTGGAAGATGCAAAGACTCTAACTACTCCAGTTGAGGTGGAAGACAAAGTGGGTTGTCTCTCCCAGCCCCAGCCCCAACTCCAACTGCAGGTTTTCGTGGAGGTGGTGGTGGTGGCATTAGTTGCACCGGGAGATCAATCTCCTCCTCAACATCTATATGCACTATAAGTTGATCATCCTCTTGCTCCCTCACCCCCTCCTCCTCCACTCCTGTCTTCTTGAAAGCAATTTTTCCAGCATTAGACGTAGGTTCTTCTATGACATTAAGAACCAAGTCATCAAGGTCATTTTCTTCCAGGGTGGCTATGAGCCTAACTTTCCAAGAGTTGTAGTTGGCTAATCCCTCAAGCCTCTCTTCTGGTCTGAAAGTGTTGGTGGCCATCTCTGATTCACAAGTTTGTTATCTAAGTCTACAAAATGTCCCAAGGTCTAGGAGGATTACAATAATATGCTCTCTTACTATAGTCTTCACATGCAAAGCTTTGATACCATGTTGAATTTTATCATGTGCATATATTCTGTAAATTTTGCAGACTGTAATATAGATAACAATAAGACAAGTGCAGTAGATAATCAGGCATCACACAAATGGACACCAGATGTTATCACGGGGAAACCTTTAAAAGACAAAAACCCCAAAAGCATTAGTAATTCATCCCTTAAATGAGATGACTGAGTTTGCAGATGAAAGAAGAAAATCTATCTCAGAATTTTGAGATGAATGTTTAATAAAATTTTCAAACCCTAGCAGATGTACTGCTATCACCAAAAGCTGCCACGTGGAGGGTGAAGGATGACTACCCGAAATTTTTTCTGTTGCCCAAACTTTAGAGACTGTACTTTTTCTGCTCGCAATTGCAGACTGTACTTGTCTGCCCGGATTTTCTGTTGAGGCTGCCCGAGATCTCTTTGAGCTGCCTGAGCTTTCTTTCTGCTGCCCAAACCCAGTTTAGAGCTGTTGAAACTGTTTTTCTTTCTGCTCGGATCCTGTCTGCTGCCGCCCAGAATCTTTGTGGGGTTCCCGAAATTTCTGTTGGCTACCCGGATCTACTAGCAGTTGCCCGAGCTGGATTTGCTGCTACTCGTGAGCAGTATTGGGTTGCCCGAGCTTCTGTTCTGCTGCCTGAATATCTTTTATAGCTGCATGTGTAGAGGAGCAATCTATAGTGGTTGCCCTAGGGTTTGCTGCTGCTGTTGTTGAGGGTAGTGTTCATGAGCTGTTGTGGCAACACTTTTAGCTTCTTGGTGTATTGTAACAAGAAGAGAAGATGCCCTAGCTAGCTATGCTGCCATGCTAGGGCATAAAACATAAAAAACTAGTCACACTCCAGTAACAACGAATAGTCTATCTCAGTCACAAGTGGAGGAGCAGTCAAGATGATGAGTGAAGTGTGTGTAAAATGTTTTGCAAGTGAACTTCATTTATAGTCTTTCAAGCACTTGAAGTGGTCCCTGTTAATTAGGAATTGATAATCGAGTTTTATTCTTTTTCATTTTTACCCTTTGACTTTAACCTTTTGTGGTACCGTAGGCCTTCTTGTATTTTTACTTGTATTTTTATTTTAACTTCTTGTGGTACAATAGGTCTTCTTGTATTTTGACTTTAACCTATTGGTCTTCTTCCTCATGTACCAAGGCTTAGGGTAAGAAGGTCCTTCAAGTGTTCAGTGGTCAAAGCAAGTGGTCTCTAGGGTCCTTCATGCCCACTCAAAGTACATCTTCATAAATAGGGAGAATTACTAATGCTTTTAACTTGAACTCCTTGTGCCACCAAGATTGGGTGCTAGGTGTCTTAACCAAGGGTAGCTAATCCCTGGAGAAGGTCACATAGCCCATAGATCAATGATAGGAGTGCATCATGTGCCCAGACTCGGTCTGGGGCTTATGGTGATAACTTGGTAATTGACCAGGTGCCTTAGCCCTAGGCTGCATCAATTGACTCAATGTCAAATACTTGGTAACTAACCAAGCACCTCCATTCTCTCGGAGAATGGCCCTTAGCCCTAGGTTGAGTCCCCCAGTCATAGACTAGTTCAAATTCTTGGTAACTGACCAGGTGCCTCCATTCAAAGAATGGCCCATCAACTCTAGGCTAAGTCCCCCAGTGTTAGACTGGTTCAATGTTCTTGGTAACTGACCAGGTGCCTCCATTCAAAGAATGGCCCCTCAGCTCTAGACTGAGTCTCCCAGTCCTAGACTGGTTCAATGGTCCTGGTAACTGACCAGGAGCCTCCATTCAAAAAATGCCCCCTAAGCTCTAGGCTGAGTTCCCCAGTCCTAGACTGGTTCAATGTTCCCGGTAACTGACCAGGTGCCTCCATTCTCCAAGAGAATGGCTCTCGATGTTGCTTAGGAAAAATCAACACCATGAAGCTCTAAGCAAGATCAAAGTGCTACACTTGAACAAGAAAGGAACCTTTAGAACAAGATTTGCTCCAAGAAAAGATGTATTAGTTAAGCTTAAGAGAGAGACAGAGCTCCAAAAATCCAACCATGAAGAATGAATGAGAGGCTAAACCCTTATATATGTTTCAATCCTTATCTTCACAACAATAAACAAGTAATAAAATCCTAGATATAGCATAAGATGGAGTAAACAAACTAAAGTGCTGCAACTACTAACCAACAATAATAAAATAGAACATGAAAGAGGATGTCAATGGTACATAAACAATATCCAAGAGAAGAAAGGCCTAAGAAAGAGAAGAAAGGCCCAAGAAAGTGGTGCATCCGTCAAATCTGGGTGAATGATGACAAGCATGGTAAAACCTAGCTTCCAAAGGCTCTCCAAAGGTAGTACTCGAAGAAAAAGGTCTCAAAAGGTGGAACGCTTCCTCAAATAAGGTGAACACTTTCCATGAAAAGGCTCCAAAAGGTATGCATGAAAAAATATGGAGCAACTCTTTAATTGACAATTTGGGAATTTATAACCTCCTTAATATTTATCGGATTTTCTATTATAACTACTTTTCAAACATCTCGTAGCCACTATGTATCTAATGGTGTTGAGATGGCACAATTATGGGCACTTTGTCAAAAGATAACTGGTCTTGAGGCTAGGCTACCCCTCCAAAAATGTCCCATAAAAATGGTTTAGATGAGTGTGTAAACAACCCTCCAAAGGGTGGGTGCTCAATAAGGGAAAACCAACCAATGTAGAACAAGTCAACAAGTGCAAGAGGTTGCTTTCATACATCAAGGTGTCATACCCTCAACCAACAAATTGATCTATGAGCAATACTCCATTAAGTGGGGAATAACCTCAACATATGTGCAATAAATGTCCACATAACAATCAAACCCCAACCTCCAGGCCAACTCATCAATCCCTGAACTAAGGAGACCATTAAAACCAAGGAGAAAATGCCCACGATAGCCAACCACCTGTTAGGATTATTAATCCTCCCTTGTCCAAATTTGGTCATATGTCTAAATCAGGATTCATGTCTAAATCGGGAGTCCATCCAGTCTATTTATAGTCATTAGCACCATTGGGTCCACTTGGCCTAATTGGGGCACATGGTTTAGTTACTAAAGTGTGGGGAACACTAATTGAGGCTTACTGCCACTGATTGCACTTAATTGCATCAGTTTAGGAGCCTCCTAGACCAATCCCTACAATTTAGGAGCCACTGGGAGTGCCGAAACCAACCAAGGTCAGTTTAGTTCAGTTAATGACTAGTCAAGCTAAGTTAGGAGTCAGTTACATTCAGTTCTAGTCCTCTACATTCAGTTAGCGCTAGGTTTACATGACTGCACTCAGGAGGGGCGCATTTCTCACCTACCACAGTCAGTTAGCCTTAGTCAACACTGAATGTAACACTTGAGTTGTGTTTTAGAGCTTCGATGAACTCCGGTTATGGTTTAGACAAGGTTAGTTAGCTATTGAGTCCTTCGATAGTGATTTAGACAAGGTCTTAGTTACCTACAGTCAAGTAGAGTCTATCAATTCGAATATTCGAATTTCATGTGGCTATTAAAGCCATTGTACTTCATTGTAATTATTATCTGATTACTTTTTGATTAATGAAAGCATTCACAGCTGCAAGCCATTTTTGCACTGTTTCATTCTTCAATTGCTGAGTAAATTGTGTGATCTATTTTGTGAGTTGTGTGTTTGTCCACAGATCTATGTGCTCAATTTAATACCACCATCATGAAGGAGGGAACCACCCCCTCTAAAAGCCCAAAGAATGTCACCATATGTGCCAAACATGAGGAAACAAGGAGAGTGTCCAACCACAAATGATACCAAATGGAACCATGAACCCATCTAAGTGGGGAAAGATAAGAACACTCAATGGGAAATCCATCATCTATCATCCATAAGCATGAGCCTAAACAACCCAAGCATTCACATAAAGAGCGTTCAACTAATGGCCACAAAAGTAGGTCAATGCAACCACTGACTACAAAGATGTTATCACAAAGAGGGAGCACCAAACGACCTCCTATAAAAAGTAGAAGACAGGAAAGGAAAGTAAAACAGATTGGAGCATGAAATCTATGCTAGGTCATGGTCAACCACAGGCACTGGAGATGGCATAGGGTGGAGATGTACAAGAATAAATGATCCATGAGCAAGAAGATCTAATAATAATGAGGTAGGTCTATTATGGACTAGGCCCATCTCTTCTTACATACACTGCCAAACGATAGAAACTCAAGGAAGTATGCCATAGAGGAAGAGCTGGTGGAAGACATGGGTCGCCCATTGTGCTATTGTTGAGAGGAGGTAGCCTGTCATTGAGGCCTTGGGGGTTTGGTCTACCTCAAGGGGAGGGGTGGTTTGGTCTTGTCATGTTGTTGAGATCCTGAGGGATGGAGGGTCTTGTGGGTTTGCACCGATCTGGAAGTTACGGCTGTGTTGCTATCAAAGTGTCTCTTAGTGTCCCTTCCTGAGGGTATTACTGTGAAGTAGGAAGTAACCCGTCGAGTTGAATCTGGTTAATTAGAAGGCCAAAGAATATGGGTTCAAAGTCTAATGGTTTTTTACAAGTTTAAAGCCAAGCATCTCTTGTCGAGATATTTGAAAAAGATGATAAGGGCTTGAGTCCCTTTGAAAGGAAATAAAACCTTCCTTTCATCTCCTAATGGACGGGGTAATTGAAAATGAAATGCTCCTCTATCTCGATCTCCTGAAGATGGCACACTTGGCAGATCCTGTCAGAATGCAATAGTAATGGGTTTGGAGAGGCCATACAAAGTCTTTCATCTGTGGATAACTGCTAACAAACATAAAAAGATAAAGGGCCAATAGGGCATGAATTCCCTCCTCTGTTTTGAAGTACAAGAAGCTAAAGCAATTTGATTGGACATCCTTGCAAGCTAGGTTTGTATTAGATAGATGTATTTATGTCATAGAAACAATTCCAAGAGGTATCGTAGAGAACTGCCATCGAGAGAATTTTATTTATGCACAGGAGGAGGGAAGGTCGAGCAACAAGCATATTCACATTGCGATCGATCAACCATTATGTTAGTATGAGATATCTCTCCCTTGTGGTTGTCGCCTTTGGCATAAGGATCATGGTATATTGGAGCTTATATGTTGTTGTGGGCCACATCTCTCAACTAACGTGGGATTAATCTTTTGAAGATTGTGATCACCATGCACTTGGAAATTGTGCTCCTTAAGGACGTGATACAATATTTTCTTAATATACACCTCAAGAGTACAAAAACTAGCAATTGTCCTTACTTAATATGATGGGAGGTCTAGCAATTGTTAGTACATAAGCACTTGGCGATGGATGGCAAATTTAGATTAGATGGTTTGCTTTGTAAGTTGATAGTGAGTCACAATTGGATTGTTATAAGTAAGAGACTTATGGTGAAGTCGAGGACGAAAGAGGTAACAATAATGAAATGAAGGCAAAGAGCCTGCATAAGATGGAGCAGGGCGTGGACTTGTGTAAGAGGAAGATATCTCATGTAAAGAATGGTCCAAGTGGAGAGGATCCATCAATGCAATTCATGTAAGGCACTCTTATCTTAAGTTTATAAAATATGAAGAAGTAGGATTGTTGATAAATTCTGTCCTCACTATGTTGTAATTCTAAGAGTCAAGCCTAAGTATGCCAAGTATGGCATTGGTGACCTTAGGGGAGATCATTTCCAAGTGTGCCAAGTATGATGACTTGGTGGGTGTGTGAAGTATGAAATACACTTTTTTATTGTTATTTATCGTTTGCAAACATGTGCAAATTTACACACCACCCATATAATAAGGGGAATAGTATTGTAAATGTTAAATTATAAATAGAAAGATTAGTGCTCATTAAAAGAGTCTGCGTGGAACTCACACAATTATCTTTTCTACTCAAGGGAGCTCTCCTTCCATGTTCAATTGTCCAAATTTGAGAAGAATACTATTTTTTTCAACAAGTTGTGGCATTAATTGGTGTCATAGAAAATTTGTTTGTGAGTTCAATTCACCTTGGTCCATCTTGGCTCTTAGCATTTGGCATCAAAGCCTCACAATCACCACATCAACAATTTTTTTGAGACCATCATTAGCTATGGAACATTACATTTTCTACTTCTTTTCCTCCTGGTATATTGGCATGCACCACAATCAATGTTGTGGGGATTTGTTTACTGTAGCGACTCCCATAATCCTTTGCTTGGTTAACTCAATAGTCAAACACAATCTTTGCAACAACATATTTGCTATCTGTGGTGCCTTACACCCCATGGTAAATCAACTAATTTGACAAATTTCTTGACAAGATCTTGTTTCAAATTTCAATTTGAAAAAGACCTTTATTTTTAATCAGTTGTCTTGGGTTAGATAGGATTCTCAACAAATGTGGGACACCTAAAGAAAATTAGGCTGTTCAATGTCATATGGCCTCTATTTAACTTTGCCTGAAAAGAGATGGACACTTGTAAAAGTTACTTGATATGGTAATTCATTTTGATTTAAAAATATTAAATATTGTGAAGTCCAAAGTCAATTTCAATTTAATTTGACCTGAAAAGAAATAGACACCAGTAAAAATTAGGTGGCATGGAAATTCATTTTGATGTTATCACACATATCTATTTTGAGCATCTCTAAGTTGATGAGAAATTCTTGTTTCCAGTCTGAGCTGTTATGTTTGGTGTTCAGCGAGTCTGATATAGTATTTTTGCATGGGGTGTTTTGTAATATTAATGAAACTTTCCTGTTCAATAACATTCCATGGCTTTTGCTGTTTCATAACATGAATGGACAATCAATCTTTTGCAGGGACATACTATTATCCTATTTTAAATGCGAGGATGACAAACTAGTTTTGGGATCCTTGGGCTTGCTGATTGCCCTGGTACAAAACAAAGGTGGGAATTTTTTTCCTGCTATTTTTGCAACAGATAGTTGCACATTGTTTGTTTTTGGCTGCTACTAAGTCTTTCTTCTCTGCAGAGCTGGATGATTCTGTACTAGATGCATTAGGAATTCTTCCCCAAAGGAAGCAACATAAGAAACTTTTGCTGGTATGAAGATTGTGTTCTTTATTCAGTGAACCTTTTCTCTTATTGAAGCATTTTATTTTTATTACAAATATTAATCTCAGAAATTTAATTTTATTGCTCAGTTAGGCTGGTTGAATTAATTCTTGAGCTTAATCCCTAGATTGCCCTATTTTAACAAATCTTCATGAATAAGAGTTAGCTTGTGTTTAAATAAGTCACATGGCTGGAAATTAAATTTGGTCAGGATTATTATCTTCATAAATGGTCAATGTCCAAAAGCTTGAAAAAAAATCTCTAGAATCTCAACAATATGGAGATATAAGTCTGCTTTTGAATCTTGCCAGTCTACTTGATATATGATCATTTGATAAGTAACCAAAGGCATTTGGAAAATTAAAACTCAATTATGAGAAAATCTCTCACAACTCTAGCATCCAGATGTGAACAAGAAGCACTGGATGAGTGCCAGGTGACATTGAAAGTACTCATTTGTATTTTGCTGTGGAAGAAAGCTTAGGTCTACCAATTTCCATGATGTTTTATTCCTTTCACTGGTGGTCTACTTCCATTTATATGGGTAAAATATTTGTACCAAGACACATAGGAGAACAAGTGATATCAATCATTCACAGAGTCTTCTTTAGTGGCTGGAAATTAAATTTGGTGAGGATTATTATCTTCATAAAATGGTCAATGTCCAAAAGCTTGAAAAAAATCTCTAGAATCTCAACAATGTGGAGATATAAGTCTGCTTTTGAATCTTCGCCAGTCTACTTGATATATGATCATTTGATAAGTAACCAAAGGCATTTGGAAAATTAAAACTCAATTATGAGAAAATCTCTCACAACTCTAGCATCCAGATGTGAACAAGAAGCACTGGATGAGTGCCAGGTGACATTGAAAATACTCATTTGTATTTTGCTGTGGAAGAAAGCTTAGGTCTACCAATTTCAATGATGTTTTATTCCTTTCACTGGTGGTCTAGTTCCATTTATAATGGTAAAATATTTGTACCAAGACACATAGGAGAACAAGTGATATCAATCATTCACAGAGTCTTATTTAGTGCGCTGATCCCTGACTGTAATTTAATAATCAATATGATCTCTATGTTTCCTCCTGATCAGCATTTTGTCTACTTCATTCTTGCAATATATTTTGTTTGTAAAATTGACTGTAGAATGATGCCATGACCCATGGATGAATATTTTATGACATGGACTGGGGCTGCTCTTTGATGACATCCTTGATGCACTTTCCTCTTGAAAAGTCCTCTTGGAAAGATGCTACTAACAAAGATGAAATGTTTCTGACGTAGCATGCAAACAACAATTTATGCCCCCCAGACAGGAAAATAGGATTGACATAGAACAATATTTTTTCAAGGCTTCCATCATCAGTGAATAAATTATTGGAAGAACTAAAGCACATGTCAACACAGTAGAGTTTTTATGAGGACCTTCAAAATTGGAATATGAGAAGATGCAAATGAGCCCAGCCTTACGGACTCTATCCTCTAAACACAAGACTTATGAAATGGTGAATGATGTGAGAGGGAGCAAGGTAGCATATACATCTTCTCCCACGTATAGGTAGAGATTCAACAAAAGGAGTGTTGCCGCCTAATTCACACTTTAAGACGCAGGAAAGTCACAACCTGCTATGTGTGTCCTTGGGGGCAAGCGAGAGCTGGGGACCACTGTCACCACAGTCTACAGCTCCTCCGTTTAGGCAAGATCCCAACAGAGCCAAGGGGGGTAGTCCCTATGGAAAGACTAAGTTCCAGTTTATTAATTAATTTACAGATTAATTAAAGGGATCTTTTATTAAGGCTGAGGCTAAGGTTCTAGGAGATGACAGTCAAACAAATGCAATATGCAGGATTTAAATGACAGTCAGTCTTTTTATTTGAAAACCAGTGCCTAAGGAATGGAGTCAGAAGATGCAACCTTTAATGGACGCAAATCTAAGTAATTTAACTACAGACTAAGTTGTCTAACAATGATATGAATAAATAAACCAATGATACAATTATGAACCAAGTATCTAAACAATGTACAATTGATCCACATTTAT
>LPNX010253709.1:9903-22692 GCA_001517045.1 Pseudotsuga menziesii | reverse complement strand
CCCTGCAGAAGAGAAAAATCCTCAAATTTTTCCAAGGTATAATTATGTACATCCACATGTACATGGAGTTGCCACCTAGTCGAAATAGGTGGGCAACAAGGAGAATGTGCATGAAGTGTTATACTCAAAAGAGGCGACAATCCTGCAAAAATTGTGGAGAAACATGAACAGATTATTCTTTGAACAGGGATCACAGGCCTATGTTTCAAAAGTCAAATCGTGATCCCAATTAAGATATCTGTTCGAGCCAAATTTGTTGAAGAAAGGATAAGAGAAATTGATGAGTTGAGGTATTTCCATTGGATATTTTCCAAGTTAATTGGTGTTAATGTCATCTGAGGACTGCTGGATTTACTGAAGATGTCCCTTGTCCTAAGCCTGCCTTTGTTATTTGTTTCACTTCTGCTAATGATAGATTGACTATATTGACAGCAAAGAAGAAATGTTCACTATGATTTTAAATTTTTTTTTGGATAAGTAAAAAAGAGTGAAGAGTGTTACCCCTAATCCTATACGAGGGCTCACACATGATTTTCATCACAACTCAGTGGCACTTGTGATTTTCATCACACATGTTAGAGGCTTACATGATTGTACTGATGGAGCACTTGATGGATACAAGGGCATTGGTTTTTGGTGCACATGCTTTCCTTGACGCTTCCTTTATGACATTGTCTACCGTCGCCATTGATGGGTGTGATGTGTCTGGAGGAAAGTTGTTTTTTGCACACTCATTTGCTTGTTGCCTCCAGAACACATCATGAGAAGATTGCTTCATTGGTTTATTATGGATGTACCTTGGCTTGATAATGAAGTGCCCTATATGATATAATTCAGTGTTATGATGCCATGCTTGATGTATTTGCTTATTACCTAGAGAAAGTGCTCCATCTATGTACTTTTTTTCTATGTTGATATAGCCCATACATTGGCTACACACTTAGGGTACATGATGTCATTTGGTTCTATGGGAGTAACGCCCTAGCACCTTGGGGCTCATTTGACACAAGGATGGTTTCTAGAGAGAGTGTTTTATTTATGTACATTTGTATATTACCTGGAGAGAGTGCTCCACCTATGTACATTTTTTCCATGTTGATCTAGCCCTTACATTGGCTACACGTTTAGGGTACATGATGCCATTTGGTTCTATGGGAGGGGTGCCCTAGCAACTCGGGGTTCATTTGACACAAGGATGGTTTGTAGACATGATGTACTCCCTATTCTATGAGAGCACTCCATTTATACACTCTTTTCTAGATGGATCTGACACTGCTAATGGCTAGTTTGTGTTGCTTTGGCTTGATTGTATCCATACGATTTGACCTCCCTTGCTTGTGTGGTGATTTTGGGCACGTGGATACAGTTGCGATGGGGTTTACTTTCATCCTCAATGGAGTGCCCCCCTTCATTGGCACATATGTTGAGGCATTTCACACACTGATATTTTCCTGCTTGAGTGATGTGTCTGCCCCCTTTTTCCATGGAGTTAGTTGAGCATTATAATGACTTTGCACATGGATTGATGCCACTATCTACTTGGTTGACTCCCTACTCTTTTGATCTAGTTGTTTGCACATTCTTTGAGAATTTGTAACACTTTGGATATCGATTTATGGAGCTATTTTGAGGAGATGACCTAGCTTTGGGGAACTATCTTTAGCATATGGTCAACTTTTATGAGGCTCCACTTCATCTTCTTAAGGAGTGATCCATCACTTGAGGTATATTGGCACATATTTTTGTTAATGGGACATCTCACCCAGAGGAGCCACACGTGTTTTGGAGACTGTCTTACACATATTTTCAACTTTGGTTAGTGGATTGATCTTCTTGGAGAGCTTAGATGAGGGCCATTGGAGGTATTGACACGATTGATCACTTATTTGGAGGAAAGTCCTTGCTTGACGGGTTCACTTTGTTGGAGATTGAGACTTGTGGCCTAACAACCACCTCTTCCATATTATTTTATGCATTATTTGACTTGTCACTTAATTAAGTTAGAGGATATTGGTTCTTTATGTATTTTGTTACCACCTAAGTTGTACTTAGATGGATTTCAAGCGAGCAGGCAAAGTTCGAACATGTCATATGTTCATCATTATCTTTTTTGAAGTCCATTAGGCCTCTCATGGTTCTTCCTTTTCTTTTTCCACATTTTCATACCTTGCGGGGATATTGTAATAAATGTACTAGCATAATAACTTTTTGTAAAGGACTTGGCTTTCTTAAGACTTAGACATCAATCCGACTAGCCCAAAGTGTTTTTTCCTTGTGAATTATAGGTTGAATAAATGACTTATAATTTTCGAGTTTTTCACTCATCCTCCAAAGATAGGGTGGTTGTGTTGGTGGCTACGCCTTGGGAGGTTATTAAAATCCACATGTCAATGTATATTACCATGCTAGGCATTAGTTTAGAGTCATATGAACATTTTCTAGGTCCCCTTTGGCTTATTTTTGAGTTTCGCAAAAAATAAAATTTCTTGTAAAAAACGAGTTAATTTTTAATGTTTTAAATGTTAAAATGTAAAAAGTCATTAAATTGTGTCTAGGGGGCCAAATTTGCCATGGGGGTGCACGTTTTCTAACTTGGAGCACCCATTATACCCCAAAACCCACTTTTGGGATAATTTGAGTGATTATTTATCACTTAAATTAATTTCTCTTGAAAAAAGGCCAAAAAATGTCAAATAATTGGAAGAAAGACAAAAAATCACAAGTCCCATAAATCAGGGAACATATTAGGGACATGTTTGAGTCATCCATAGTAGTGCCAATCAAGTTTGGAGTTCAAGGCAAGTTAAGAAAGGAGCCTAGCTCTTGATTCGGCATGAGATTGATGAGATTGAAGATCTTGATTAGAAGAGGGCAAATTTATCCAAAGGAGGGCGAATTTCTTGAGTGGGAGGTGTCACAATTGGAGTGGGGGCACATTTTTGAGGTGGGAATCAACCCCAATCGGCTCCAACCACTCTAAATCATGCTTAGCTAACTCAAATTCGTCCCCCTTTCACTCATTCTCTTCTACACTCGGAAAATTCGCCCCATTGGGGTTTTGTGCTCTCTTTTCCTATTTAAGCATGGCTTGGCCTCTCATTTTCTCATGGTTAGAGAGAGGACCGAAAGGCCTGAAGAAATTTAATCACATTAATATGAAATTTTCCATTTACACATTAAGTCAAACACTTGAGAAACTAGGGTTTATGATTAAAAATTACTTCTTTAATTTGAAATACAAACCACCAACTCAAGAACTTTCCAAGACTGAAGCAAATCATTCACACATGAATACATAGGAAATTTTGGTCAAAGACTGGGCAAAACCCCTCCTAGGGAAAACCCTAAAAAAGAAAATTATCATTAAAAGGAGAATCTCAGAAATTTTCCCAACTACACAGAAAAATTCTTCTTCCAACCCTCATAGGAAAAATACCCAAAAAATCACTTTCAGCAAATTACCTCGATTTTTGTGCAAACAGTGTTGTACCTTCACACATGTCTGTACGGATCTGCCACACGTGCTGATTGTATGGACTGTACTTTTTGCTGCCTCGGGAATTGTGCCCAACCTACAATTAATGCAGTACGGTCCTGTTACACAATTGTACAAATCTGCCTCGATTTTTGTGCCTCAAACGTGTGTTGTACGGATCCGACAAGTGCAATTAATGCAACTATACTTTGCTGTTGATTGCATTGGGAATTGTGCCCACTTAGGGTTTTCTCTCTCCTTCAGTCTCAATCTCCTCTCTCTCTCCTCATTGATGGTGGCATTTCTAATTTGTCCTTTACCCTAGTTTTATACTTTAAAAATTGTAACTACTTCTCTAACCACCAAATCTGTGGTTGAGATTCATTTACAAGATCTAGGGTCCTCACTTAATGCACCCTTATTTAATAATAACTCACTTAATTATTAAATATCTTTTAAGTGAGACCCAATACAATAAAGTACAAAACATCATTTGTTTATATATAACTCAATTTTATACATAAATATACCCAAGGAACAAATTACATGTCCTCTTTATCACACAACACCAAAACTATAAAGAGGACCTTCAGAGTTAACTTTCTAACAAGGCCGCTCAAGTTTTGTATTGTATTTGTAATATCATTTGTAATAAAGAAGGATTTGGTGTATGGCTCATTGTCTGTGTATGAACATTGCATAAGCTGATGAGGTAACTTGTATTTGTTTATTTCTTGTATCTCTTCAGCTGAGTGTTGGCCGTTGAAGGGGAGCTATCTCCCAGTTGGTTTGGTTGACTGAAATTTTTTGTGTTTAATATTTTTGGTGAAAAAGAAAATGTCTGAAGTCTTTAATTTTGGAAAAAGAATCTTATGTGTTTCAGTCAAGTCAAATTTTGTTTAAAATTTGTGCATTGAAGGGTTGGGCATTAAACCATGCAGAGAAGTCAAAAGGCTTGAACCCAGGTTGGGGTTCTTTCAAAAAATTTCAAACCCTAAAAGTACATGCTAAAGCTATATAAGAAGGGTCATTGAACCAAAAGGGATATTTATGAATTATTATTATTGAGTTTGGTTTCTAGAGCAGCAGCAGCAGGTGCTGCAGCAACAAGTTGGGGTTGGAGACGGAGGTCTTCAGCTAGCAAGGGGTTTTGATAGTGAAATCTATCTGCCCTATTCACTTCGGGGTAGATCATCCAGATCTATCATCAAGTATTCATCATCTTCTTTATTCTTGGTTCAATCATCCAGCAGTCAGAGAAAGAGTTTATTGCAGGTGCATATTTGCTGCTGGGAAATAGCTGGAAATCCCTAATCCATTCGCTAGCCTTCAGGAATCCAGTAAAGTTTTTGCATGCTACCTCCATTCTTCTTAACAGGGTTACATCAGCATATTGAGTGATTACTATTCCGTTGCAGGCACATTCAGAACCTCCACCAGCAAAAACTTGAGGAAAGAGGGCATCTTCCCTTCTAAAGCAAATCAATGCGCTAGGTGGCTTGAAGGAGGCTAAACTTCCGCATGCATCCCTTTATCTCTTCGGGGGGACTATACTCTCGGTCCTAGAAAGTTTCAGCAGCAACAGACACTTCCACTTTCAAAAACGTCAAGATCAACAGAAGGAGGGCACATTTTCAGCTAGGCGTCAACTGCTGGAGAGGGGCACTATTTTCGTATCTTTCTAGCACAACTTGCATGCATCTCATCTATTGACAATATATCAACATTAATCAGTGGTATGTGTATCTCTTCTAACTAAAAGTCTTTACCCTATTTTCTCTCCAGATTAACTATTTTTTAGCGCTGTTTGGCACGACACTTTTTGCATGCACATTTTATTAATCTTTCTAGTACAATTTGAGCATCTGAACAACAAACATATTACCAAAGTACAATAGAATATCAGTTGGGATATTACACTTTCCAAACTTTAATTGTAGTTGGCACCAAGCTATTTAACCATACTTTTTGCAAGAATTTCTAAGTTTACATGTTATCTCACTTGGAGAAAGGGTTGAGCAAGTAAGCATCTTCTGAAGAGCATAGTTGTCATTGATGGCAACACATTAATGACAAAGGTTGAAGTGATGACATAGCAAGCTAACAAATGACATGACATGGCATGAAGAACCCTGGTGTGGGCATTGTAGCCATTGGAACACTGACGAGCAAAATGACCCATCCTGTGGTCATTTGTGTCTTAATGGGGTTATGAAGCCTCTTGCTTGATGAAGACGATTTGAAGGAGCGCTTGGAATTTGGTATGATGGACTTTGGTACGATGATACCCTCGCTTGTGGTAGCCCTAATATTCCACACATAATGAGAAGCCCTTGCTTGGGTCCTTACTTTGAAAAAGTTAAAAGCTCTTGTAAAAGAAGCCTTGCTTAATGAAGCATGTGGAACCTATGATGCACAATTGAAACCCTTGACGATCAGTGTTGTGGTAAGATGGCTAGTGGGATGTTGGTGAAGTTGGTCTAGTATACCACTTGATGATGTGCTTATTTGAAGCTCCTTACACCTTGATGACTCAATTCTTGATAATGTGGAAATCCCTTGAAGAAATGGAAGTAAAGGTTTGGAAGACTTTTAAAAAGTAAAGTTATAATAAATAAAAATTCAACATTACAAAGTCGGCTCCACAAGTTTTAAAAAGAAAAATTTAAAAATACAAAAGATAGGTTGGCTCCATAATTTTTTTTTATGAGAAATTAGTATAAATAAAAGGCCGATGTCTTCAAAATCAAGTGAAAAATTCGGTGGTATCTAAGGAATTTCGGGCCCTTCTCTGAGGAAATTTGTGGAGCTTGACTGAGGCTGCCTCAGACCCGAACTTCTACAGTAGAAGATATTTTTTGGGGTTATCCTCGGTGGTTACAATACCTAGAAGAATGCAAGCAACAGTTAGTTCTTGGAGCAGGAGACATAAGCCTTTTTAAGTCTGGTATTTTTCCTGAGTTTTTATCTTTGCATTTTTCGGGACAGTCTGAGACAAATTCAAGCTAATTGAGGCTGACTTATGACTGGGTTTGAGGATTGTTAACGATTGATCCAAGGCAGCCACAGCTTGAGAAAATTCGGTGGCCAAACAAGGTTTAAGGAACAACAACAGAGGTGGATCACCTATGTTTATCATGTGACCATTGAAGTCTGTTACAGACGTAGACTTTATGAAGTTTTGATTTATGCCAGCATAGCTGATATGATTGGTTGATGGCATTTGACAAATTGATAGACAATGGTTTATGACAGAGACACTTGCAGTAAAAATAACTTACAGAGTCACATGATCCTGATAACGATGATGAGCAGCTTGACATAATTAATGGCATGGCTGTAATATACTTTGAGAAGATCTCTTGACAAGTGACATAATAGGTTGTTAAGTAGAGGTCTATGTGGATAGATTGATTCCATGATAATGTATAGGACATGACAGGCTCATATGCAGAAGAGCAGATGACAGACATGAAAATAATGATGACAAAGTAACAGAAGTGGACAAGTGCTTGCCAGAGTTGAAGATTTGATGGTGAGAGTTGTGATATGATCAGTGACATGACAGTGGACAAATAGTGGACAAATTGATGAACAATGTGACAAGGCAATAACAAGATGAAGACATGATGCTGAATAAGGATATGGTGATGAACAGAAAGATGATGTGGACATACTTGAGACTTCATGTTGACAGCAGTGACATGAACTTTATGAGCGGGTTTATGACATGTTGAAGATGAACCTACAGGCAGAACATTGATATGAGAATAATGAACAGCGCTGTAATGATGGGATTGATGTCATGATGGTGTATGTGATGTAATGTGACAATTGTGTGTATTAAATACAAGCTGGGTCTTGTACATGTTTTCTTAGTAGGATCTAAGAAAAACTAGGCAAGGTCCTAGATAAGGAGTTGGTGCTCTTTGTTTCAGTAGGTGCTAAATTGCCTCACGGTCGCGGCCGTTTGAAATACAAAAAGATTACAAATACTATATCTTGTGTCTCTTGTGCAATGTGTTGATGATTATGTGTTTAACTTGATGAATGATTAATGATATAGGTTATTGATGAATATGATATGAGATTTTGATTGAAGTTGAAAAATTGGATTAAGTATAAGCTCATCGATTCACCCCCCCTCTCGGTGAGCCATTGTGTCGAACATCTTCCTCATCTTCAAGACTTTACAAAAGGACACTTTGTGTTCCACCAAAGAAGACTCCATTGCCCAAGCTTTCCAAGGGATCAAGCCACTTTTTCTTCTTAAAAAATTCTAAAATTTTCTTTTGTTCCTCTCAAGAATACATCTTAGGTCTATATTTTAAAAGTTAATTCATAAGTAGATGTAGTTTGTATTTGCATAAAGCCTAGATTTTAGTTTGATAGTGAAATATCTCATTGTTTAAGCTAGATCTAGAATGGAAAGCTTATTTTTTGCAAGTCAATTTTATAACAAATCTAAAGGCTTGAAAGAAGAGGTTTATTTTGTGCTTTAGATTCTTATCTGGCATCTTTAGTGCCTTTTAGGTCGCTGTTTTTTGTCTTTTGTTGAACAGGTAGAAGGAGGTTATGGCGAATTTTTGACTATTTGGGCCATTCGAGACCCCCTTCTCTCTTATACCTTTCGTAAAAGGCAATTATCTTCAAATAAATTGTAAGCTTGTTGGTCCAATTCTATGGACCACAAACACTTTTAAAATGTAAAAAGCATAATAAAATCAGTGGGCTACCCAATGCCGAATGGGATCCCTGTCATTTTTGCGTTTTGCATTTCTTTCTTCTTTTTTGCTTTCATTTTATTAATGCGACATTAAACCAAGCGTTTGTTGGTCCCACTACCTAGACCCCAAACTCACTAAGAACATTTCAATTTCTTAGTTTAGATTAGCTGAAGCATTTTCATTTTGGTTTTGTTTTGCTTAAAGAGTAATTGAACCTTTCTTGCTATATGTCCATGATTATGCTCTTGTAACCACTGCGGGTTTTCCTGAGTCGGCGGTCAACAATCAGTCGGGATACTTGGCAGTGGTTAAATAGGAAACTCCAATTAGTTATTGTCTGATTTGGACCTCCACTGAACTTGGCGAGAAGTCAGGGGGATACTCATTGAGATTAGTTCTCTCCCCGTTGGACATTTGGCATTGTTCCTTGTAACCAGATTAAAGGATAATAATCTAAAAGGTCCAAACAATTAGAGTAGTTTCGTTTTGCAACTACAAGCTGATGATTGCAAATTTATCACTATTTTAAGCAACTTACCATTAATAATAAATTTACAAGAGCGCTTCATCACAATGACACCTCAACAACATTTACACTTATCTTGGCACTAGTCTATTTCACTCTCTATCTTTACATTTCAATATTTACTTCAAGTACTTGCTATATTGATTATTACTATCTTATCTTGAAGTATCTCATAGTTATATGAATTTCATTTACTTATGTATTAATGGATGTATCTTTTATCGTGAATGAATCATATATATTGTTAGTTTAGATGGTGGTCTTGTTCTTGCTTTAAAATAAACTCCTAGATTTATTTTTGTACTTGGCTTACTTAGCCTTATTTTTTTTAGGGACCACCCCTCTTTGCTTCGCTAGGAGTTGGCTTATTGACAAAAACTTGACTCGTGACTTGCCCCCAAAAACGCACCCAATGGCTTGGAGATCTTTGCCACATTACTTAAGGTGTGTATTAGATGACAACACTACCATCATTCTGGAACTTCTGTGCCTTTTCACAAATTCGCTAACTATGCATACCTAACATTTATTCCTTTTGCTAATATCCATGCTTATAGTTATTTGGTAATTCAATGTGAACTCTTTGTTTAGAGTGAATCAACTTGAAGTTAGATGTTAGGGTCCTACCTTAACACCCCTGTACTTTATCAATGTATAAGACCATAATCCCCATTAGATAATTAGTGGGGTGACTTAATGTAAAAGGGCAGTCTTTATTGAATAAAAGCCCGTAGGTGGTTGTCCCTTATTAATTGTGGGACCATGAATAGTTAAGGATTTAGCTATTAGAGCACTATATATAGAGTAGTAAGCTACGTAATCCTTTGTCAAGAATTGTTATTGTATTCAGAGCTTTTCTCTTATAGGTTTTCCCCTTGAAGAGGCAAGTGAAAATAACTCTATATTTTCCAAGGTTTGTCTCCTTTTTCTTGTGTTTTTTTATTTTTGTTCTAAAGTTCTCAGGTTTAGTACATTACAAGTGGTATCAAAGCTCTTTCTTGGGCCAAGAAAAAAGTTTTTTATCTTTTCTTTTTGTACGATTTTTTTCTGAAAAAAAGAAGATGATGAACTTAAGATCAATTTCTGAAACTTTTTTGTGTAGAATTTGAAGAAACTAGTGGTATTGTTGAGTTCCTCTCACAAAACCCCGAAAAATTCATCTCAAACAAAGTCTAGGAAATGAACATATTGTTGATTTAAAAATCAATTGTTTTAGAGTTTTTCTAATGACAAACGTAATATTTTAGAGTGTCCTTTGACAAGGCCTATATTTCTCTAAAACTAGTGCCAAAAGATGTGGAATGGCTATGCCATTTCTGGTAAGTAGGAGTTGTAGCAATTTTGATAAATATTGTAGGAGTTGTGCTTATTTCTAATTTTTGTTCTCAAATCCTACCTGGAAAAGTAAGTTATTCTCTGATGATTGTAGAGATCTTTTTGGGGTTAGAAAGCTCCTAACTATTTTTTTTGAGAGATGTGTTTTGTTGTCATTTAATAATGCAGACATTTGTTGTTTAGTGGGTAAACCTACAGTTGGGAAAGAGTACATGGAAAAAATACAATTGGTACTAAGTCACATTGTTGGACACCCTTGTAGCCTTTGTTGGTACCCCTTCTAGTAGGACCACATCAGATAACACTTGTATACGAAATCTCACTTCCATGTATTGTTGGGTATATAGGAAGCCCCATAGGTATACTTGGAGCCAACCTTAGATAAACTAATTAGTTGTCTTGTTGCTATAGTACATTGAGAACAACACTTGAAGAGATCACTCTCGAGTATTTGGGTAGTCAAGTAGAACAACTAAGGGCACGATTGAGCCTCCTTAGTTAGTGCCTTGGGATACTGGGTCGAGTATTATTGTTGGACCTCGCACATATATCAAAGAGTTATAACACCTGACACTCCCTTCTCCTTTGGACCCAATGGATTCCTATAAACCACCTCAAACTAATACCCCAAAAAATTATCACCCGCTCTACTACTGACAGGTTGGAACATCAGGCAACACATGTATACGAAAGCTCACTTCCACGTAACATTGGGTATATAGGAAGTCCCTTACATATACTCAAAACCAACTTTAGATAAACTTATTGGCTATCTTGTTGCTATAGTACATTGGGAACAACACTTGGGGAGATCACTCTTTAGTATTTGGGTGGTCGAGTAGCACAGCTAAGGGTACCAATCTGCCTCCTTAGTGCCTTGAGATACTGGGTCAAGTACTATTGTTGGACCCTGCACATATATTAGAGAACTATAACACCTAATACTCCCTTGTCCTTGGTGTAAATTTTCCTCTAAAGCACAACTAGGGCTAAAACATTATATTTAAATTTAACTGAAATAACCACACATGAACTTGTTTATAGTATGCAGCTGAATATAAAACTAAGAACCATTTACAACATCAATCACATCAATAGAAACGACATAATCTTTAAAGCACAACTAGGGCTAAAACATTATATTTAAATTTAACTGAAATAACCACACATGAACTTGTTTACAGTATGCAGCCGAATATAAAACTAAGAACCATTTACAACATCAATCACATCAATAGAAACGACACAATCTTTTTCCGTAGAAACCCCCAAACAAAACCCAAGATGGGAAAACCGGTGCAGTAGTATGAGAGGATATTTTTATAAAGAAAATACAGAGCTTTTATAATATCAGAAAGTTGATTTATGCCTTAGATGGAAAAATAGAAACACCCAAAAAACACTGAGAAAAACCTGTGAGATGGCATGGTTCCCAAGGCAGCGTGCTGCTGTATGGTGTTGCTGCTGCTGTTGTATGGTGTACCTTCGCCAAAGTCTCCTTTTTCTCTCCTCTGCAATTTAGGGCTGCCTTCCTGAGCTAGTGCTCCTCCGTCTTCTTTGCCAAAATTTTCTCTCTCACTTCTTCCTTCGTCTCTGTCGAAATGCAATTATGTCCTCTCCACCAATTGATCTCTCTTTTATAACTTTAGGTAAAGCGAAAACGCTAAATTCATTAAAATTAATTTAGATCACTTTAATTTATTTTCCAAAGTAAATGTAGGAAAAGTAAATTAAATACAACTGGTTTTCTAATTTAATTTTTCTGCATGCAAGAACACATGCATGCAGGAAGACCTTCCTTGTTGCTGCTAGTTTAACACTTAGGACTTGAGGGATCCCTATAAACCACCTCAAACCAACAACCCAAACAATATGACCACTCGCTCTACTACTGACAGGTTGGAACATCTAGAAGCTCTATACACAAATCTTAATGGTTAGCTACAAAACATTCAACAAACATTGGATTTGAAGTTATCCAACTTGATTAGACATTGGATCAAAAGATGGAGTAGAAAAATCAGTAGATTTTAACCAACTTGGATAACATGTTGAATGAGAAGTTGACACATTTGACAATTTTGGGCATACAAACAGAAGACCCCTGTAGCAACTCCCTTTGGGTCCTCATAACCTTAAACCATAGTCCATGGTTAACACATGGCATCGTTTTCCGAAAATGGATCTGAACAAGTTTGATGGTTCTAAACCTTGGGATGGATCACATATATGGAACATTACTTCACCCTTCAAGACATTACTGATGAAATGATGAAACCTAGGGTGAGGGTCTTGTATCTAGATTCAGAACGAAGGAAATGGTGCGAGTGGCATACAAATCCCTATGGTAGTTACATTGCTTGAAGTATCTATGCTCGTTATGATCGAGATACTCACAATTTGGGGTGGCTTTAAAAGTTATGCCAAATTGGCGCAATTGCAAATTTTATTTCAACCTTTGAGCAATTAGTCATCCGTACAGCGAACTTAATAGATTCTTTCTATAAAGAACGTTTCATTAGTGGCCTCAAGGAGCTGATTAGAGAAAAAGTTAGAATGCAACATCTTGCTACCTGGTTGTGTAGAAATATTGACAAAAAAATCAGACTTTTGTCAAACACTTAGTTAAACCCAGATTTCAGACTTTACTGTCATTAAGTAAAAAATACTTCACATGCATAAAACCAATGTTCCCCCAAGTTTCCGGGACGCGGGGGCGGGGAAAC
>LPNX010253700.1:80528-100844 GCA_001517045.1 Pseudotsuga menziesii | reverse complement strand
AAATTCAGTTAGGATTGGTGAGTCAATTAAGGTTTTTTTGTCAAGTGGTTAACTGAGTGGTATTGCATGGCAAAGAGTCAGTTAAGCTAGACTCATGCACGAGAATTCGAATTGTCCCTTAGTTATTCGAATTCTTCATTGAGTTAAGCCATGGCTCATGCATGGTATTGTAATCCTTTATTGTTTATATAATATACAGAGAGGAAACTTATTTGATTCCTGAAAATTTCCAATTCATGAGTAATTGTTAATAATTCTTTGATGAGATTGAATCTTAGTTCCTAGATCATGTGCAAGAATTAATATTATAAACCACCCTACCCACCTCCACCTTAAACGCCTCATCCCCCCAATACCTGCAATATATTGGTTCAATTTTTTATAATTTTAAAACCCACAATATGAACTAACGTGATAGGATATTGGTCAACAAGTGAAGCCCCCATGTTTGGTTGTCCGTTAGTCGAATTCGACTAGCATTGTATAATGAAATATGAATAGTGTATAATATATTGGATGATGGGTAAAATGTACAATAAGCTCGTCTTTTATAGGATTGAGCGTGAAGGGTTACACCCTTTCATATAATTAACTAATCTATTTTAATAATTTATTTTATATTCGTTACATTGCCACTCCCTTTAAGAAAGCTTTGTCCTCAAAGCTTAGATTATTGTTGTCATCTTTTCATTTTTGTTTTGTGTTGAAACAACGTCATTACTTCCTTTATGTCTTTTGTTTTAGAACTTGTATTAGGTATGTGCTTGTTCTTTACACCATAGTTTGTCAATTTCCTTTTATTTGTTACTTGAATTTGTACTCCATTCTGTTTTTTATTGTTGTCCCATTTTCCATGGACATGAATATGAGGAAATTTTTTCTGACTCACCATATCAAACTTTGTTTTAGAAATCGCTTGTGCCACGACACTTAGGATGTCATCATGTAATGTTTTCCTTTTATTATATTTATGATTTATCTCGAGAAGTAGCATCTCTTGAGGCTTCTCTCACTCAAAGTCACTAGGTAGTGTTACATTTAGGTTTCTCGAGGGTGGTAAAATAGTTAAGGTAGAAGATGAATCTATGATATTCGATTTGTCTGACTTGCTTGGCATAATGTAGGATACATATATTTTCATTGTGTGGATTGTCTTTATTATCAACGATACTGGCTTGAATCCCATTATGATCTTGGTCAAGCTCATCTTTATTGACTATATTATTGGTATTTTGGTCATTCCTAAGATAGTTTGTCTCCTTGTCTTGTTTATTTTCTTGATCGACTTGGTTTCTCTCATTTTTGTTGACATACTGGTCCAACATATTTGAGCTGCTGATATGGTTTCTACCAAATACTAGTTTTTGTAACATTCCTATCATTGTATTCTTGTTTTGTGTCATGGTGCTCATGTTCTATGTTAAGGTGTTTATGTTTTGCATTATGGTACTCATTTTGTCATGCATGTTTTTTTTTTTCGGTTAGGATGTCAAGTTTGTCGTCGAGCCTTCTTTCTACCAAAACAAGATCGCTTTTGAGTAATGTACTGTTATTTGTCATCTTTTCCTTCAAGCCTTCTTGGTTAGCGGCAATGGACTTTATGTCCTTTACCATTTTATCGATCTTCTCTTTCAGTTCCTCCATGGTCTTGGACCTTGTATACGGAGGTGTGTATTTCGGCGCTATTTTGGCCTTTTAAGGTGAATTGAATAATAATATATTCATTAATTAATTAATATTATTATAATTATATTTTTTCTATAAACTATATTATATTTTGTATATAGTTTATTTTTGCATTTTTATTTTTTAACAAATATTATAAACATAATATTTGATTTTCTTTTTAAATATTTTGTTATAAATATATTATTTTATAATATATTTGAAATAAATTTTTAATTTATAATATTATTTTATGTTATAATATGTTTATAACATATACTTTTTTTTTATGTTAACTTTTTTTTGCAGGTTGTGGAGTTGGGGAATGTTGGAATTCGAGGAGCTGCGTGGTGGGAGCTACGTGGTGAGAGGGATGGAGAGTGTGTGGTGGGAGATGGGGAGGGTGAGCGCGAGAACGGAAGCATGGAGGGAATGGAGGTTGGGAATGGGACCTTGCTGGAAGGTGGGGACCAGCGTAAATGAGAGGATGGAATGGGATAAGGATTGACGAAGGGTTTTAGAATGGTGATAGGGATGGAGGCGCAGGCATGAAGGAGGTGAAGGGCGGATGGAGTGGAGGCGCGCAGTGAATGAGGTACATGGTGAGGGTGGGAGAAGAGGGGGGATATGATCATGAGATTTGGATGTGGAATTTGATGCATAGATTTGACAAGTAAGGAGCAGGAATGTGCAGGAGTGATGCACTGTGAGGCAGAAGGGAGGTGGGAGCATGCAGCGAGAATGGGAAGTGAATGTAGGGAGAGGACAACATGAAGGAGGTAGCGAAGGAGAAGAGGATATGTGTGGGTATGAGAGAAGGTGAAGGAGGTAGAGGAGAATCCGCAGGTCAGTGCATGGAAGTGCGGTGGTGGTGGAAGAGCAGTAGCTGGGGCTGAGGAGCACCATGTGGAGATAGAGCACGCAGAATAATTTTTTTTTATTCTTTTTTTTTGGATCAGGGATGTAAGAGAGATGTGAGTGGAAGGGTGATGTGACATGAGCCGAAACCAAGATTAAGTAGGAGAATCTGAATCCAATCTTAGTGTTGAGGAGCTGAATCCGAGCTTAGGTTGAAGTAGCCGAATCTGAGCTCTGATACCAAATGGAGCAACCTAATCCGATTGTCCATTAGTCGAATCCGACTATCATTGTCTAATGAAATATGAATAGTAAATAATATATTGGATGATGGGTAAAATATACAATAAGCTCTCCTTTTATATGCTTGAGCATGAAGGGTTACACCCTTTCATATAATTAACTAATCTATTTTAATAATTTATTTTGTATTCGTTACATTTGCCATGTTGCAACCCAATGAAAAATAATACCATGAATCACCACCATTATTAGCCAACACTTATTAGCTATTTTAGAGTTAGTGAATTGAAAGTGGCTAAGTCAATGCAAAAAAGAAAGGTAATAAGTTTGACTAAATAAACTACTTTGATAATTGTAACTTGTTTACTAAATAAACTAGTTTGATAATTGTACCTTAACAACCATGTATACTATTTACTAATGTATAATATATAATATTTATTAATGTTGTCTAATGTTTACTCATGTTTAATGTATAATGTTTATTAATAAACATCAATTATGGTCAAATGTTATTAATACATATGGAATGTGAAATGTTTCGTGCCTAATCTTATTAATGTGTAATCACTAATAAAGCCAATTATTTACACATAGCTAAATTAATAAAAATTCACCAACCATTTAGCAAAATCATCACCAACAAAAATGTGAGGAAGGAGTGCATCACCCATTCTGGAGAAGAACAATTTGCTAGTGCACAAAAGGAGGTCAAAACTTCTACATGTACCTTCCCATCTCATCGAAGGACGTATACTATCCTTTCTAGCAAGTCTCAACTTCATCGACAGCATATTGAATCCAAAACGTGAAGAAGAACACTAGAGAGTGTGTTTTTCCTCAGTTGGTGGTCAACTGCTGGAGAGCAGCACTACATCTTCCACAACATGCATGGCTTGCATGCTTCACATATCTTGATGTACTCTCAAAATTATTAATATTGGTATGTGTACCTTCTCTCACTTATAGTCTTCTTCCTATTTATTCTCCAAAACAACTATATTATAGGGACTTTTGGCACGACATTGTTTTGCATGCAACTTTTATTTTGTCAATCTAGCATAACTAAAGCACTGAACCTACAAACAAACTATCAAAACAATATAATATCAATTTGGGATACTATATTTTTCCATTCGGTGATCCAGTACCTTTTGTAATACCTTAAACCCTTCAAACGATAGGGGATAAGAGAAGGTCATTGTGGTACCTAACAAGGAGAACCTAGATAATGCTATAAATGAGTCATTAATGGTGATGATAAAAAATAGTGTCACCTTTGAATTGCTTCAATAGCCTATAAATAGTAAAGTCTCCCTACTCTAGAAATATAGTTTCACGAAATAAAACACACCATAATCGACGCGTAATTTGATAAATGAATGGAAATAACTATCAATGGGAAATAATATCAATAAAAATATACCCATATATCTTAGTTTAGGGATGTATTGAGGTTTATACCGCATATTTCATAGTGTATGCATCCAACACTTGCTCAGTACTTGATCACTAATATCAATTGATATACCATCACTCTGATTGGTAACTCCAATTTTTTCACATTTCTAGTAACCTACAAATTCCAAACTCTTTGTTTTCATGGAGTTTTTGTGAGGTTATGAGTGAAAAAATATTCGAGATTGGAATCCTAAGGTTGATATTGGTACCTTCATTTTTTAGATACCATGATAGTTTTATGGTTGCTAATCCCAAGGATCCTCCTTAATTGTTACCATGATAGTTTTATGGTTGCTTGTTAGTTTTTCAACATTAAGCTAGCATTATTAAGATCTTTAACTGAGAGAATAACAAGTACAACAATCAAACACAAGAGACAATGAAAACAATGTTTTTCCTCGAGGAAACCATAAATGGAGAAAACCCCGTAGCTTCCTCAGAGATAGAATCACCACCAAAACAGTGAAATCCCAAAACAGTAAGTGAGATCCCAACAGCAGTAATCTTCTTCGTGTCTAGCCCCAGTGTCTTCTCCTTCCTCAACTATGCACTACACTTGAGTGTGTATGAGTTGTGTGATAAATAGAGACTCCAGTTCTCTATTTATACTAATCCCGACATGACTAAAACCCTACTAGGGTCGACCTCTACTACGAGAGTCTAATAACCCTAGTTCCTCAAAATTGCGGGGACTTTAACCCTTAGAAAATTGGAGGGTTACCCACTATGACTTGACATGACTTGTTTACATTATAGATCCTCTCCATCAGAACATCGGGGCATGAAAACATGAATCAATTACATAATAGATACATCCTGGAATAAACATCGGGTTAAAATGCATAAGATAGATAGATGAATACATTCCAAAGTTACAAATACATCAACACTCCCTCTTAACTAGGAAGGTATTCTTTCGACACAATTTTCAGTACTGGTCTTTTTCTCTATATAAACTGGATCATCTCGTCATCTACATCTCAAGTCTTCTGAGTCTTCAATTCATCTTCGTATTCAAGTCATCTTCATCTTCGAATCTGGATCATTTCTCGATTTGGATCATCATGGGACATCATCAATGGATCTGGATCATCAATCGATCTGGATCATCATCACTGGATCTGGATCATCACTTGATATGGATCATTATCACTGGATCTAGATCATTACTCAATATGGATCATTACTAGGCATAATCACTGGATTTGGATCATCACTCGATCTGGATCATTACTGCTAGATCATCATCACTAGATCTAGATCATCACTTGATCTGGATCAATACGAGTTCTATCTCATGATTCTTCTCGTCACAGAAATTTCTACAGAGCCAACCCTTTTTCATGTTGGTTGTAGGCCTATCCTCCATGTAGGTCTTCTTCAACACTTATATATGACCTGCTCATCAGAATGGCTCGCCCAGCACTCACATCTGGCCTACTCGTCAGAAAGGCATGCCCAACACTCACATCTGATCATGTAGGAACCAATCCTATAATCATATCAGAAAGGCCCAGCACTCGCATTCACCAGCATGATAGGACACACCTACTATCATCTGTGAAAAGGCTCTGCACTCACATCCACCAGCATGGTAGGACACACCTACTGCCATCTGTGGAAAGGAACTACACTCACATCCACCAGCATGGTAGGACACACCTACTACCATCTGTGGAAAGGCACTGCACTTATAATCACCAGCATGACAGGACACACGTACTATCATCTGTGAAAAGGCACAGCACTCACATCCATCCAGGAAGGACCACATCTTTCTCACAGTGATGGAAGGGCTTGCACTCATATATGATCATGAGGGAACACATCCCATCAATTATATCAGAATGGCCCCCAGTCTTTGACTGAGCTACCTGGTAACTGACCAGGTGCCTCCATTCTCCTGGAGAATTGCAGTTTCCCTTACATCCGACCTACTCGTCAGAATGGCTAGCACCCACATCTGACATCTAAGGAACTTCATCCTTTAGCCATGACAAAATGGCTCAACCCTTACATTTGATCAAGTGGGAACACATCCCTCTATCACATCAGAATGGCCATGCACTCATATCTGATCATATGAGAACACATCTCATGTCATATCAGAATGGCCCTCAGCCTTGGACTGAGTTTTCCTGGTAACTGACCAGAAACCTCCATTCCAAGAATGGAAATAGCCCTTATATATAATCATGTAGGAACCAATCCTACAGTCATATCAAAATGGCTTAGCACTCATATGTAACATGGAAGGAACCAATCCTCTCACCATGAAAGAATGGCTCATCCCTTACATCCGACCATGGAAGGAACCAATCCTCTCACCATGTCAGAATGGCTATGGGTCTCATCACTTTCTCTTGGAGGAAACCTTGATCTGGAGAACACCAAGCTTCTCCCTGAAGTACTCAAACTTCAGCCTAGCCAATGGCTTTGTCAATAGATCAACTATCTATTCCTTCGTCGTAACATACTAAGCTTCACTTCTCCCCTCTACACCATATCCCCGATATAGTGATACTTGATCTCGATATGCTTCTACTTGTCATGGAACACTAGATTCTCTGACAACTTCACACAACTCTAGTTTTCACAATGTAAACAAGTAGCATCCAATTGGAGATCAAATATATCAGACAGTAGCTTCCGCAGCCATACTTCCTCACAGCTGGCTAAACAAGCTGCAACATACTCTGCTTGAGTTGTACTCAGTGCCACACAGGATTGCTTCTTGCTAAACCAAGAGATCACACCTGATCCCATACTGAAGCAACACCCTGAATTGTTCTTCCTATCGATGGAATTGCCTGCTGAATCTGAATCAACATAACCCTCTTGGATAATCTTATGATTCGCATCGTACTTGAGCCCATAATCAACTGTACCCTTTAGGTACCTCAGAATATGCTTTGCAGCAATCAAGCAAACATGTCTTGAATATGTCAGGAACTGGTTCAAGGTGTTCACAACAAAGCAAATATCTGGTCTCGTGTTTGTCAGGTACATCAAGGACCCAATCATCTGACGATACATCATAGCATCAACCGACTCTGATGAAGCATCACTCAATAGCTTCAAGTTCGCTGCCATAGGTGTGGTCATGGCTTTGCAGTCCATCATCCCAAACCTCTTCACGATCTCTACTGCATACTTCCCTTGTCCAAGGAAGATTCCATCTGTACTCTGCCACACCTCCATACCTAAAAAGTAATGCATCATCCCCAAGTCCTTCTTTTCGAACTTAGCAGCAAGATTTCTCTTCGTATCAGCAATAAAACCATTTGTGTGTGTCACAAATAGATCATCTACATACAGTAGAAGCATCACTGGGTTTCCATCTTCAACCTTGTAGTACAGGTTGGAATCTGCTTTACTTTTGGTAAAGCCCAAACTAGATAGAAAGCTGTCAATTCTTCCATACCAAGTCATGGGTGCATGTTTCAAACTGTATAGGGATTTCTTCAATCTGCATACATGAGACTCCCTGTCATGTGTCTCAAAACTGAGTGTTTGTTCTACATACACTTCCTCTTCCAATACACCATTCAAGAAATCTGTCTTGACATCCATCTGATGTATCTTCCATTTCATCATTGCAGCCAGAGAAAGTAATGATTTGACAGAAGTGTATCTGGCTATAGGTGTAAAGGTTTCTTCATAATCTATTTCTTCTTTCTGAGAGAAATCCCGAGCCACAAATCTTGCTTTATATTTTTCAATGCTACCGTCTGCAACATGCTTGATATTGTAGATCCATTTGGAAGTTACAACTAAATTCCCTTCTGGTCTTGGGACAATATCCCAAACATCGTTCTTCATGATCGATTGGTATTATTCGATCATAGCATCCTTCCATTCTATCCGTTCTGTCACTTCTTCATAATTGGAAGGTTATTTATTAATGAAATCACATAGTAAAGCTACATACTCGAAACTACATACTCGGAACTAAGGCTTGGGTTTACTTCTTCAAGGGAATATTAGCATGTGAATATCAAACAATATTTCAATTTGTACAAGGATTTCTTCAGTTTCCACAGATGGATGTGCCTCTCATGTTTCTCAAATCCCAGTGGCTTCTCCAGTACACTTCCTCTTCAACTACATGATTCTATAATGTTTCCTTGACGCCCATCTGGTGTACCTTTCATTTCATTATTGCAATCATTGCAAGTATAGATCTTATGGAAGTGTATCTGTCTATGGGTGTAATGCTTCAAAGATATCTAGTTCCGAGTTCACGTACTTTTTTTTGACCCTCCAAGAACCTCTTTCGATCCAAGTGGATCTCAAATAAGGAATAAAGGAGGGGTTAATTTTATTATAGCTGATGAAATAGTTGATGAAAAATGAATCAAATATACACAATGCCAGTTTTCTAATTAATCCTACCACGCATCTCTTCCCCCTTGCGGGTCAATCGGGAAGTCGTGGGGTAAGTATTAAAATTATTTTGAAACCACTAGATATGGAATATGGAAATGATTATAAATCAAATTATACTACCCTATAGATTAGAACTACGCTAGATTGAAAAATGATGAAGAAAAAGTAAAAAAATGACACAGACACAAATCCCCCGAGGGGGGATGGTGAATAGGCTCGAAAGAGCCTATTCGAAAAGACTTTTTATTTTTATTAGTAGAGATTTACAATATCAGAAATTTAAATTTGATGCACTTTGGTCCTTATTATCTGGGATCCAAATGCTTACAACAATCTTGTAACAATCTAAACTCAAAACACAGTGGTGGGGGAAGCTTCTGGGAAGCTCTGGTTCGTCCAAGAGTCAGAAAATGGGCAGAGTCTCCTTATCTTTTTTGTTAGAAGTCATGGGGTAAGTATTAAAATTACTTTGAAACCACTAGATATGGAATATCAAAATGATTATAAATCAAAGTATACTACCCTATAGATTAGAACTGCGCTAGATTGAAAAAAATGAAGAAAAACTAAAAAATGACACAGACGCAAATCCCTCGAGGGGGGATGGTGAATAGGCTCGAAAGAGCCTATTAGAAAAGAATTTTTATTTTTATTAGCAAAGATTTACAATATCATAAAATTGAAGTTGATGCACTTTGGTCCTTGTTATCTGGGATCCAAATGCTTACAACAAGCTTGTAACAATCTAAACTCATAACACAGCGGTGGGGGAAGCTTCCGGGAAGATATGGTTTGTCCAAGAGTCAGAAAATGGGCAGAGTATCCTTCTCTTTTTTGTTAGACCTGATAAAAAACAGAGCTTCCCAATTAAAATCAAATGTTCCCAAACACACTTTAAAAGTGTTTTGGGTCACCACGCTAGTTACCGGAAAAAGACTAAGTAAAAAATTGTTAAAAGGGGCTAATCTAGTTTTGCAAAAGGAACCAAGGAAATCAAGCTTTCCTTGGGATCTTGGCTTTCTGTTTGGGAATCCAGTGAGATATTCACTTTTCTGGAAAAATTTAAATCTTTAAAGAACAAAAAAAGAAACTACCTTATGAGAAAGTTTTAGATCTATGATTTAGCTACTTGAAAAAAAGGCAATTCCTACAACTAGAGTTATCTTCATGAAATGATATTCTTTATGAAATTACAGATCTAAGAATAAAGACTATTATGAAATAGATCTAACAATATATATTCAATTATTAGAACTATATCTGCTCATAAGAGGGAGAGACAGGTAACCGGAAGATTGATTTTTTTAAAGAAATGAGAAGAAGAGGAGAGAAGGTCGGCTCGTTTCTTGAATGGAGCAAGCTGAAAGGAGGCCCTTTTGTGGAGAACTGAGGGACATAGTCTTGAGCTTATTAGATAAGGAATGGTGTCAATATTGATCCACACCTTCATCCAATCAGGAACCTGCAACTAGATAACACAAGCCTACACAACACCTCGTGAGATCTAGATATAGATGTATAAAGCAACAAAAATGAAAGATCATGGAAAAATAATCTTATTTAAGCATATAACTAAAATTATTGAGCATACATCATATGGTTAAACAAGAGAAAGAAATATAACTTGCCTAATTTACACCCTTACTGGATTCAACCGAATCCTTGAAGCCAAAAAAAGAAAGCAGCACAGAAATTGGAAAGAAATTGCAGTTACCACATTAGGATCATAACACTAAGAATCCACACAAACACATGCACTACACGGTATAGCCTCCAAAACCTCTTTATTCACAAAATATAGAAGTATTACAATGGCAACATCTCCTCAATCCAACTTTAACTAGCTTGGAAGAGGGAGCCTGAGCTTTATTTATACAAAAAATACGAGATCCAACCGAGGGGGCCACAAATACCAAGGAGATAGACCAGTGTAGCTGAACGAGAGTCCATCAATGCCCGATCTATGTCTAACTGATCCAGATCTGAGTCTCACTGAGTGAAACTATCAATCGAAGAGCTGATCTAACTTACACCTCAACCTGTTGACTGAAGCATCCACCAAAACTCATCCAAATGAGCCCAAACTTGTGGAGGAGAGAGGGAGGGAAAAATTCCCCATAAAGGATGCTGAAGTTCAACTCTAGATCTGTCCATATCACCTCCTTCAGTCAAGGATTTGTCAGATCCAGTCAATCTGGTTCAGATTTGGCTGATTTCAATCAAATTGGCTAAGAATCCACTGATATAAGATTTTGGATTTGCTCCATTATTCATTAATTTATTAATTAAAATAATCAATAATTGAGTTTTGGGGGCTTTCTGACATGAGTGATGGAAAATCACTCAAAAGTAGGAAATAGTGGGTCCATGGGTTTGCATGGTGCTCTTAGCTTGAAAATGAGCACCTACATGACTGAAACTGATTATTTGGCCCACTTTTATTACAAAACCATTTTTTCCAACTAAACTAATAAAAAATAGCCTAAGTTTTGGAAAAATTAAATTTTAATAAAAAAACACTGAAAAAATTAAAAAATTTAAAAAGTTGAAAAAACCTAGGGGGAATTAGACATGTTCATATGACTCGAATATGAGGCCTATAATGTTTATATATTGACACATAGGCTCTAATAACCTCAATAGGCCTAAATTCCAAGCTGACCACCCCAACTATGGAGGTATGGAGTGAAAAACTCAGAAATTATCAGCCGTATTCAACAACCAATAATAACCAAGCAAAAAAACACCCTAGGCTTATCAGATCGACAAATAAAGTCTAAGAGACCGAGTCTTTTACATACACTATCATGCTAGAACATTTATTACAATTCCCCCACGGGGTATGAACATGTAATATAATACTACAAGGATTCCCAGAAGCAAGACTGAAGGTCTTCTGAGGTCCGAACAAGTTATCCTTATCTGGTTCACCAAGGTCACTTGATAAAAAACCACTAAGTACAACTTAGGTGGTAACATTCTGGCTCCAACTGTGGGAGGTGTGCTCGATCTAGTCTTTAAGGAAAGGAGAGGATACAAGAACACCATAATCTCTAGTTTATATACCCTCTAAAAACATCTCAACTTGACAAGAAAACCTCAGTAGTACAAACTTTATATAAAAACCAAATGAACCATTAAGCTGATTTATTTAAACAAAAGAAATGTAATTAACTAATGAAAAAAAAGGTTTATTATAGCTAAGTACAAACTGTAAATGCAGAAAGTAAATGCTCTCTTTTAGGAGCTTATTTCCCTACTCTAAGCATGATATAAAAGGTTAGGTGTAATAAAAAATCCAATGTAACCACCTAAGCATTTTATTAACATAAAAAAATTTCCTTGTCTTTGGTTACTAGCCAAAGTAAGGATACATTATTTAGAAAATGCAAACCTACGTGATGATTTAGAATGGGTGGGATGGATGGGAGATCATAGGCATGCATAATATTGTCAAACTTCTTCCCAAACTGGTAATTGCTTGCGCAGGCTGCTTCTATCCATGACTTGACAAGGTTGATATACAAATCAAAGTGATGAGGTAGATTGACTACACCATCATACTGATCATCGAGGCTTACCGGATGATAATTCCCTGTATAATCCCCAAGTGGCTCCAAATCATGAGGAGACTCTATATGTGAAGATGATAGTTGAGACTGATATTCTACTAACTATATCACATCTGTCTTTTCACAAAACTACTTCTCCATGTCTTCATTATTGATACCTTTGTGCGGATCTGTATGATATGACTCTGAATGATCATATAAGAGTTTTGAATGCTCCTCTTCCATTCTAGGATTTTCCCAGGTCTCCAGATCCATGCTCCCTCCTTCAAATATGACATAGATAGAAAAATCAACAAAACCATCAAAAGTTTCTGGTTCATTATTTTCCTCTTTATTCATGTCATAGATTGGATTTTCCATGAACGTCTAGGACTCCTCATCAACATCTTTGTTGAAGATAAGGCAGTATTTGTCACTTGTATCATGCTCTAAGTTATACTTGTCCTCATTTTCATACTCATATTCTTTAAAGAAAAGGTCACAAGGCAGTAAACCTTCCAGACTGTCATCATTATATGGAGAACACATAGGAGTCCCATCATGTACATTACAGTTTTCACATAACTTTCACTATAAGATTCTGCAATGGTTTCATCCTTGGGCTTATACTGTTTAGCTGGTGACAAAGGGTAGGCCTGTCCTACCATGTATACATGATCAGGCTCGCTTAAAGTTGTTTCTTGACTACTGAACTCGAGAAGTCCATGTTCCATGACTTGATTTGCAACATAACAAGTTCTTTCTTGGTGGAATTGTTCATAGGGTCTACACCATGGAATCAATTCTTCTACCATGTTAACTGAGTCTAACTGGTTTGGAATCCTAGGCTCCTGTTGAGGAAATTTATTTTGATACATCTGATTTTTCTTGGGCTGAAATTTCCTAGGTCCATTATTCTTTTCCATTGTGATCAATCTATTATGAATGCGATTCAAGTGTGCAAAATGATTGGCCATTAGTTAGTTTTGACTAGTAACCAAGTTTTTTATCATGTCTGTCACCTTTTCCATGGGATCTTTAGAAGTCCCCTTTTCTTCTGATTCAACAGCTTTACCCTTGGTCTCTTTGTTGCAGGAATTGTTTCCCCTAGTGTGACCTAGAATGTTGGACTTGCCTGAAGACTACATATTCTGTTCTATTTTCTTGGCCAATTCCTGACCAGTTTTTAGATTGGCCCACTCTTTGTCTCTTCACTGGTACCTCAAATCACCAGTGAAAGCTTCGATGTAAGATATGAGTATGGAGGCATCCTTTGGCTTGATTTCTTTAGGGAGGTCCGCAACCAGATGCCTGAACTTAGTGTTAAATTCATCCATGGTTTCATTCTCCATCTTCTTTATGTTATGAAGGGTAGCAAGAAAATTTCTTTGTTCTTTCTTTTCCCCCCATTTCTTCTTAAAAGCATCTAGAAATTCACTAATAGTTTTATATGAATCATCATCTAGGTCGAAGTACCATTCTTCATCATCATCTTCTAAGGATAAAGAAAAGAGCTTCATTTTGACAACGTCATGGTCATGGGCAGCATCATTGCAATAACTGACCAGGTGCTTTTCAAACTTTCAAAGGTGAGACTTGGCAGTGATGGAATTATTGCCCTGAAATATGGGGAGCTTCTTGATAGCATCTTTTGGAATGGCATGGGGAGCACCTGCTATTTGAGAAAATTCAAGGGGTTTGAATAATTTTTTCATTTCTTGAGATTGCTGAACATGACTCTCTACAAATATGTGATGGATATCTGAGAGGGATTGCTCTCCAAAATCTTCAAGGTTTCTACGAGAAGTCTGCCTACTCAATCTTTCCCTACTAAACCTTTCGGGACTAGGGAGAGGATTGAATAATTGATGGAGGTTTCTTCGGGTATAAATTCTTGGATGGATGTTAGACAGTGGAGTGGCAAGATGGATCGATTTTTAATTTTTATGTTTTTTAAAGACAAGATCAATCAAATTATTTTTTTATCTTTTTAGTTTTTTAGAAAAAAGTTAAGCTAAGTTGTACCCAGGAATAAAAAGATTTATCCCCGGCATGGTGCCAAACGTGTTTCAGCCTTTCACACACTTGGGTCACGTGGAAAAAATCTTCAAGCCAATCGGTGTGTCCTTGAGGGAAAGTCTCGAGTCAAGGCTGTCACCTTGTTCTTGACTCCTTCGTTTAGGCTCAACTCCTAACGAAGCCAAGGGGGGTAGACCCTATTAAGTTACTAAGGCTAATTACTTAGTGTGATGGTGTTAAATTAAATGAGTTACTTAGGAGTTTTGAAATTAACTAGTGGAAACAAAACATAAGAAGATGCAAGATTTTAAGCAGATAATCACAACAATGACACTCAATATATATAGAAATGAAAGAAACAATTCACCAATGCCTTAAATGGAGTCAAAAGAGAAAATAATGTGATTACATGCACTTGAATGAATGTTTTGCAAATGTATCTTGGTATATTTTAGATTAGTGTGGAATGTGACTGAGTTAAATTAGGCGAAAAGGGGACTCCAGATATACTCGAGGGGTACTTGGAGTATGTCCAAAAGTGAACTTTCACAGCTACCTGCAAGGTGTTTGTGGGATGGAATGGAGTCTCAGAGACTATTGTTCATAATGCACCCATTAGGGTGTGACAAATATCGGTGCCTTGAGGTCACTTTCCAGTTGTTCCCACTCCTTTGGGTATTTTGCCACCACTTATAGTTCATTCGAGGCGTTGGATTTTCGCCTAATGGTTTGTCAATTTGGGAGGTGAGGACTAATTAATCTAGTCACTCAACTACTTTTGATGTGGCTTGACTGATCAGATGAACCACATCCAAGTGCAGAGCATACACACTGGAGTCTTGTCAATTTTAGTAAATTTTAAGATAGGTATTCTTGTTAAAAGGAAAACCCTCCAGGAACCTCTTTCGATCCAAGTGGATCTCAATCGGGGAATAAAGGAGGGGTTATTATTATTATATATGATGAAACAATTGATGAAAAAAGAATCAAATATACACAATGTTGTTTTTCTAATTAGTCCTACCACGCATCTCTTTCCCCTTGTACTTCAATTAGGAAGTCGTGGGGTAAGTATTAAAATTACTTTGAAACCACTAGATATGGAATCTGGAAATGATTATAAATCAAATTATACTACCCTGCATATTAGAACTACGCTAGATTGAAAAAAGATGAACAAAAATTAAAAAATGACACAGATGCAAATCCCCCCAGGGGGGGTGGTGAATAGGCTCGAAAGAGCGTATTCGAAAAGAATTTTTATTTTTATTAGAAGTGATTTACAATATCATAAAATTGAAATTGATGCACTTTGGTCCTTGTTATCTAGGATCCAAAGTCTTACAACAAGCTTGTAACAATCTAAACTCAAAACAAAGCGGTGGGGGAAGCTTCCGGGAAGCCCTTGTTCGTCCAAGAGTCAGAAAATGGGCGAATTCTCCTTCTCTTTTTGTTGGACCTGCTAAAAAATAGTGAGCAATTAAAATCAAATGTGCCCAAACACACTTTAAAAGTTTTTTGTGTCACCACGCTAGTTACCGGAAAAAAACTAAGTAAAAAATTGTTAAAAGGGGCTAATCTAGTTTTGCAAAAGGAACCAAGGAAAGCAAGCTTTCCTTGGGATATTGGCTTGTTGTTTGGGAAGCCAATGAAATATGCACTTTTCTTGTAGAGTTTAAATATTTAAAGAATGAAAAAAGAAACTACCTTATGAGAAAGTTTTAGATCTATGATTTAGCTACTTGCAAAAAAGGCAATTCCTACACCTAGATCTATCTTTATGAAATTACAGATCTAAGCAGCAAGACTCTTATGAAATATATCTAAAAATATATATTCAATTCTTAGAACTAGATCTGATCATAAGAGGGAGATACATGTAACCAGAAGATTGATTTTTTTTAAGAAATGAGAAGAGTAGGAGAGAAGGTCGGCTCGTTGCTTGAATGGAGCGAGCTGAAAGGAGGCCCTTTTGTGGAGTACTGAGGGACAGAGTCTTGAGATTATTGGATAAGGAATGGTGTCAATATTGATCCACACCTTCATCCAATCGGGAACCTGCAACTAGATAACACAAGCCTGCACAACACCTCGTGAGATCTGGATATAGATGTATAAAGCAACAAAAATGAAAGATGATGCAAGAATAGTCTTATTTAAGCATATAAGTGAAATTATTGACCATACATCATATGGATAAACAAGAGCAAGAAATATAAATTGCCTATTTTACACCCTTACTTGATTCAACCGAATCCTTGAAGCCAGAAAATGAAAGCAGCACAAAAATTAGAAAGAAATTGCAGTTACCACATTAGCCGCATAACACTAAGAATCCACAGAAACACATGCACTACACGATATAGCCTCCAAAGCTTATTTATTCACAAAATATAGCATTATTACAAAGTAAATAGCTCCTCAATCCATCTCTAACTAGCTTGGAAGAGGCAGTATGAGCTTTATTTATACAAAAAGTAGGAGATACAACCTAGGGGGCGCAAATACCAAGGAGATAGACGACTAAAGCTGAAGGAGAGTCCATCAATGCCTAACCTATGTCTAACTGAACCAGATCTAAGTCTCACTGAGTGAAACTGTCAATCGGAGAGATGATCTCATTGACACCTCAACCTGTTGACTGAAGCATCCACCAAAACTCATCCGGATGAACCCAAACGTGTGGAGGAGAAAGGGAGGGAAAAATTCCCCATAAAGGATGCTGAAGTTCAACTCTAGATCTGTCCAGATCACCTCCTTCAGTGAAGGATTGGTTAGATCCAGTAAATTTGGTTAAGATCTGACTTATTTCAATCAAATCAGCTAAGAATCCACTGATCTAGGATTTTGGATTTGCTCCATTATTCATCAATTTATTAATTAAAATAATCAATAATTGATTTTTTGGGGCTTTCTGACCTGAGTGATGGAAAATCACTCAAAACTAGGAAATAGTGGGTCCATGGGTTTACATGATGCTCTTAGCTTGAAAATGAGCACCTACATGACTGAAACTGATTATTTGGCCCACTTTTATTTCAAAACCAATTTTTCCAATTAAACTATTAAAAAATAGCCTAAGTTTTGGAAAAATTAAATTTTAATAAAAAACAATGAAAAAATTAAAAAATTAAAAAAGTTTAAAAAACCTAGGGGGACGTAGACATGTTCATATGACTCGACTATGATTTCTAGCATGTTTATACATTGACACATAGGCTCTAATAACCTCTATAGGCCTAAATGCCAAGCCGACCACCCCAATGTTGGAGGTATGGAGTGAAAAACTAAAAAATTATCAGTCGTTTATTCAACAACCAATAATAACCAAGGGAAAAAACACCCTGGGCTGATAAAATTGACAAATAAAGTCAAAGAGACTGAGTATTCTACAGACACTATCATGCTAGAATATTTATTACAATCCCCCCATGGGGTATGAACATGTGATATAGTACAACAAGGCTTCCTAGAAGCAAGACTAAAGGTCTTATGAAGTCTGAACAAGTTATCCTTGTCTGATTCACCAGACTCACTTGATCAAAAACCACTAAGTACAACTTAGGTGGTAACACCATCCTGTTAGAATAATCAACCCATAGTTAGCTACCTTAGACATTAATTAATCCAATTTTTGTCTTATTTTCCTAGTTTCCATATTCCACCTTATGCAAGTTGTCCTCCACACATCCATAGTGGTAAAACTTGATAAATTTGAGTCATGGAGTGCTTGGGACACATATTGGAATCAAGTCTAATTTATTCCTGGCCTCCCTAGTGCATGTCTCTTTTTTCTGCTTTATTGCCTGCTTTTTCTGAGTTTTAAGGCAATTGGGAAAGTTTGACTAGGTGAAGTTAACTTGTTTTTTGTCCTCAACATCCTCCACTCTTTTCTCCTATGAAAATCATGTATGAGTTGTCCTTCCACCACCTATTAGCTTTCCTAATTGATTTTTCCAATTCGTGAGCTCTTAGACAGTTTTGGAAACTGCTTTATGCACATATGGGGGATTTGCTTAGATTTAGTAATCCTGCTTTTGACTCAATTCAAATGGCATGTTCATGCATTCGAATATCTCATGTAATTATTTATTGTGGCAGCCTATGACTTCACAGGGTTGGCTATTGTACACTTATTCAATACAGATTAGTGTTCTTCTCCATTATCCAGTCTCCTTTGTGAGTAATTTGCAGGTGTAATTGGCAATTGTTGTGAGTGTAATTGTTCTAACACCTGGGTTCAATTTCCACATGGTATTAGAGCCTTTGTAGATCAATTTCTCTCCTTCCAATTTTTTTTGCAGGTTTGACATCATTGACTGGGAGCATTCTGCTGACTGAAGGGACAATTTCTGAGCTATGGATCAATCTCAAAAGATCATCTTGACTCCATTTAACTTATTTCAATGGAAAGTAGAGATGGAGATACTGTTGAGAGCGAAAGGCCTCTACAGAGTGACTATGGCAACAAAATCATAGCCCAATGTAGCTGTAGAGAAGATTAAATGGCACAACAGGAGGGATGAGGCCTATGGTCTCCTGTGTCTAAGTATATCTAGAGACCTCTTTTTCCATGTTCATGGATTGATATCACCAAATGAAGTATGGGAGAAGCTTGTTGATATTTTTGGAAAGAAATATGAGATGAGGGAACATAAAATTGAAAATGAATTGATCTCCATGAGTACCAATAGCTTTGAATCCCTGCAACTCTATTTTTCCAAGTTCAAAGCACTTGTTTTGCAACTAAAACAATGTGTGATCGAAAAGAAGGATGATCAGCTGGTCTTGGCCAGACTCTCGAAGCTTGGCCCTGACTATTCAGTGTTTGTTTTGACCTTCTATGCCACAAAGTTGATAGCTTGAGCCTAGAAAATGCCTAGCCTTGCAGATTTCATGGAATCTCTCACACAAGAACAAGATAAATTGGTGATGATGGGCACCATCAAACCATCTAAAGACCAAGCTATGGTTGCTAGAGATTCGAGGGTGGATTCAAAAAGCAAGAAGAAATCTAAAAAACCACCTGAGCAAAAGAGAGACAAGAACAAGTCTCCAGAGGATCCTCAAGGTTCCAAGAAGAACCCCGAGAAGAAGAAGAACAAAGGAGAAATGAGCAAGTACGCATACTGCAGTAAGGGAAATCATTATGAAAGCTCCTGCATGAAGAAGCAAATAGAAATGCTAACCCAACTCCTAGGGAAGAATGGCATCTCCCTTCCTGATAGCTCAAAGAAGAGGGAAGGAGGATCAAATTTAGAAGACAGAGAGGGAGTTCATGCATTGGTTGCTGGCACATCAAGCTCACCTAGTTTCATCATTGATTCTGGAGCTTCAAGAGATATGGTTTCGACCAAGGAGGAATTCACCTCACTTGACATGTCAAAAGGTCCACCAATAGTACTGGGAGATGACTCTCTCACTGAAATTTTTGGCAAAGGGAGGATTGATCTTGACCATGGTAAGTTCAACAATGTGTTGTATGTTCCAGGTCTTGCCTCTAACCTCTTATCAGTGTATCAGATGACCCACACAGGGTCTCCAAAGAAGGTCATATTCTCCCCTGATGAAGTGGAGATCACAGAGATCTCAAGTGGTAAATTCATTGCAAAAGGAGTTGCAAATCACACTTCAAAGGTATACATGTTCTCACACTTCCTACCCTACTGAAACCCCTCTTCTCTTCTGATTCATGCTAATGAGGCAAGCAATATTTGGCATGAAATATTTGGCCACCTAATTTACAAGTATATTTCTAATATTAGTGAAAAATAAATGGTCATAGGGTTACCAAAGATTAAGTTTTCCAAAGGAGTCTGTCAAGGTTGAATCTTAGGAAAACACCCAGAGCATAAATTTGAGAGAGCTAGTCATGAGAGAACCTTTGCACCTCTTGAGTTGATCCATAGTGATGTTTCTAGCCCATTTCCTCATATGTCAATGAGTCAGGCCAAATATGCATTGACATTCATAGATGAATTTTCCAGGTTTTGCTGGGTTTACTTCCTGAAACACAAGTATGAAGTTTTTGGCCTCTTTAAAGTCTTTAAGGCTTTGGTTGAAAACCAGTCTGGGAGGAAAATCAAGGTCCTCAGATCTGACAATGGTGGTGAGTATGTCAAGTCTGCGT
>LPNX010253700.1:42745-79276 GCA_001517045.1 Pseudotsuga menziesii | reverse complement strand
AGGCTAAAGAAGTCATTGTATGGGCTTAAGCAATCCCCCAGGGCTTGGTATGCCAAGATTGATAGCTTTCTGCTATCACTGAATTTTGTTCGATGCAAATCAGATGCAAATGTCTATTTGAAGCTGATTCATGGTTCATTAATTATCATTGTTTTATATATTGATGACCTTCTCATTACAGGAAGCTCAAAGGATGATATTGCCTCCTTGAAGGATGCAATGAACCATTCCTTCTCAAAGACAGATTTGGGCTTATTGAGTCAATTCTTGGGGCTCGAGATTGCTCAAACCAAAGAAGGAATCAAAGTACATCAGTCCAAGTATGCCTTGGATTTGCTGAACAAATTCAAGATGAAGGATTGCAATCCAAGCAAGACTCCTTTCTGTTAGGTGAAATAACTCCTGAATTCATCTTATTCCTTGGGAAATGCCTTTATTTATACAATTCATATGTCGGTTGTGATTCAACTTCCAACCAACCTATTCATATTCCTACATGACTATTCACATTCAGAATATATTTAAAATATTTGCATATTGTATAATCCCGACGGATTATATTCCAACAATCCCCCCCTTAATCCGAAGGGGTGTTAGTAAGTCCGAGCATGTTTCTGAATCTTTCAAACTTTTCTCATCCAAGTGCTTTGGTCAAGATGTCTGCAACTTGATCATTTGTGGAACAATGTCGAAGATGGATTGTCTTGGCCTCTACATGATGTTGAATCAAATGATACTTTGTGTTGATGTGTTTGGTTCGATCATGGAATCTAGGATTCTTAGCCAGCTTGATTGCAGAAGTATTGTCGATCAATAATGGAGTGGAGTTCTCTTTTTTTTCTTGCAAATCTTCAAGTATCTTCCTGAGCCATACTATTTCTTTCATTGCTTTAGATGCAGCCACATATTCTGCTTCTATTGTTGAATCTGCCGGAACTGATTGTTTGCATGATCTCCATGAGACAGCTACTGATCCAAAACTCATAGTGTATCCATAAGTTGATACTCATGTCTCCTTATTGCCATCAAAATCTGAGTCTGAGTACCCAATAAGTTTGAAGTCATCCACCTTAGAGTACTTGATTCCAACATCTTGAGTCCCCTTCAAGTATCTTAGAACTCTTTTTGCAGCTGACCAGTGTCCTTCACAAGGTTTATGCATGAACCTTGAAAGTATGCCAACAACATACGAAATATCTGGTCTAGTTGTTGTAAGGTAGATAAGTCTTCCTAAAAGTTGTCGATACTTGGTCACATCTTCAAATTCTTTTCCTTTGCTTGATGTGAGTTTCATTTTCTGTTCCATTGGAGTAGAGATAGGGTTGCATTCTATCATGAAAAATTTGTCCAGTAGTTCTCCAACATATTTTTTCTGTGATAGGAATATGTACTTAGGATGTTGAGTGAATTCAATTCCTAAGTAATAGTGGAGATGTCCCATATTTGTCATTTCAAAGATCTTTTTCAAATATTTCTTTATGGATGCTATATAGCTCTCATTGTTCCCTGTCATCAAAATATCATCTACGTACACCACAAGATACACAACAGATCTTACAACTTTCTTTATAAACATTATTGCATCATCAAGATCAAAATGTTTGAAATTTAACTTCAAAAGATGCTCAGTTAATTTTTCATACCATGCGCGAGGCGCTTGTTTTAGGCCATACAAGGATTTGACAAGCTTGCATACCTTTTGTTCTTTTCCTTTCACAACAAAGCCTTCTGGATGAGACATGAAGACATTCTCTTTCAAGTCTCCATTCAAGAAAGCAATATTCACATCCATCTGATGAACTTTCCACCCATTCTGAGCAGCTAAAGAGAGTAAGGTATGGATGGTAGCCCATTTTGTTGTAGGAGAAAACGTTTCTTCATAGTTAATTCCTTCCTTCTGTGCATAGCCTTTTGCTACAAGCCTCTCTTTGTGCTTGTCAAGTGAGCCATCTGATCTGTATTTTTTCTTGTACACCCACTTGCATCCAATTGGTTTGGTTCCAACTGGAGGGTCAACCAACTTCCAAGTTCCATTCTTCATGAGTGAATCATACTCATTTTGCATAGCTTCTTTCCACTCAAGTCGAGTAGAAGCTTCTTTAAAGGAAGTTGGTTCAAAGTTAGCAGATAAATTAAATTCACAATCAAATGATACATCCATGTCATCACCTGAATTATCTGCTTCTCCTCCATCTTCATGTCTTTTTGAACTTCTCGTTCCCGTCTTTCCAACTTCATCTAGATGGACACTTTCAAGTGTATTTGTGGCCCATTTAGGAATCTTCCGTGATGGTCCTAGTTGATCAGCTGGTGGTGCTTCATTTCCTTCAAGGTTGAGTCTTCCAAGTCTCTCAATCACATCATCTAGTTGAATCTCTTGTTTAGGTGAAGTAGCAGGAAATTATTCATGTGGGGGAGTTGGTGCTTCATATGGAAAGTCCAAAGGTTGATCCAGAATAGGAATCCCCCCTTCAAGGTTTGGAATTTCATATTCATTTTCAGAATATTTCTTTGGATGAGGATATTTTTCCAAATGATCAAGCTGTCTCTCAATGGACTGGTCATTTTTATTAGTCTCAAGAAAAATGGCATCTCTAGAAATAACAAACTTCTTGTTTACCTCATCATACAGACGGTATGCCTTGGAGTTTTCTTTGTACCCTAGAAAAATGCATTTTCTGCTTCAAGCACCAATCTTGTTTCTTTGCTCCTTTGGAATCAAGGCATAACAGGTGGAACCAAAAACTTTGAGATGCCTGACTAAAGGGAGATGGCCAAACCACATTTCATGTGGAGTCTTGTTATCAAGAGCATTTGAGGGACTTCTGTTTCTCAAATAGGCTGCACATTTCACTGCATCACCCCAAAACATTAGTTTTACATTCTTAAAAACATCATTGAGCGTACCATATTCATTATGGTTCTGTTCATTCTTTCTGCTACATCGTTTTGTTGAGGATTGTAGGGAACTGTAGTCTGATGTGCAATTCCATGTTGGAGAAGATAATATTCAAAAGCATTTGAAGTGTACTCTTTCCCATTGTCAGTACGAAGTGTACCAATTTTAGATTGTGCTTGTTTTTCTATCAATGCATGAAAGTTCTTAAATGTTTGAAATGCTTCTGATTTTTTCTTTAATGAGTAAATCCAGCACATTCTTGAGTAGTCATCAACAAAGTTCATAAAATACTTATTCCCATTGGAAGAAGGAGTTGACATTGGGCCACATAAATCAGAATGCACTAATTCTAATTTCCTACTTGCTCTAAAATTAGATTCATGGAATGGCAGCTTACTGTGTTTCCCTAATATACATGCATCACGTTTTCTCTTCTCTTTGGGAATGGTGGGCAAACCAAATACACCATTCTTTCTCAACAAACGAAGACTGTTATAATTCAAATGACCAAATCTTGCATGCCACAATAAACTTGATGAAAAATTACCTTCTCCATGCTAAGAGAGGTAGGCATAGTTTTGAACCTTTGCAGATGAACCCTTTAGCTTCAGCAGCTTCCCATTTTCGTATCCAGTCATGATGACTTGGTTGTCAGAGGAATTTCTTATTTCTATGATTCCATCAAACATGTGGATGGAATGGCCTTGCTGTCGAATCTGCTTCTCTGCAACTCTGGAAGATAAAGAACATTCTTCAACAAGAAATCAGGGAATCCAGGCATCTTCAGCCAAATGGTGCTCATTCCCTTTGGTTTAAGAATTGACTTATCTGCAAAGTAAACTATGCCATTTATTGTTTCATTAATTTCTTCAAAATAATCTTTTCTAAAAGTCATGTGTGATGTTGCACTAGTATCAAGTAGCCAACAATCTGTGTAATATGAAAGTGAAGTCATGTCATTAATACCAAGATTACAATGTGCAACAATACAATGAGTAGACTCTGAAGATTTACTAGCATCTTGGTTCTTATCGTCATATTTCTTCTAGTTATGTCTGTCTTTGATAGAGTCCCACGAAGCCCAACACTGATCTGTTGTGTGTCCAATCTTTCCACAACGCTTGCACTGCAAATCTGATCTTTTGTTGGAGTTTTTTCTGCCTCCTCTACCTCTGAAGTTTCTTCTTCCTCTGCCTCTCATGTTGCTTTCTCCTTTGGGATGATCTTTGGATTGGTCTTTGGTTTGGTTCTTTGCTTTTTGAGCAAAGCAAAGTGATTCTCCAGAATGCTCGAATCAAAGGGTTCTGTGATTGAATCTTCCAACTAAAACAATAGGAGAAAAAAGAAGAAAGAGTAAAGGTGCAGGTCTAAGTATCTACCACCTTCCTCAAGATTTACAATAATGTCAATGTCTACAGAAATACACTTCAATGTAGTTTGTAGATGCTCTTTCACACAGCAACATATATCATTCAATGGAGTCTCCAATATATCATATACACCAGCAACATGAATTAAAATGTTTACAGACTTGTTAAATTAAACTCCACACGTATAGACTTATATTATTCAATACATATGTCAATGACTCACTTATTTTGATGCAGTGATCCAGTCAAGAGGAATACAACAAAGCAGTTCACTTGGACACGCTTCAGGAAGAGAAATCTCTTTATTTAACACTTCATGCAGCAGTTTGAGACTTTTTATTCCGAAAGCATATACTATTCAATAGAGTTTACACGTTCTTCAGGTTCACAGCTCGAATAAAACAATCACATCATATACAACAATCACAAGGCTCTCTCACCCAACGCAAATGAAGATATGTGCAACATTTACCAATTAAACTCCACGCATAGTTCTAGGGTAGAAATTAGGGTTTCTGTAGTTCCCAACAGTCACAAACAATTGCAACAAAAGTTCTAAAAGGGTTTTACCTCCACTAGCGTGATTCTTTCAACAAGCTCTCTCAACCTTTTGTAAATCGCTCACGTCCAAATTCATTTGGTACACAGGATGAAGCATAGTCTTCCATGAGTTTGCAACTCTCAGCAATTTTCTTGGCAGGTCGCAGTGACTTCACAATAAATTGTAGATCGTTGTCTCCAGATTTGGTAGTCACAGCTCCAAGAAAGAGGATAAAACACACAGTTCTGATAGCTTCAAATGGTGGTCGCATATGTGAGGAGGGAGTGGCAGATTGCACAACCCTCTCTAGGTAGAAACAACACAAATTCAATGTCCAGCGAATTATCAGTTGTGAATACCAAGTTTGCAAGTTTCAACTCTAAGCTTCAACACTTCAGTCCTCAACGTAGACAATGTCAATGCTGCAAAAATATATCATGCTCTTCGAGAGAGCTCTACACTTCTGGATAGATAGCCGCATAGCAGTCAATAGTGGTCTCTACGCACAATTCTCAATAGTCGTGAAGGATTCCAAGAGAGATCCAACTTTGTATAACAAAATGGGGAGTTTTCTCCTCATTCAAAACTATTGATATCCATTCCCACAGTATTCACAAATCCAGCAATGGAGGAGACCACTATAATGTTGCAATACACCTTCAGTATGATAGTCTGGTATTGGACATCGATAGCACAAGTATGAATAACAAAGGATGTCTCCTTCGTTCTTATGCGTAGCGGTGCTGCTGGTAAGAAGATAAAGTATGTAGGTCGCTTCAGGTCACAGGAGGAGAACGCACATGCAGAGAGAAAAAAGACTCACACACAAAGTCAGTAACATAAGCTAATAAAGTGATCACATCACTCATGAACATTAGGGCAGCCAGCGCATGCACCAATGCATGCAATCTGCAGACTGAGGAAAGCCCAGGGTGCAAGTAGCAGCAGAATGCAGACTGTACATGCAGGAGTTATGAATCGCTCTGATACCACTGTTAGGTGAAATAACTCTCGAATTCATCTTATTCCTTGGGAAATGCCTTTATTTATACAATTCATATGTCGGTTGTGATTCAACTTCCAACCAACCTATTCATATTCCTACATGACTATTCACATTCAGAATATATTTAAAATATTTACATATTGTATAATCCCAATGGATTATATTCCAACACTTTCCTTTCAGGAGTGAAGCTTGAAGAAGCTGATTCTTCACCTATGGTAAACAATACACTGTATAGGCAATTGATTGAATGTTTGTTGTATCTTACACATAGTATACCTGATATTTCTTATGCAGTAAGCATGGCTTCAATATACATGGATCAGCCTCATGAGATCCATTGGAAAGCAGCCAAAAGGATCCTTAACTTTGTTCAGGGAACAAGGACACATGTAATCTTCTATAAAGCTAAATCTGATCTTCATTTGATTGGGTTTACTGACAGTGATTGGGCAGGTGATAGCACAGATCGAAAGTCAACATCAGGATATGTGTTCATGCTTGCAGAAGGGCCAATCAGCTGGTCAAGCAAGAAACAGAGTGCCATTGCACTCTCATCTACAAAAGCAGAGTACAAAAGAGTTGTAAATGAAGCAACTCAATGTTTATGGTTGCAGGGGTTACTTGGAGAGTGTGGCTTCGAATCAGAATACTCAACTAATATCTACTGTGATAATCAGAGTACCATTCAAATCTGCAATGATTTAGTTCAGAAGCAGAGAACCAAACACATTGAGATCCATATGCACTACATCAGTTAGCTTGTGCATGATGGCACCATTCACCTACTCTTCTGTTCATCTTCAGAACAACTAGCAGATATCTTCACCAAAGTTTTTTGTGAGAAGACATTCAGCAATCTGAAATCACTGCTAGGGATTGCTGATCATGCTGTGAAGCATGAGTGATGACAAGATTTCCAAATTTTGTTTTACAGTCCATGTTTAAGGGAGGATTTTTCACACTGGGTTTTTGCCTCTTTCCTTGGTTAAATGGACATGCAGTATGTAAAGGGTGACTAAGCCTTATTTCTAGGACCTATAATTTTCTGATATTTTACTCATAAGTCAGGCTTAAGAGGGGGTGTTAGAATAATCAACCCATAGTTAGCTACCTTAGACATTAATTAATCCATTTTTTTGTCTTATTTGCCTGGTTTCCATATTCCACCTTATGCAAGTTGTCCTCCACACATCCATAGTGGTCAAAATTGATAAATTTGAGTCATGGAGAACTTGGGAAACCTCTTGGAATCAAATATGATTTATTCCTGGCCTCCCTAGCGCATGTCTGCTTTTTCTGCTTTATTGCCTACCTTTTCTGAGTTTTAAGGCAATTGGGAAAGTTTGACTAGGTGAAGTTAACTTGTTTTTTGTCCCCAACATCCTCCACTCTTTTCTCCTATGAAAATCATGTATGAGTTGTCCTTCCACCACCTATTAGCTTACCTAATTGATTTTCCCAATTCGTGAGCTCCTAGACAGTTTTGGAAACTGCTTTATGCACCTATGGGGGATTTGCTTAGATTTAGTAAGCCTGATTTTGACTCAATTCGAATGGCATCTTCATGCATTCAAATATATCATGTAATTATTTATTGTGGCATCCTATGACTTCACAGGGTTGGATATTGTACACTTGTTCAATACAGATTAGTGTTCTGCAGACCATTATTCAATCTCCTTTGTGAGTAATTTGCATGTGTAGTTGGCAATTGTTGTGAGTGTAATTGTTCTAACACCTGGGTTCAATTTCCACACAACCAAGTCATCCTTCCAATTGGGTTTATCAGGATGACACGGGAATTGGTTTACACTTAGCCAAATTCACATGAGACACAACCAAGATAACATATGGGTTTATCAGGCTACCAGCCAAGGAGGTGGAAAGAATGATTGCTAAGCTATTGAGATCAACCCTAGTGCTATCAACACCCACACTGGATCTAGACTAACTTCTAAAAAATTACACACCCAACACAAGGAAGCATCCCCTTCTCTGCTACACAGTCCCTCAGGCCATGCCTTCCCTTCCAGTTCTATTCATGGTATGCAAAGAAGAAAACCAACCTTTTAGATTGGTCTGTGAGGTTCCTTCACATGCTAGGTTTATCAAGCAAGTCTATACTCCATTTCCATTCCTCAAATCAATTCAGATGCCAAACAAGGATGTACACACAATTATCTCAGTACTGGGATTATCAAATCGTAGGAGACGCCAATGCTTACACATACACACACAAAAATTATGAATTTTTTACCATTTCCTGAGCCAGACCAACTGTTACATTTCAACAAAGGTATTTTATATACTACAAGGATACCCTAGCAAGATACTTTTAACAAGGATCACAAGGATCAACATTTTCAAATATCACCTAAATACTTTTGCATCTTAATGTAACAAGTAAAGCGATGTTATATGCAGCAGTTCTAATCTAACTAAGAACCAAAATGTCCATAATAACCTATTAATTTTCATCTAAACACAAAGCATAATTCTTCGTAGATATCACTCAAAATTACATTATTGATCAACTAATATCAACCATACAATGTTGCTCATGCATACATCATCCATAAATACATCGACCATCAATTCATAATATCTCAACGTATATTAATCATATATAAATCATGTAATATCAACCAAGGACAACCATACATGCATCAACTAACCATACGAGCATCAATCATAGTACATCAATCAAAGAACATCAACCACAATACATCAAGCGTCATACATCCATTAGAATACATCAATTAGAATACACAATCAGAATACATTAACTAGGATTCATCAAGAAAAATATAATTATCATAATACACCAATTAAAATACATCAACCAACATACATCAAATGGAATACATTAATCAAAATACACAATCGGAATATATCAACCAATATTCATCAAGCATAATACAATTATCATAATTCATGAATCAGAATACATCAACCAACATACATCAAATGGAATACATGAATCAAAATACACAATCATAATACATCAACCGATACTCATTAAGCATAATACAATGATCAGAATACATCATCCGAAAGACATCAACCAAGATGCATCAATCATACACGTAAAAACCATAACAACCAAGGACAACCAATAATAGCCATACATACAATGTGGACAATGTCATACATGCATAATCCATTAATCAACCAATGTCAATCAATAACATCCAATAGAAACCAATATCATCAAACAACATACATCAACTATAGAAATCATATCGAGTAGTTACTATTTATCATAACATTACACAGAATCATTAGCACATAAGGAAATATATCATAATACATTACATTAATAATTATTTGCACGTAGCACACTACTTATCAATCAAAGTAACTACATAGTCACCTTGTTGTTGCCTTTCACACACCTGGGGGAGAACATGGCAGAAATATTCAAGCCACTCGGTGTGTCTGTGAGGGCAAGTCTCGAGTCAAGGATATCACCTTGTTCTTGACTCCTCTGTTTAGGAAAACTCCTAACAAAGTGAAGGGGGGTAGACCCTACAAGTTACTAAGGCTAGTTACTTAGATGATGATGAGTAAGTTTTTTAGGAGTTTTGACAAATGAATTGGACACAAGATATTTGCAGTATTTGTTATACCACAACAGCATATAAATAAAAACTTGATAAGCAGTAATGCGGAAACATATGATAATATCAAATAGATCACTGCCAATAATGGATTCCACAAATGAGATTTCTATTGAAATACAAATGGGTGTTGCAAGTGCTCTTGCTCAAATTTTAATTTAATGTATGATGATTTGATTAAATTATGCAGGGGACTCCAGATATACTCAACGGTTACTTTGAGTATGTCCAGAAATAACAACCGCTACAGCTACCCCCAAATAATGTGTGGGCTGAATGGAGTCTCTGATATTGTGTTCATAATACACCCGCTAGGGTGTAATAGAGATCGGTGCCTCGAGGTCACTATCCAGTAGTTCCCACTTCCTTTGGGAATTTTTCCACCATTTATGGTTTAATCGAGGAGTTGGATTTTATCCTAAGGTGGTTAATTTGGGAAAGTGAATCCTAATTATTTTAGCCACTCACATTTATTTTGATGTATCTCGATTGATCAGATGAACCGTAGCTAAGTCAGAGCATACACACCGGAGTCTTGTCAATTTTTTAAGGAATTTAAGTTGTGTTCTTTGTTAAAAAAAAGAACCTCGAGTAATCTATTTCAGTCCAAGTGGAACTCAATCGGGAAATCGAGGAGGGGCTAATTTTATATGACAAAAAAAAAAAACAAACAAACATCAAACACAACTCACAGGCTATCTAATTAGTCCTACCACACATCTCTTTCCCCTTTCGGGTCAATCATGAAGTCATGGGGTAAGTAGTATGATTAATTTGAATTTGTGAAATATATTGAAATGCTTATAATTCAAATTATACAATGCTGCAATACAAGACAAAACTATCAAAAAGAGAAAAAAGTGCAAAAAACACAAAATGCAGGATCCCCCCTAGGGGGATGGGGAGCGGACTCGAAAGAGCCTACTCAAAGTAATTAATTTTATTATTAAGGGTTACAAATATCATCAAATTAATTTAAAAATTCCACTTTTTTCTTATACCGAATGAACCCAAGGGCTTACAAAGTACAACAATAATGATTACGGAAGATGGGGAGACCCCAGGGGGGTTTTGAATGGCCCAAAAATCGATTTTCAGACAGCACCTCCTCCTCTTTGAAAATGGAAGCTCTAAAAATGAGCAATTTTTAATTAGTGTGAAGTGTCCAAAAAAACTTTAAAAGTGTCTTTGGACAACCCCCAAAAAACCACCGAAAAAGACTAAGTTAAAGTACCTTTTAAGAAAAGACAAAAATAACTCAAGATGACAAGTCGTCTTGAGGATCTTCGCTATATTTGGGGCAGCCAATTCAATGTGCACTTTAGATGCTGGATTTAACTTTTAATAAAGAAATAGTATTCATTTTAAACAAGCTTTTGATTTGGCTTAAAATTGCTTATAAAAAATGAAAGACTTTTACTACTAGATCTAGTTTTTAAAGAGAAAGGACTTGAATATTTCTCTTAACTGAAACTAAATATATACATGCAGCTCTTATATTTTCATATCTATAAATATATAAGCTTTTAAACAACAGATCTAAAATATAAAATCCAAGTAACCAAGGAAGTGTTGATAAAAAAGGAGAAAGAGTGAAGAGGTGGCTTGGTGCCCGAATGATCAACCATGGAGCTTTCTGGTGGAATGTCGAGGGACTATGCCTTTGATAAATTTTGGATAAAGTGAGAAAGAAAACTAGATCAACACCCTCTCCAAGATAGGAACCTGCAACTAATCTAAAGGCTTTCTAATATGCTTGTGAGATCCAGTTAATACATAAACAGAGATATTAGAAGAGCATGCATATAGTCTTATAAAACATGTTAAATATAGATCTCTAGACATGCATAAAACAAAAAGAGGTAGCCAATAAAGTTATTAACAAATTCCTTTCCAATCAAGATCATAATAAACTTATAATCAATCTTTTAGCACTTGATCCACAATATCAAAATAAGCAAGTTATGAACACAGATACACATTACCTTAGTGAAACATGTCAATGCTCATCCACACATAATAACATGACACCATATTTCCTCCAAATCTTTTCTTTATTTCAACAAAAAGGATGATCAATACAATACTACACAATAGCAATCCTTCCTTCCCAGCTCTAACTAGCTCGGAAGAGGAAAACGCTCATTTATTTATAGCCAGATTGGCTAAGAGAGGGGCATGCCTGACTGAAAGAGAGACTGAAGCTAACAGAGAGTCAAGTTGAGTCTGATCTGATGATGAACTTAGTATAACTGGATGAGCTGAGTCTAGCTAGACTAGAACTGCAAATCGGAGTGACACCTCACTCAGTGAACTGAACCAACCAACAAACAACTCCCAACTTGATCCACACGTGTGGAGGAGAGAGAAAGGAGGGAGCAAACCTAGATCTGCATGAGCGAGTTAAGCTCCTCTTCAGTCGTGATCATGCCTTCAGTCAAGGAATGGGAACTCCCGGTCAATCTGAAGTCGATGATACTGACTTCAGTCAAATCGGAGCAAAATCTACTGATTTCGGAATTTGGATTTGCTCCATTTTTTTAATTAAATTAATTAATATTTGATTTTTTTTGGATTTTCTCACTTGAGTGATGGAAAAATGACTCAAAACATAGGAAGAGTGGGTTTATGGGTTTACCGGGTGCTCTGAGCTAAAAACTTAGCACCCCCATGACATAATCTGACTTTTAACCCCACTTTTATTACAAGACCATTTTTTCCAATTAGACTATTAAAAAATAGCCTAAGTTTTGTGGGAAAAAAAAAACGAGAACCTAGGAGGACTTGGTACATGTTCATATGGCTCGACCATAATGCCTAGCATGTTTATAGATTGACACACAGACTCTAATAGCCTCAATAGGCATAAATGCTAAGCTGACCACCTAACTTTGGAGGTATTGAGTGAAAACCTCAAAAATTATCAGTCGTTTATTCAACAACCAATAATAACCAAGGGAAAAAACACTCTGGGCTGATCGGATTGACAAGGAAAGTCCAAGAGACCGAGTCTTTTACATAGACTACCATGCTAGAACATTTTATTACAACTCCCCCCAAGGGGGTATGAACATGTGGTAGATAAGAAAACACTTCCCAGAAGCAAGTCTGAAGGTCTTCTAAAGTCCGAAAAAATCATCTTTGTCTGGTTCACCAGGGTGACTTGATAACAAGGAATAAGTACAACTTAGGTGGTAACACACCTCAAACAACCAATCATCCTACCACCAAAATCTTCTAATATTATATAATAAAAGAATTACTAATTGTACAACACACTATCATACACTCATACCATATACCATACTTAATACTACTATGTATTATATACATACACTCATTTTTATTTACATATATATTATACTTCTTCAATCATATATCATATTATTACTAATCATGTATACACAACGTATTATTCATATAACATGTATATTCCATATTTAATATACTCATAGAATTATTATGTTATACCATAATATCAATACAATTATAGAAATAATTGCATATCCCAATAGTATCATATTAGATAAGTTAGCATAATAATAATTAATAAATAATATAAAACCATACTACATGCATAAAATAAAATGAGACTCGGAAACACAATTTAGGCAAGTATCCATGAAGTTACTCATCGATGTAATGACCACCATCCAAGTGACATAATTAAGAATATAAAAGAATACCATCCATAGAGAATACAAAATCAATATAAGTGATAAATGCCACTTAATAACTCATGTTAATATTTAATAATAATAGAACTATATCGTCTTAATAACTTATCATTAAACTAATACTAGGACATATACTATTATAATTACAATTATTTACTTATCAATTCATAATCATAATGTATCAGTAAATAAATCATACTACAAGAAGAATTTAGATATTAACAATTGACTATGCAATAAAAGAGAAAAATGCACAAGCATCAACCAGTCAAGCCAAAGTGAATTACTAGACACATGCACCACATAGTAATTACCAATCAATCATTGAACAACCAAAATTCAATGTTAATTCATTCTAAGGAATACAAACAAATAATCTCTAAAGTGAGGTTTCTTATTCTTCTATTAACATAAGGGAGGTTAAATTAATTTTACTAAGCACATTTGTAAACTCCAAATGCACATATACATAAAATAATAACTCTGTAGAAGGCCCAACAGTCGCAATGTTGGAACGTAACCTCTGATACTAGTTGTAATGTTCCCTAAAGATATCAATGGGACTGAGGAACATATAATTAGATCTCTAACTCTAATTACATAATTTTATCACTATGGATTATTTAAACAAATATTAAAATTCATTTTTCAATATTTGTTTAATGACAAAGTCCTTTTAATTACAAATAAATTAAAATAAATTCAATAATTATTCAAATGTCTCATCCAAGGGCTGGAAAGGATTAATAACACCTTATAGCAACATCACATACCCATTCCAATCCAATTCAGACATAAATTCCACATCTAAATTCCATTTACTCTTAATTATGATTAATTAGTAATTAGTGTCCCAATTACGATACTTAACGACAATTAGTGCATAATTGATGGTACTTATTATAATTTCATTTGTTTATGACTTAACCACTTTTTATCAAGTCCAATGGCTAATTAACACCTAATAACATGTAAATCATGGATAATTACCATTTCCCAATTAATTAAACATAGTAATTATGAAAATGATTCGACGAGAACTAGTTAACTAGTTGTTCAATACTAACAATTGGTCTTGCACAAATTCGACACACAACCATGCCAATGAACCAAAAAGTGAACCTACAGCCATTATACACATATTTAATCATGAATGTACAACAAAATAAATTACTTTTGCAGATCAGATCCGAATACATAAACAAAGGATATTTCAAGTTCAAACAATACGACTAGTTAATAAACACTGCTAGGAATTCAATCAAACCAATCGTACCTAGTTTTGAGGCACAAAGAGGTGAAGGTACAGATCTGGAAAATAGCATTCTAGAACACAAGTAAATAGCCAATAACAAAGCATATGGTTGTAGATTCATCTTTTACAAAAAACAGAGATTCGAATCCAAAAACTATTTGCCAATTTCACTACAATGTATGTAGTTTTCAATTGAACTTTCCAAATGCCAAAAAAATAGAGATATATGACTATTGTAGCTCATGGAAAGCATATAAAGGATCCTTTACAGTCATATGGCTGTAGATTTCCACCCATATATATGCCATTAAACAATTCACAAAATAAGTTAATTCTACTCATCTGAATTGACTAGTAATTCTAGGAATCGCTATGATAATTAAATCCACAGATTGTAGAATAATTCAAATAAAATCCCAACTCTAAACAACATTTTTTATCAGTCATAACAGAGTTATATCTTATTCTAACATTTTGGCAAACACTTAATAAGAAAAGTCACAAATCTACTCAAAATAATTCCATTGAAGGAGCTAGAAATTGGAAATTGATCTAGAACTTTGGCACATTTCCCCAAAAATACGAAGAAGATTTATCCTAACATTATCACACACATTTAAATATTATTTATCAGATATAAAAATAAAAGTAACACTCAATAATGTTTACAAACACTTCATGTGATAATTCTCCAAACTGTGCCGAACAGTCTGATCGAAGAACTAGTTTTCGAATAAAAGGTAAAAGAACCAAAGAGATACGTCTTAAACCATTCCAAGGATACTGCACCATAAAAATATACGGTATATAATAAAAAGGGGAATAAATATTAGTTTTGTAGTAGAGCTACCAAATAATTATTTTCTCAAACAATTTGTGCACAAAATCCCCAAAACTAGTTTCCAAATCCTTAATAAAATTTACTTGCATAAATAGATTGAATTCTATGAGAAACGTATTCCACAAATAACTCATGTGTTTCATCAAAAATTTCATGTGCATCCATAAATAAATCATATCATATCCAAGTAAGTTAAATAAACATTATATAAATCACTTATCTTATCAATGCGCAATTGGCATCATCCAGAGCACATTCCACCCAGCCTTTGGCACTGCCAAGCCATATCTCACATTGGCAGGCCACCCCCTAGCTGAGGCCATAGATCCACAATATAGGTGCATTGAATAATAACTCAAGTATCAGCTTGAGAATCCAAAAATCTATTCCTCACCATATACTTCCTCTTCTACCCCACTACCAGGTGCAATGGTAATCCAAACCCCATAGTCCATCAAGATATTGCCATTCACCATAAGGATTTATGTGGAGGTTAAGGAAAAAACCAAGTACTCGAAACCAAGGAAAATCAAAATTATGAACAACCATAATCAACAACCATCCAAAAGAACCCCCAACCCAAGGATATCAAACATGTATTTATAGAACAAATAAGGTAATTTTGAGTCAATGGGTCAAAATAAAACCATGGTAAGACAAATTGAGTCAATCCAATGGGGGGTTAGATCAACCATAATAGGTTAACTCTAAACCAACCCAATAAATTTGAAATTTCAAGGAGAATGACTCCAAGCCACTCCACCCAACTCAAAATTAGTGACGTGAGGTGTCACACAAGCCAAGGCATCTTCCCAAAATAGAAAAGGGGGGTTACAAAAAGGAATTACGCAAGAATTACACAAATATTTACACAATGATTTACAAAACCACCAAAGGGGCTCAATCAATTAGTGGAACCCACCCAAACACTAAGGAGGCCCACTAAATAATAAATTAGGCTCAATATATAATACCAACATAGGATAAATTAATCAAAATTTGGGTCATTTGTGCAATGTTTGGGTGATCATCAATTAATAAATCCAATAAGGCATAAATATGGACCAATATCAACCAAACAAGTTCTAAAGTGCTAGGAATGTCCACATTCCCCCTCACATTGTGGATCTAGGCCTCCCATACTCTTTTAGTGGTCCTCAATGTGCCAGTTGTTTTCATTAATTATTCATTTACAAAATAATAATAACGTCTCTAGGTCCTTAAAGAACCTTTTTATGGCACTGTGTGCCACAATAATAAACAATTAGAAATTACATATGTCCATGGATTTAACACACAAGGTATTACAATAGATGAGTTATTCAACAAAATATGAATATTATATTTAATAATGAATCAAAATCTAGGTTCTAATAATTTTAATTTTAATTTTAATTAAATTGAAGGCCCTTTCTCTGAGAAATAAAACATATTCTACACATGATTAGATAGGATTTATATGGGGAAATTTATTCAGGGGCAGATGTCTGGGATATGATGCCTTTTTCATCAAAATTGACTTTTAAAAATACTATGATGGCATACAACTTTTATTAAATATAGAAAGGAATTTTAACTTTTTCGAATACAAAACCAATTCCTTGCTACATTGAAAGCATGGCATGGAACTGGTTTTGTATTCCAAAACTTGAAGACCGAAAGAGAGAGAGAGAGAGTTGTCAATGATATGTGTCCATATTATTGATGGTGATTTTGACAGATAAACTAATATAAAAGAAGAGCCAAGTAAAATAAATTTCAAATGAGATATGTTGGTAAAAAAGATATACCTCACGTCTAGGTACTATTTCAATAAAAGCTCCAAATGCTACAATGGATTTTACTTCACAGTTCCTCGCAACATATCATAACCAAGTCACACTAGATTCCTAATAAAATATAGATAAGAAGCAAACTTTATAATACTCTAAGATTTGGTTACAACCTTATCTGATGCTCTGTATTTTCCATATTCTAGGATTTAGTTTTAAAATCAATCTTATTGGAATGTAAAAATATAAGACAGTTCCTTAATTATCCATGTTTCAGGTCTTCAAACTCACTTGCTAGATAATGTACAAAGAATTTTTCATTCCCTTGCTCTGTTCTGGTTGTTTATAATGCCAATGTTGTATTTGAAAAGGTTGGAACACAATCTTCCACAGGTAGGATATGCATAAGAACAAGCTAATTCCTTTTGTGGGTATATTTTGTTTCTTGATACAAGTGCACATATATTCACAAGCAACACATACACGAAAACAACCTAATAACCTCTCATGAAAGTAGATATTTTTTGTTGGCGTTGGGGCTTATGTTTTATGATTCATGGGGTGTAGGAACCACTAGTTCCATGGTAGGGACACTGAGTTATTTACAAAGTTCATCCCAAGGAATATTCCCAAATGATGATCTCAAGGAACCTTGATGCACTGTAGAAAGTCCTGATGATGCTGCAGAAACATCAACTCCTTCCAGTTACTGCCTTGATAAGTAGGCTATTGTCCCAATAAAAATGGAAACATTCAAGTTCTGCTTTTGAATAGTTTCAATCTCCTCTGGTCAATTTTCGGAGAAAGGGGATGACATAGAAATCTTATCTGACAAGCCAAAATAAATTGAATATGTTATATTAGGAGCAGTTTCAATAATAAAATAATCACCCCTTGAATGGCCCCTATTGAAAAGTTCCACTATAGTGAACGAAATTCCTAGTCCTACATATTTATCTAGAGAAATGTTTGTGGTTGAGTGGACATTTCAACTACCAGATAGATGTTTAGTGATTGTAGAAGAACTTTCAGGGAAAAAAATACTAGTCAAGAAGGTGGCAATAACGTGAGTGAAATTGAGGCTTTAAATCAGACAATTATAACACAGGAAATCCCTACAGAGAGTGTTGATACTTCCACCCAAAATTATGATTCTCAAGATGAATAACATTCCTTGATCTAGAGGTTACGACATGTCTGTAAAAATAAAACTTGCAGAGAGTTTACATACAAAGAATTAAAATCTGCAATATATGGGTTCGCAGTAGGTATCATGTATACTGTTTTTATTTACATTCAACCAATTGTCTCTTTTTAACACTCGGTATCATGATTTGAACAATTTGCTCATCCTTTCCCTGTGTTATGCAAATAATATTATAGGAAAGGGAGGATGAAGTAAAGTGTACAGAGTGGTTGTTCCTGATGAGCAATTTGTGGCAGTTAAATGATTAAATTATTCTGGAGAAGCAGTGCAATAATTTCTTTTGGAAGTTGAAATTACTGCTAGCTTGCAGCACAAGCACATTGTTTCATTAATTGGTTAATGTGTTGAAGAGAAGAAGTCTTTTTTTGTTTCCAACTTGTTACTTAGAGGAATTCTGGAATAGAACCTCTATGTTATGTATCATACCACTTATTATGCATTTAACACGTTATATCCTTGGATATGTTTATCATTTTTTACTCCTAAGTTTTGTTCATGATTCTAAAGAAATGATGTTTTACAGGAGGAAAGGATAAGCCACCATTCCACTGGAAAGAAAGGCGGAAAGTGGCCATTGGAATTGCTGAAGCATTGAATTATCTACATGATGGTTGTTCTCATCCTATCATACATAGAGATGTGAAATCATCTAATATTTTTCTATCTGAAGAATTTGAACCACATGTATTGATCTTCATGAGAAAAATAAGTTCTCAAGCTTCTATGGAATCATTTATATCCTTTGGTTAGAGATGCTATGATATGATTTTGCTATATCAGAAGTTTGGAGCCTCCTCTTTGGATGGATCATTAACTTTGGATGCTCTGTAAATATTTGTTAAATTTTGTCCTGGACAAATGGGCTTCAACGACATATCCAAACATCACATGTAGTAATTTTGTAAGTACATTTGGCAAAATATCCATTTCTTTCTTCCCATCAACTCTTTCTTTTGGAAAAAATGTCATTTATATGAACCACTGACAAGAACATTTCAGAAAAGTAGCTTCTATTATCTCTCAGGTATATGGCTCAAGAATATTTCATGTATGGCAAGGTTAATGAGAAGATAGACGTAGATCCCTTTAGAGCAGTTCTTGTAGAACTAATAACTGGAAGAAAAACAATCAATAGCAACAATTCTAAGGGCCAAGAAATCCTGGTTATGTGCGTACGGTTCTAGTGTCTTTACTCATTTTGTGTTAATAATCTTTGATTCCTTTGGTTTATTTATCTTTGTTCAGAATCTTATCTCTGAAAATTTTAAAATTTAGGAAAATCCATTACTGGCAGTTTGCTCTATTCAAGAACTCGTAGATCCAATTTTAGAAGATGCTTATGACATGAGTGAGATGAAGAGAATGGTAATTGGTGCAGCATTTTTTCTAAGGCATGCTTCTCATCTTTGACCATGAATGAGCCGAGTAATTACTTTTATTTTCTTTATTTTCATATATATCTTTAAGTTTCTTATCTTATGTCAAATTTGGTGTGTTGATGACTTTTCCTTTGCTATTGGGAGTCAGTGCTAGAACTGTTTTTCCACCTAATAAGGAATAGTACACGAAATAGTGAGTTGATAGTCTCTTGACCTAGGGCCAAGGTAATTTTGATATAGTGTTTATGGTACCATATCTAAACATTTGTTTAGTGGTTTAATTTGTATAATAATCATGCTTACATAGATGAGGCCTGAATGCTTTGTGAGTTGTAGAAAAATATACAAATCCTCGATTTCCATTAAGGACCTTAATTTGTAGAATCATCATGCTTACCCATATCATACCTTATGAGTGTTGTTGGTCAGATATAGAAAAATATACAAAAATCCAATTGCCAATAATGACCTCCATATTGCCAATAATGACCTACATTTATCATATTTTTCTTTCTCTTATGCTTTTGGAAAATGCATCTTATATTTCATTAATTGAGAAAAGAGAGTACATCATATCTCAGGCCAAAGCTTGAGTATGCAAATTACCCCTCCTAGCATACACAAAAAGGGCCAGCATATCTGCTTTGGCTCCTTGATTCAATTAAGAGTATATAACTTTTCTGGGGATACTTATCCTAGATGAAATCTAGATTACCATATCTGAATTGAAAGTTTTGATTTCCCCAATCGAAGCGGCCTAGCTTTGAATTAAGATTGCTTTGTCAAACTTTGAACTTGGATAAATATTCATGGAAGCACTTGACCTTATTTCTTCTTGATTATTTGTTTGTCACTTGTCATCATAGATTTTGAAATTACTACAAGTAGAAGGAGATTATCTAAATTATTGGACCAAAAGGAAATTGGAAAATTCCAACGACATAGATGAAGTGGTTGAGGATGAATATCTAGTGAATTCTAGGAGTTGTGACATCCAAACTCATCTAAGACTTGCAATGCTTATAGTTGTTATGGAGAGAAATTCCTATGGATTGGGGTACCACAACAGACAGCTAGACTCCAGAAATCAATCTTTCCCAATATGAAATAGAAATAAAACAATCTAACACTAAAGGATCGAACCTCGTACCTTATTCCGAATGGTTGAAGTAGATCCCCATTGAGATTTCCAATCTTCAGCTTGAATTGTTATAGCACGTCCTCAACAACAAGTAAACAATACAAGCATACTATATTTCATGGTGTTAGATCTATTCTAGCATATATAATCAATAATGTATAAGCATTTGACATATTCCAATGGATGCAACATTCATTCAAATACACATTACTGGACAGGAAAATATATTTCTATTAATATGAATCAAAGATTACAAGTGACAACCTCTAACGGCACGTCTGCGAACCAGAGAAACTGAATCCCCCACTTGGGCCTCCACCACCTCAATCCTCCATCACTCCGATAGAAATCTTACTAGCAAAAGGCAAGCTTGGGAAGAACACGACAGTGCTCCAAAGGGACAAAGGGATGCAGACTCAAGTATAGTTCTGGAAACAATGGACTATAGTTTCGATACTCTCAATTCTCTCTTATGCTTTCAATGTCTCAAGGGTTCCTTATATAGCTTTTCAAATGGATACTGAAAGGTCGAATCCGTGCAATCTCAAGGCATATGGAATGCCAGGAGTCATATGAGTTGGATTCAAGTCAAGGAATGCTCCAACAGTTTTGGATTATGCACGCATCCTGATGTACGCGACTATAGAGGGAATATCCGCGTATGTACGCGGTTATCGGGGAAAAGGCCGCGTATATCATTTTTCTAATGTTTTTAGGGATGGTCAATGATACATCAAAAGACAAAAAATGGTCCATAAGGGATAATGAGTCTGCAGCGGGACAGGGGAAGGCCATACAATGTGTGATTCACCTAGTGTGGTGAAATCCGCTATAACAGATGCCCCTTAATGTATGAGATCAGAGGGGTTATACGATGGCCGAAATACATTATAATTCCATCCCAGAAGTGAAGTGATGAAGGTACCCAAGTGGAAGACCAGCCACCCAATCAGTATAATACCATAATACAACTCTGCATATAACTGCAAATACATCTAGCAGTCCCGGATACATAAGAGTACAATGGCCATGAATAGGCATGAAACATGATAGAACATATGTGGTCATTGCCACGTACAATATACATAGATCAGAATATCCATGATGAAGATATACAAAGGACCATGATCTCCACAAAGGCTGAAGATATATAACAAATCAAGATCTCCATAGTGGATGGAAATATCTGACATATACTGGAACAAGTCACGAGAGCTGAAATCTCATGAACACTGGCACGATCAAGGAGGTAGAATATAGTGGATGCCACCAATCTGGAAGGTCTTCTACACAAACCGCTACGAGTACATGTCCTACTATGCGAATAGAGGTGTCGAGCTCGAACATAGTATTCCATCGTCTGATTACCGGGCATTGGTGTATACCATTAACAGACGCGAGATCACCCACCAATAATGAAAATGGGAATCAAGGTACTAGAGTGCAAACTAACAAGTGTGAATAAATGTGTTGAGGTCAAACACTTGAGAGGATCCATCGATCAGGGGACATTGATGTATTCCCAAAACTGTCGATGTCGAGAGAACCTACCACTGATGACTGCAAGTATCAAGGCACTCAAAATGACTCTAGACTCTAATCCCAGAATAAATGATTTGAAGTCGATGGGATGAAATCCGCTGGAAGGAGGGCATTGAGGCATCCCCCATCATCCAACACGAGGTACTCAGCAAGGCTGTATAATATGGAAGAACTCGATCATAAGGTGCACGAACTAGTAAATGTACCGGGAATGGGTGACATGCAAAGTCAAGATAACTAAGGAATGGCCGACTCAGGTTTCAACTTCCTTCGAACAAGAGCATAACGGCGTATGGTGACTGAATGAAGGCAGCATAGACTCGATATACAAACTGGGACATCTCTATGACATAGGAGGCATCAATAGAGGCTCCATAGGGACTGGAAGCTTAACCAATCGGTGGAGATAAAAATCAGATAATGAGTACAGGTCCTAAATTCAAACTATAACCCAACCAATGGATGTGATATATAGTGCTCTGTTCGAAGGCGACATGACTCAACAGCTACAAAAGATAATATCTTTTATTGTCCGGCTTTTTGGTTTTTTGATTTTTTTGGTCTTTTTCAGTTATTTGAAAAGCTTGAAAAAAGAATAAACTAGCTTAATAGTTACAAACTAGGAGGAGACGAGTGTCATAAAGGCAAACAAACTAGTTCCAAGTAGTGGAACATACCTATGCTCACTGCAAGGATACATGTGTAGGATATCGACACTCGGGGGAAAATCCCCTCCCGGTAAAAGGGAATCAAGCTACGAAAGATATAAAAAAAGGATCTGCATGGCTAGACATGAGACAAGCTCGGGCTATATGGCTGAAACGCAATGTCAGGGGAGCCGGCATAAAGCTCAATAAGACAGGCAAAGCGCATGATAATACATCCACAACTTGATACAAAGGGGAGTCCGGGGGGAAACAGGCCAGCATAAGATCAAGAGGAGTATGAGGCTCTTGCTAAAAGTCATGGTGATACTATACAATGGACTCCCACACCCTAAAGGGGGAAACATCGGCATGGGCACCAAATGCAAATAAGGCGCTAACTAAGGTACCCATGTAAGGTGAGTCTCTACCACTCATATCATGCCACTTCTATAGCAGTAAGAAGGTTCTGTAACATAATAGAGTGGGTTCGTACCTAAGGATATAGTGACATGGTCATAAGGTCATGCAAAATGCAAGCGGTGGTGAACCTAACCTATATTCCAGTATAGACATTATACTTGAGATCAGTACGAATGGGTCAATCCAAAGGCTGAAACAACACTGAAAACGGTCATCTACATCATAGATTAGGTCAGAAACGGTCCAAAAAGGTTAGAAACGGTCAAAACTATAGGAAAGGGGGTAAAAATTTTCAAATATTTGAAAAATTTTCTATAAATAGTAAAAAATATAAATCATTTGAAACTTTTACCCATTTGAGCTCTGATATTCAACTGCAAATTCCAGGAGATCCAGCCAGCGGAATTCACAATCGATTCTTCCAGGTACTTACTCATGTTCTCAGCTTGCATTTCAATACAATTTTTATAATTTTTCATGGTCAAATGAATTTTTTAAAGGCCAAACTTACATGAGCGCTACGGCCCACGCGGGTATCGAGGATTTTTCCGCATATAGGGCTGGCTATATGCGGAAAAGGGACCAGGAACCGCGTACATACGCGGCTGTTTTGAAAAAATCCGCGTATGACGCCGCGCATAAGGATTTCTATGAATCTAATGGACATTTTGGTCAACTTCTCATGCAGGATGGTGCTAGAGTGGCGAGAACGCGAGCATGGTGATGTAGAGGAAGCAGTAAGGGCTGACAGAATGGCTCAAGAAGCTCTACGAAGATGTGGAATCTACAAGTTTTGGTGCCTAGGAGGCTTGAGGGCCAAACCAGGACTACTACAGATGCTTGTAGACTATTGGGATCTAGACTCATAGTCCTTCCGGCTAGATGGCATGTCCCTCACCATTGAGGTGGAGGATATCTATTTTATCACAGGTCTATCGAGACAAGGTGAGATGGTGAACCTTCGTGCCCGCAGAGGGCCAGGTCATGGGCTGACTATCGACAAGTACATAGCAGTGTACTGCTACCCAGAGACGGAGAAGGTGGGGATCCAAGTCCCCACCAACGCTATACAGGTACTGGGCCTAAAGGCCATACTAATGACGCTGGGCAGGATAGCAGGCTTAGCATCACTCCATCAGGCCTCTCGGCCACTGATGTTCTATGCAGTGGAGTACATGACACCGACCATCTATGACTGGAGCACTTCCCTACTGAACAACATGAAACATTAGCTCAGTGAGTGCAAGGCAGGTAGGATACGGAACTTTGGGTTCAGCAGTATCTTGAGCATGTTTTTATTTCGAGCGTGTTCCGGGATTGAGCCCTAGAGTGGATGTTCCTCTCCACGGGGTTCGAGATCCGGCCCAATGACATTGGGCAGATGCGATGCGCAGACTGGGGGGTGGTAGGGTGGCCAACCCTTATCCAGCATACTTTTTTCCATGGTGGTGACGACAGATTGTTTCCATAGAGGACTACCCTTATGCAGGGATAGACTTCCGGGGAGACCCGAACATGCCATTACCACCAGGGTCAGCATATGGAGACATAGGTAACGAATCTCGACCCTTACTTTTTTTAAAAATTTTTGAAGTATTTAATTTTTTTGTGTGTTTTCTTGATTAATGGAATCAAAAAGACATGTTTTTGGGTGACAATACATAGTGACATCTACCATTCATGTGCAGATGTGGGACCATGGTGACCAGAGGGCTTCCCACATCATAGACGGAGGGGAAGAGCAGACGATATCACCGGTGTGGATGCAGAGTGAATGCTCCAAAGCATCCATACCAACTTTGTGCGACTGACTCATAGGATTCCCATGGCACAAGTCGAGGACTTGCCTGAGGTTATGCAGAGACAGGTGGTGGGTGTACCATGCGCATGGGTGCGTTTATTCCGGCGGCTAGCTAGATCCATGGTGACATATCATGATCACAACCCTCATCCACCTCCACAGGACTAGATACCTGGGAGTGTATCTATTTTGTACTACTGTGTATATAATGGTGGCTTTCAAAGACCCAATTTTGTATTATGACACTATGTATTACCACATTTTTGATGTATATAAAAAAGTTTTATGGTGATTGGTTTATTTATTTACATGTGTAAAAATTGTGTTTATGATTAATTTATAATGAATGAAACAAATGCCAATCTAAAACATAGTTAGCATATGAGTCATCAATTTGATTAAAATTTCTTGGAATGTGTATATATGTTATGTTCTAAAACTGCCATTCTAGCAATCTCACATGTAAGAATCTCCTCAATAATGTCAGATCTCTAACATGGTACAAACCATTGAGCTGTGACACTACTAACTCTGAATCAAGACGTACCTCAAGAGAGGGAACACCATGCGAAATGGCATCCCGTAGAATCTCGATAACGGCACTATATTCAGCAACATTGTTGGAAGATGGCCGTAGACATACACCTCCTGAAGACAGTACATGACCCATAGGAGTAAAAATCACCCAAGCAGCTGAGGCTGAGTGTTGAGTGTGACGGCTTGCACCATCCGTGAATCCTATGTAGGTGGAAGATTCCATTGACATCTGCCACAAGAAATGGAAACTAATCACAAACCCGATCACGATAAACAAGACCTAACTATGCAAAAAAGTTGTACAATAATATACAACAAACAACCTTGGATAAAAATCATGCATAGTATTTTTTAAGATAGAGCCCATTTCTAGGCTCCGCCAAGGATGTCCCTTCGTAATCCACTAACTCGTAGGCAGCCTTCTCTAATACACGCTTGACCATGTAAGGACCACGCCACATAGGATTGAACTTCCCTGCCCCCAAGGGTTCTTTCGATTGATCCCACAAAAGGACCAAGTCTCCCTCACTAAACACTCTTGGACGGACAGACTTATCGTATTGTGCCTTTACGCAACGCTTATTAACCTCTAGAGTCACCAAGGCATCTCTACGCTGCTCATCGAGTTGCTCAAGGTGAACCAAACGCTCCTCCAAAGGTGAAGTGTCTGGTAAGAGTTCTACGACTAACTTCAACGAAGGAATTTCGCATTCAACCGGAAAAATTGACTCCACTCCATGAACAAGCTGATATGGAGAAAAACTAGTGGTAGTATTTACCGCGGTTCTATATGCCCACAAAGTAGGGTACAACATAATATGCCAATTCGTCTTGCTTTGTGCGATGGTTCATTGGAGAATGGACTTAAGTGATTTATTCACTTCTTCAACCTGTCCATTTGCTTGAGGATAGTAAGAAGAGGATTGCTCTTGCTTATATCCTAACTTGGAGGCCAACTCTTCCATCATATGATTCTGAAAGTGCGAGCCATGGTCAGTGACAAGCTCTCTCGGAATCCCGAACCTAGAGATGATTTGGTTGAATACAAAGTGGGCGACTGTCTCACCGTCGGATTTTACTGTAGGCATTGCCTCAGCCCATTTTGTGAAGTAATCGACAGACACAATGATATGATGGTGCCCCCCAGCCAAAGCTGGGTTGCAATCCATAAAATATAGCCCCCACTTGGTGAAGGGACTAGCGGTGATAATAGGGTGTAACGGGGCAGGCTTTGAGCGCATGTTACATGCAAACACCTGGCAAGGGTAGCACCTCTTGACCGCTTCAATACAATCCTTGAAGATCGACGGCCAGAAATATCTTGCTCTCAAAATATTTTGAGTTGTAGCAAGCCCAGATAAATGACCACCACATGCCCCTCCATGGCAATCATTAATCACTACCTCAGCCTCATCATGAGTTAAACAACGTCGTAAAAGGGAATATACTCCACGGCGGTACAAAGTATTGTCCACTATGAGGTAGTTCTTGGAAACGTGACGTAATCGACGTCGCTCATCTCGCGAGAGGTGAGTAGGGGTCCTCTGCGTTTGCAAATATACTATGATATCACCATACCATGGGTCAGCCGTTGAGATCAAGAAAATGTGTTCATCAACGAACGTATCTTCACATGCTGACTCCTCAGCCTCGCTTGGAAAATCCGATATAAGCTCTGCAAAGATTAAAGATTTCTTCGATTTTGCCGAAAGAAACTCGACATCAAACTCTTGCAGAATGACAATCCATTTATTATATTTTCCCCCAATCATCCTATGTGTGAGGACGAACTGAAATGGATTGACATGGGCAACAACCAAAGTTTGGCGAAGGAGAATATAATGTCTCAAATGCTGCACCGCATGTACGGTGGCTAAGGCAAGCTTCTCTACATGAGAATATCGAATCTCTGCATCAATAAGGTTTTGGCTCAAATAATATATGACATGCTTCTGGAGCTCCTCATCCTCTTGAACGAAAACCATCCCAATCGTCTCTAGAGACGCGGCCACATATAATAGGAAATCATGGCTATAAACCGGAGGACTAATAACCAGGGCCGATGCTAGGGCTCTCTTAAGGGCATCGAAGGACTCCTGGGCTCGCTCATCCCATTCAAAGGGAGTATCCTTCTTCAGGAGACGCATGAAACCTCTAGTCAAATTGGCGAAATTGACAACAAATATTCGTAGGAAGTTTTCCATGCCTTGCAAACATTGAAGATGACGAATATTTCGCGGGGGAGACAACTGAAGTATTGCCTCCACTTTCAAGGGATCGACTCTTATATCCTCTTTTGAAACGATAAATCCTAATAGACGACCTGATTTCACACAAAAGATGCACTTATGAGGGTTCAATCTAACAGCATAATGCTGGCATCTTTCGAACACCAATCTCAAGTGATAAGAATGACGCATCCTCACACGAGAATGAGCAGCGAGGTCATCCAAAAATACTTCAATAATGGACTTGAGATCATGGAAAATCAAGGTCATCGCCCGCTGAAAGGTAGCTCCGGTGTTTTTAAGGCCAAAAGGCATTTTTCGATACGCAAAGGTTCCCCAAGGACAAATGAATGCGGTCTTATGTTGGTCCTCGGGTTTAATTTGGATTTGATTATATCCAGAAAAGCCATCCATAAAGGAGAACACCTCGCTACCTGCACACTCATCCAAAATATGATCTATAAACGGTGTGGGGAAGTTATCCTTAGGACAGGCACGATTTAAATCACGGAAATCAGTGCATATACGGATCGCTCCCTGCTTCTTATCCACCAGAACGAAGTTTGAAACCCACTCCATCAAGGGAACAGGATAGATGAAACCATCTTTCAATAGTTTCTCTATCTCTTCCTTTATGGCGGGTGCTTTCCTAGGATTTACCGTGCGTAAACGCTGTCGAACAAGCTTCGCGTTGGGGTAAGTCTTAATTTCGTGTTCGACAATCCGAAGGTCAATCCCTGGCATCTCATCGTAATACCAAGCAAAAATATCGCGGAATTTCTTGAACAGTTCAGTATACTCACGAATCTCATCTTGGGAACAATCCGCCCCAATGTACACATTCTCCACTGTACCAGAATTGCGAGAAATGTTAATAGGCATAGTTGACGATATGTTTTCCATGTTTCCATCATCCATCTGACCAGGAGAGCTTAATGGAATCATGGGCCTACCAACTTTCTGTCTAAGAATCTCCCTGTAATCCTCATGCTCCAAAAGGTCAAGCTCTAGAAAGGAATATGATCTATGATGGAGTTCCTCCCATGGTGGCTCAACTCCCGACATAGCCTCAATGATCGCTTCATCTGAAGGGAAAACCGTATCAAGGCAATCGTGGGCATGAGAATACTGTACTGCCCATGCGGGCAGCACATATGGGTCTTATTCCTCTGTCCATGAAGAAGAAGAACAAGGCTCTATAGCAAATTGAAGATTATCTTGGTAAGCTATCATGGCTGCAGGCAACGGCACACTCATCTCAATGGCCTCACTCGAAGGACTCGGTGATGGAAGAATCTAAGAATCTTCCATATGATTTGTGTGAAAAGGAACCGATCTCGTAGACGTGGAAGCACCATTGAAACAAGCTCCTATCATGAGGAAGGGTGCAGCACAACTAAAGGTTCCCATGAGGGAAGGATACATACCTACACCGACACTCCCAGTTGCCGGCTGGGAATGTTCAACTTTCGGAATCGAATCTTCCGAAGATGCACTAACAGACGGATTCTTGAATGACATCTGATCAATCGTCACAATCTTCCCATTATGAGGAAAGCATACAACGCGAAATACGGAAGACGTAATGGCTTGCATACTATACATCCAATTCCTTCCCAGTAAGAGATTGTAGTCAAGGGGCGCATCAACCACCTCAACCTCTATCACAACGGTCTTCCCTCCCAAATGGACTTTAAGAGAAGGAAGGATCCCGTGCAGCCTAAACGACCTCCCATCAAAAGCAGTTAACATGGTCGTAGACTTTGACAACTCAGTAGAACCAAGACCCTTCCAACAAGACAAAGACATCACAGAAGCAGCTGCACCCTCATCAATCACAGTACGCTTGACGATCATATTAAGACATTCTACATGCACCAAAAGGGACACATAGTAGGGCAAGCGAGGCTGATGTCCTGTGGTTTCAAATTTGATCACTGAGGAAGAATCATCCCCATTCACACTAAGAGCAGAAAGCAAATCCTTCCTTTGCGACGGACAACTCTGAAGCACTTCCAATGTAGACATCGCACAAGGAGTATGACCCAAGTCCTCGACAACTGAATAGTTCTCGACGGCTCGGGCATTTGGATTATGCCCTGAACGCTTAAGTACCCCCTTAGGAATGTGAGGTGTAGCTTCAGGCTTATCCGCAGGTTTCTCAATGCGTAAAGGAGTTCCTGGTGGATCAGGTTCTTTGCCTAGGTTGGGTTGTGACAAAGAATAATCTTTCATACGCGTCACAACTTTCATGGAACGGACCATATTAATGCACCCACGACCACTAGTTTCAGGTGGATCTTCATCACTAGATTGATCATGGGACTTCGAGTTCATATTTTGGTTATGCGGTAAAGGGTTCGTTAACACAGCTGGGCTCTGTGCTATGAACTTCGAAGCTTCATCCATCCTAGGGCACAAGTAAGTGAAGTGATTGTCCTTACAAAGCTTGCAAGGAAACTTAACCTTACGCTTATTCTGCTTGTCCCCCCCAGCATTTTTATTGTTCTTGTCATTATTGTTGGCATTTTCATTTTTATTCCCACCCTTCTTATTATTTTTTTTACCCTTTTTTCTATTCCGTCTGGGTTGCTGGTTACCCTTCTTGTCGGACGATTGCATAGCAAGTACATTCGCCGTCTGGGCGGGCTCAGACGAAGCTGTAGCTTGTCCTGAGGAAAATTGGTTGATTGACAACTGAGAAACTTGTTTCACAACCGAACCTATAGGTTTCTTACTTGCACTACCCACAATGCCATCGGCATGTGGTCCAGGTTTGACCTTTGGATCAAAACTAGAACGAGGGGCATCAGGTATAATCTCATATAACAAACCAGACTGAGCATAGATCAAGTCTAGTTCCTGCGCCCTAAATATCACTTGTTCCTCATTCTGCACTCTGGATGTGGAAACATCCTTCGCGATATATGGCAATAAAGATTTGAGGAACTACTCAAGGAGGAATTCCGGTGGTATAAAGGCTTTGATTAATCTCTTCCGTCTATGCCACTCCTGAATATGATCAGAAATATGGGTGGCTTTATCTTGCCGAAATGTTGACAAGAGTTCAGTACCAACATCATAACATACCGGTAGCTGGAAGTGATTAAGGAAAGTCATTGCAAGGTCGTCGAACAAAGTAAAGGAACCCCTAGGTAACTCTATATACCATTTCGCCGCAGGCCCTGTAAGGGTGCGTTGAAATAGTCTCAAGTGGACTGAGTCCTGATGCAATGAATTGGAAGAGCACCATAGGTGGAATGTCGTAACGTGTTCACTCGGATCCTCTCCTGGTTTGCCTTGAAACTTAGGAATGTCCGAAGGAAGATTGGTAGGGACAGCCGGCCAAGCCGGGTCATGAGCCACAGGATCGTTCGTAAGTCTCGATAAGTCAGGTAGATTGAGTGTCGCGAGGAAAGGGAGCTTAGCGTGATGAGGTCTAGGGGCCGCTCCCTAGTTCACATAGGATTGATTACCACCATGACCTTGGCCATAGTGACCTCCTCCTATATGACCCATATAGGGTGGCGTGGAAGTAGCATAATGAGGTGGACCTTGACTAGTAGGAGCTACAAAGCCATAGTTAGGAGAGTAAGCAGGTTGTGAATACCCGCCTCCATAAGGTGAAGTAACCTGTCCATACTGTGCCCCATAATAGGGTCCATAGGTCACCGCTTGCGATGTCCCATGAGAGACTCCATAGTTAGGGATATACATTCCGGAAGTAGGAATATACATACCGGAAGTAGGGATATATGTCGAAGAAGTAGCAATCTGACCTCTAGAAACATGAACATAACCTCCCGAAACAACGGGTGGTATGTAGTCTTGAGACACAACTGGTCTAGTAACCGCAGTACGGATCTGACTTGTAGCTACGTGCCGACTTGAAGCACCACGAGAGTAAGGTGGAGGGTTTGCATTTGAAGAACTCAGAAGCGAGGACGAAGGAATCTCTGTAAGAAGATATGTACTAGTGCCTATCGTCACTCGTCTAGAACCTGGTATCGCTATGGGATCACTAACTCTAGGCCTAGGAGGTATATAAGATGGAGCTTCCACCACTCGGATGGAAGGTGCAATGTGACTAGTACTACCAAACCTCTCCACAAGGTAAGGCATGGGATTTCCCCCAGGCATAGTGTTAGGGTCAAAATCGGATTCAACATGAAATGTCAAATCGTGCATAGGAAAACCAGTCGTAGCATAACTACCATAGCTGGTGCTAGGAGGGTCAAAGTGAGTCTCGGCATATTCCGACATTCCATACCGGTAGCGTGTCAATGGGGAATCTGCCCTAGAGTAAGTAGGTCTATCATGCAAAGATCCTATCTGGGAAATCATGGGACCAAACTCAGCTAGGTCAGGTGAGGGATGGCGTGTAGGAGTAAGTTCCCCATCGTCAATATGAATGGGAGGAGGTGGCTCAGGAATAGTCTCTTAATGATCCTCCATGGTGTGTGAATCAGTGTGTGACATAGTCCACCTGGACAATCTAGGCCCCTCTCCCAAAGGAGGAGGATAAGTGGAAGGCAAAACTCCTGCTAACCGACGAGAACGGCGCGGAACCGTACCCGAATCCACAATGACTCAACAAAAAGCAAAGACTCTCTATTTACGTCAACCCTAGGCCAACTAGCGTGCACAGAGCAATCACTATAAAATCTAAAGCCTATAGCAAGAAAACAAGGGCTAGATAAGTGAGCTCCCGAATGTTCCCTGTATGTCTCGCCTAGGAGAGGCTTGAGAGGCCCTTGTCACCACAAGCAGAGGTTCGAAACCAATTATTGTGGCCCTCAACTTCAACGCGTAAAGCGACTATGCTGTCCGACCCCAACCTGGCCGGGACACATGCAGAATAAACTCTACACGTACCCCCTCGATATCCTAGGTAAGGTCACTAAGGTCACCTCAATATAATCAATGCTCAAGCGGACAGTCGTAGGCAGGATTGACCGTATAGGCAGGGTAGCAAAGCCCGAAACTCCCGAAAGAGCCCCCAGATACGAATACAATCCTGGCTATATCACCGGTGCTACACAGTTCTCGACCAGGGGTTATCCCAATCAACAACCGCTCACACTGCCTAGTGCTTGACTCCCTTTTGAGAGGAGATTCCTGAGAACGCTGGTTATACCAAGGATTTCACACACTCCCTGGCCAGACACCTAGTTGTTGTAGTTTACTGATCTTGGAGAATTAACTTACAATGAACTATTCCAAGATCCTAAAACCTAAGCTTGTTGGTGCACCCTAGAAAAGAAAAGAGTGTAATTCATTTTATTTAGCGTTGATTTTAGTTGGCTTTATTACTCAAAAATAGGATATGGCCGTGCAACTAATGATGTTATGACGCAACACTAAGCAAAATGCACACCTAACAATCAATGCAAATGCATTGTGTCCATGAAAACAGGGTATGCGTACTACGTGAATGCACAATTTCTTCTTCAAATGCTGAATGCAAATTTCTTATATGAACACCTAACTATTACTCCGAAGCGAATCTAGATCTAATGCAAGTACAATGCAAAATGCATAATGCGATGCATGATGATAAGCAAATATTTTTTGGATTTTTTGAAAATAAAGAGATACAAAAAGCAAAAGAATGACTCTAACCACCCCAGACTCTGCAAGCACACATAAATAGCATTCCAGCAAAGCACTAAGGCAAAGGGACTCTAATGCACTAATCTCAAACAAAAAATCAAAGATGCCATGACAAGAACTTTCCTAAAAAAAAATTTAGGCTAAAAAAAAAAACATTTCTGGTCAAGAACAGAGGTATTAACAGACTCAAGCAGTTCCAAAGGAGACTCAGCAACTAACAGCATTCACCCATCAATCCACTATCTTCCACAAAAAGGTAAAAACCAGGGTATACGCGACTGTGCGCAGTGAACCCGCATGTATACGTGGAAATCCCAGAGGAACCTACGTGTATACGCGAATGTAAGTGACAGACCCGCGTACAGGAAGAAAAATATGCACAAATTCAAGGTAAATAGACAGGCTGAGACTAAATTCACACCAATCAGGATCTACCAGGCATACATGCTCCCATACCCGACACAGAAACAAGAGAGAGAGAGCAATTCAAATACATTGAATGCCAAGAGATCAACCCCCAAAGGATAATTACTAGGAACTCCCCAGCGGAGTCGCCAATTCTGTTACGGAGAGAAATTCCTATGGCTTGGGGTACCACAACAGATAGCTAGACTCTAGAAATCAATCTTTCCCAATATACAATAGAAATAAAACAATCTAACCCTAAAGGATCGAACCTTGTACCTTATTCCAGACGGTTGAAGTAGATCCCCGTTGAGCTTTCCAATCTTCAGCTTGAATTGTTATAGCATGTCCTCAACAACAAGTAAACAATACAAGCATACTATATTTCATGGTGTTAGATCTATTCTAGCATACATAATCAATAATGTATAAGCATTTGACATATTCCAATGGATGCAGCATTCATTCAAATACACATTACTGGATAGGAAAAGATATTTCTATTAATATGAATCAAAGATTACAAGTGACAACCTCTGACGGCACGTCTACGAACCGGAGAAACTGAATCCCCCACTTGGGCCTCCACCACCTCAATCCTCCATCACTCCGATAGCAAGCTTACTAGCAAAAGGCAAGCTTGGGAAGAACACAACAATGCTCCAAAGGGACAAAGGGATGCAGACTCAAGTATAGTTCTGGCAACAATGGACTATAGTTTCGATACTCTCAATTCTCTCTTATGCTTTCAATGTCTCAAGGGTTCCTTATATAGCTTTTCAAATGGATACTGAAAGGTCGAATCCGTGCGATCTCAAGGAATATGGAAGGCCAGGAGTCATATGAGTCGGATTGAAGTCAAGGAACGCTCCAACAGTTTTGGATTATGCACACATCCCGATGTACGCGACTATAGAGGGAATATCCGCGTATGTACGCGGTTATCGGGGAAAAGGCCGCGTATATCATTTTTCTAATGTTTTTAGGGATGGTCAATGATACATCAAAAGACAAAAAAATGGTCCATAAGGGATAATGAGTCTGCAACGGGACAGGGGAAGGCCATACAATGTGTGATTCACCTAGTGTGATGAAATCTGCAATAACAATAGTTGATGATGATGTGGTATCAAATATCACATGAGGTCAAAATTTACATCTTTCACCTGCAAAAAAAACCTAGGAAGATTATTTGTATGGGTGTTATAGACGTTCAGCCAACTTTGATTGATTTACATAAGCTTCTCTGAACGTGATAATTTTTCTTACTCTTGTTGTTTCTGTGAAGGATCTTTTAGAGTATCCTAAAGCCATGGATTCAAATTTAACCTGTATGGGTGAGACTCCCAAATATTCCCTTTCATTTTAGGGAATGGAGGCCTCTCCAAAAGGCAATTTTCTTGTAAAATTATGAGAAGACCAACCTTTTGTTCAAGGTCCTTTTAAGATTGTTAAAAGAGACATCAAAGACTTGAAAAATAGGGTTTTGACATGCATACTTTATGTCATATGGCAAATCTTTTCCACACTCATAAATTGGGTGCTTGAGAAATGGTAAAAAATGAAAACAATGTGTGAGTAAGCTTTTAGGCAAAGTGTCTTTTTAGTAAATTAATTTGAAAAACCCAAGGTAAATTAATTTTGTCTGTTTTGTTTTTCTTCAACTAAGTAGACACTTGTAAGTGATCTTGTTTTAAATAATGGCCATGATAGTACATTCTAGCTGGATTTGTTTCTCATATTCTACATCAGATTTATGTTGTGATCCTAGTTACATGATCTGTGTTTTAATTTAAGAAAATGATTTTACAAACAACAAAAGCATTGTTTTCTTGGAGAAGTATCAAAAGAACAATTAAACATCACTACAATCATCAAATGCAAACATGCCTTGAAAAATGTGCCTTAAGGAACAAAATTTGTCTATAATTGCAATTGATTGTTGTGGCCCAGAGAAATATCTACCCCTGGTCCATTCATCTACACTTCCATAAAACTATTGACTAAAAGATTGTCTATATAGCGCTTTGAAGGAAACATTGCAATTTTTTAGAGTATAAATTAATATGATACTTGGAATTATTTTATTTAGTGAACATAAACCCATCTCTATCATGTTTGAAGCATAGTAAAATATGAGTGTTATACTAGAAAAATCTAAAACTATAAATCTAAAATATTTCTCCATTCTATGCTTGCAAATATAAAAGGAATAACCCTCATATAAAAAGAAAAAGAAACATGAAATTTGTAAGAAGATTGAATTACCATGCCACAAAGGCACCACTCTGATTGCCAAGAAATACATTTGTGTCTTTCTTTTCATGATCTTGTTGCTTTCCAATGACAGACAAGTACAACAAGTTGGTTGTTATTTTAAATCGATATAATGTTCATTATTTTCAATATCATTCTATAAAAGAAAAGAAAAATCAAAGGACAAGTTAAAAATAGCATCAAACAATGGAGAAAAGATCTCATGGAATTCATATTGCAATTATAAAAAATCTAACAATGTATGTACATGTCCACTAGAGTCTGGAATTCCTAAAGCATTTGTTTGGACAAAATAACCATGATGTGAAATAATCACAACATTAAATACCATAGGAATCCTTCTGAGAAAC
>LPNX010253700.1:22996-42669 GCA_001517045.1 Pseudotsuga menziesii | reverse complement strand
GGATCTCCAAAAGCAAAGGAATCATCTCCAAGACATTCTCTGCATTGTATCCCCATCCTTTTTCCAATCCCATTTCTTGTAATCTTCCCACACCAGAGGAAATTAAGAAACAAACAAAGGAATTGGCATTCATTCTTATATCCTACATCTATAAACATTGAATACAATTTCCTTTCCAATATATTCATTCATCTTTAAGTCCATCCTCAATAGGAAGGTATCAATCAGTTAAACACCAGGAAATTGATAAAAAAGGAATTAACCGTTATAGGAAGTAGATGTTAACCTCATATGATCCTCAAACAAGTCATGCATATCAATCTTTTTCTTGCTACAATATCTTCTATAGAAAAGATAACATATGTGTTATAGCAAGGTTTTTAAATTACTTGTGTTCAAACTCTACATATGGTGTACCCTTGGGGAACTTGTTAAGATGTTCCTTTGCCTTTACCAAGGATGTGCGTAGCTTCGAAAAAATATGTATCCTCTCATTTAGCATCAACGTTTTCAAATTAAATGAGACACATTATACTTGAAAAATTCTCAACATACTACAAAAGATAATAATAAAAAAGCATAAAACCAAGGGGGAAATTTTGAAGTAAAATAAATAGTTCCCCTGACAAAATTTCACACCTCAGAAGTTAAGCTACTATGTGCTTGTGCTATAGGTTAGATGCTTTGAATTATCTTTATCCCATTGTGAAGAACTCACATTTAATGGTATATATGTATTTTTACTATGATACTATTGCTTCACGAAGTTATATGTAAATCTAGGTTATTGTTAGCAAAATTCTAGTGTATATAAAAAAATGGTGTAACATTACCAATGTGGGGAAGGACAAAAATAATCTCTATAATTATGTTTCCTTTTTGTTTCTTTGAGTTTGATTTAAAGTGATTTTGAAGTAGATGAATATTACTTTGTTATAAATAACTGAAGCAAAAATGAAATTTGAGTAGCCTATGAATTTTTATGAATTCATATTATATATCTCTAGAACAGCTAGGCCAACCTATTTGTTGTTTTATGTAGATACATTTTTCATAGAAAACATATGAATTAAACTATCAGACACAATGATACAATATATGAAGCAAGAAAAGAAAATGACATGGACTTGGTATTTGTGTCCTCGAAGAAAATACAGCAAGGGGTGCATGTTGTCTTTATCATGAAATAGTCTCGAGGACAAATGTCGATTCATAAATTGAACTCCATTACCAATATAATATGATTGTGTTGGGTGAGAAAATTTTTCATTTAAAGGCTCAAGGTCTAGCTCCAATACATAGTAATCCTTGACACTACAAAATACAAAGTTGTAATGGTATCCAAGTTAAAAGAGGAGTGAGTATGTATTTGTGCACCTATGGCTATGATAGTATATGGAGAATACCAAAAGGCACAATATAGTTGGATTTATATGTTATACTCAAATATATACATGCAACTAATGTGGATGGATGCATTTTCTAGTATCTTTGATAATGTTTATTACTACCTTTTTTACTTTTGTAATGCATGAGAGATATATATATATATATATATATATATATATATTTTTGATAGCTAAATTTATAAATCATAGAAGTTGTCTAGTTATGAGACTTTCAATATATCACTAACAACATTGCACTTATAGAATTTGTACATTTTTAATCCAATGCCTTAAGATTCCATGATGTATCAATACCTTCCATTCACAAGTTGCTCCTTGAATTCCAAATATTCAGCTACAGAAAGTTGTTCAACAGCAAGTTCGTCAACTTTTACACGAACATATTCCCACTCTCCAAGTCTTCGTCGTACATCAAGAACCACCCATGGTGGAAGAATAATGGCCTCCTGAGGTATACATCAGATTTCCATGAGAATTAAATAAATACGCATACATTTTATGAAACTATGCTTACTTTTAAATCTACTACTCCAAGAAAATTAATAAATATGCATGCTGTTTAAACAATGAAAAACGTATCACTATACCTGTGTAGACCTCAAGAAATTTCTAGATAACCCATCTTCGAGATCTTGGTGCTCCTCATTCTCTCCTATTACCTCTGTTAGTCCATCTAATAGTTCATGAGGCTGTGAAATCCTCTTCACATGTGAGACATATCTGCAATAAACAGAATAATGTCAAGCCTTAGAAGATCGTGGCACCAAAGGAACTTAGCATATATAAACATCTTATCATGCCCTAAGTCAAATAAATTTTCATTCTTTCCTACCTCAATTTAAAGATTATAATTATTTTAGTCCTTTAATGTTTCATTGATTATTTACTAGACTATCAGAAGAACCTGCAATGCATACATCTTCTTTGGAGAATTGACTTCTTCCAATAGGATCAATGTAGCAAGTTTATCTAACATGTTAGAGAAATATTACATTGAAGAAAATTAACAACATTGGCAAGATCAACATTTCTCCTAGAACATTGATTGTTCTTATTCTAATTTTGAGTTGGCAACACCAAGGGCTCAAACATAACTCCACACTTATCAAATTTCTTATTGGTTTGCACCACTCATGTTATGTAAAATCTGCATGAGCATGCTCCTAAACACCCTATCTAACTATAGATCTTCCTCATGGAGAAAGGCCCATTTTTTTACCTATGCATGCCATATGGGTAGGACATGCCATACAAGCCCCACTAGTAAATACATTAACCCATTGCGAATTAGCTTCAAAAGTCGATAAAGTTTGAAATTTATTTATTTTCCAAATACCTTTTAAAGATTTAAAAATTTACAATGAGAAGGTCACGGAAGGAGGAAATAACTTAAAAAGTTAAAATTAAATGTTGTTCTTGGCCTTTATGTTCTCATGGGTAGAAACTAGATGTTAGAGGAGGGATATGCCTATCCACATTTTGAAATTAAGGAGGAAAGAACCAAATGCTAGTCATAGTAACCTTAAAGGATATTGTAAACAATCAATATTAGAAATATGTTATTCCTATTTAATTTTGAAGCATCCATAAGAGGTTAATTGGGTTGGTTAAAGTGGGGTATTGTCTTATAACCTCCAGTAGGGTTCAAATCTGAAACAAGTGGTCAATTTTCCTCCACAAGGGGGATCGAAAAGGTGGCAGATACCATCATGGTCATTAAGTCATGTTAGGTGAGCTCATACCCATGCTAGTCATAGTAAGCTTAAAGGCTATTGTAAACAACCAATATTAGAAATATGTTATTCCTATTTAATTTTGAAGCAGCCATAAGAGGTTAATTGGGTTGGTTAAAGTGGGGTATTGTCTTATAACCTCCACTAGGGTTCAAATCTGACACAAGTGGTCAATTTTCCTCCACAAGGGGGAGCGAAAAGATGGTAGATACCATCATGGTCATTAAGTCATGTTAGGTGAGCTCATACCCATATATATTAAAAGTTTCCATGGCCATTAAGATGGATCGGATAGCTTCCCACCCCTCTGTATTAAAAACAGAGATTGTGTCCCACCCTCGAGTGATGGAAATAGGTTTCCGAGATTAAGGATCTTGGTCAATTCTTCTTCTTTTTTTCCATGGAATACATTCCCTAAAGAAACCTGTCAAGAACTTTCCTTCAATCTAAGTATGGTACGCACGGAAAACCAGATTCTATAGAAGCTCGATGATTTTTCAAAATATACTCATTTAAGAGCTTAACATGTCACTTATGGGAATTGAATCTAGGTGGAGAGGATAACATTCCCCCTCACAACCGTTCCAAATAGGCCCAACTAAAAATCTTCGATGTATCTTCTAGAAGCATTATCAATCCTTTTTAATTCCAAAGTAAACCATAAAACAATTTATTTTCCGAGGAAAACCTTGCAGGGAAACCCAAAGGATGTTCCCCCACATTTATTGATGCATCCTTCTTAAACTCATCAACATAGACTAGTGCACCTCATTCAAGAGGTTTTGAATCAAACACTTGCTATGTATTCATCATTATCTAAAGTGCAAATAGAATGAATATTTAATGAATGGTCAAAATTCATCATTTCTATTTCTAATTAAAACTCTAGCATTACCACCAAACAAGAGAGATGCAATCTTATTTGAATCAACACCTTTAATTTCTATGAAAAATCATGTCCTCTGACGAAGAACTAGACCAAATTCCACCCAAAATATTAAATATGTCTTCTTAATGCTACTGCCTTGACGAAAATATATCAAAACCCAAATATGATTGTCCTCATTTTATCTTAAGAATATCTTTTCTCATTGACGTGCAAACTACATCTTATTCTTATTCCTGCTGAACATAGAAATTATCCTTGTTCAAAGGAGATCTCCCTAGATTTGACAATGTAATTGAATGAAGGAGTGAAAAGTAAATTGAAGGAAGAAATGAAAAGTACATTGGCCCACATATAAACAATTTGACTTGATTAGTTCTAGAACACTTCACTGATAAAGTCATTAAAATGGGTGGTCAATGAAGATTTCTCGACCTCATATTTTTTGGTAGATAACCATGTTAACACCCACATCTCACAAGTGTTGTCATTCGACGTGAACTGTTTAAACTGTGAGCGGAACTCAAGAATGTTTGGCTGTCATAAACGTTATCATTCAGACGTGAACTATCTGAGTTGTGATAGAAACTCAAGAACGTTTGGTCAGCCAGTAGTGAAAAGTCTTCAGAAAAGGGCACTTTCAAATAGAGTAGTCTAAATGTTCCTTTTGGATCACGTTTTTGGTCATTTTTTTTATCATTTTTCTTAAAACTTGGATGGAATTGTTGAAATTGCAGATATAAGTTGTTGAAATTGCACAATCTGAGTGCAATAGGGAGTGTTTGAGGGAGTTGAATCCATTTTTGAAATAAAAATTGAAATTTGAAAAATGGAAAAATAATATTGACCAAAAATTAGATTGCAGGATCCTGGTGATAATGACCAGAAACATCCAAAACATAGAACATTTAGACAACACCCGTTAAAATTTGAAGATAAACTATTAAAATTTAAAAACCATCCTTGAATGAAATTCTGGTTAATGTGCCAAACTCATACTCATCTAAACTAAAAATTAGTGCATCTCCTACTATGGGGACAATAAGAAATATGCACTTTTCCAAGACATTATCATACATGTCCCTTTCAAACTTCTTTAGACATGTGCTAGTGCCATCAGTCATGCCAAAATATAGAGAACTTTGCAAGTAATTCCACAAACCATCTCCCAGAAAGCAAGAAACAGGGGCCTCTTCAAGTCCAAGTAGAATATAAATACATTTATCAATTACATTGGAAATTCAAGGAGCCATCATGCAAATCCCATAATATAAGACAAAAAACCTATCTTACCTAGTAACAATGTAAGTCTTGATGATTGATCAAGAACTACATTTTACCTCAATGAGACAATGTATCAGTAAAAGATAAAAAAGAAAAAGAGATGAAACAAAAATTCTGAAAAGTGGAATCCCATCCTATTGATTTCATCACTCGAAAGGCCCGATATTACAAATTGGAACCTAATTTTGCGTTACGAACCGGAACCTAGTTTTGGGGGTAAACGAATCTTACAGACAAAGATGGGGAAGGTGATAACTTAAAATCAAAGTTCATGATATGATGGAGACACTATATTATTAAAATATAAAAAATAAAAAGAGCTGAAACAAGGATCCTGAAAAGTGGAAGCCCATCCTATTGATTTCATCACTCATAAGGCCTGATCTTACAAATTGGAACATAATTTTGTGTTACAAACTAGAACCTACTTTTGGGAATAAATGAATCTTACAGTCAAATATGGGGAAGGTGATAACTTAAAATAAAATTCCATGATATGATGGAGGAGTTGAGGATATTAAATATTGGTTTATATGGGTTTAGGGTAGTAGTATCAAGACCTCCAAATTAACAAATACAAAAATGTTTGAATACTTAATGAAGAGTCACTAAGAATGCAAGGACCGTAGCCACTTAAAAATATTACAACATGAGAGGTAATTTTTTAAAATACTCCTCAGTAAAACAAAGAAACCATGGTAACATGAGCCCCGCTTACACCTAGTAATTGCAAAAAGCCTAAGTGTATAATAAACACTCTTGAGAAATTTGGGCATGACCACTTTAACTAGCTGCAACCATGGACATAAAGGTGAACATATCATATAGAATTTTCTTGGATAGGGGTCATGTCAAACAAAAACTATAAAACAAATGCAACATCCTACACCCACTAACCTTACACCAATCGCCCCTCAAATTTTTGTAACACACTGTTAGAAGCCTACAATCGGCAATGCCCACCCAAAAACACAAAACCCATTAGGAATTCCAAGCAACCACAAACCCAACATATAATCCAAATAATATTCTCCAAAACCTACAAAGCACATAGACTACAACCCCGCCCTTCCCCTCCCCCACCCGACACACAGAACCTCCACCCCTTTTGGGACTCCAACTGTCATGGCCATGGCCATTCTTATAAAATAATTCATTAAGAAAGGGAAGTAGAAATACCTTGAAATAAGACAAACTAGTTGATTCTGGTGTTCAACTAATGTGTCCTCAACACATTCTAAGTGCTCAGATAAAGGGTTAGCCTTGCAGAAACCATATTTTCCTTTTCCTTTTATTTTGGATGGATGCCAATACAATCAAATCCAAAGAGATTTAAATACTACTTTCTCTCAACTACTATCCCTCGATAATTATGATTGATCCTCTTAAAAAAGAAATCAATTCTATACACACTTGAATAACAATACAGACTGCTGAAACTTTTGGTGCTTTCTTTGATCGGCCATATCTACAGTTCATATTCGCTTAGAACCCAACCTTTTCACATTTCTACTTGGTTCCCTATTTAGACAGGTCTTTAAGTGGTTCCTTTAGCGCCTAGATCAACGTTGGGGTAAATTTCTTGTGGTGTTCATAATTTTGTGCAATATCTTGTGAAGAATATAAAATAGAGCAAATTCACCTTCAAAGTGCATCAAATCCCACCAAAAATAAACCCATTTATTCGAATTCAATGACAATTTCCTATATCCATAAGTGGGTAATATAATTAACCCAAGCCTTAAATATTGTGGCATACCATGAAGTTTTTAGATCTTTTTAAAGTAGGAGATACTACTGGAAGGGGTGTTGTAGAGCACAAAAATGAGAATATTTGGAAAGGTCCTCAACCACAACGATGATTATAAGTTTAATGCCAAATTTTGGTAACCCCACAATGATGTCTATATAAAATTTATTCCATACTATGGGTAAAATGGGAGGTGGTTAAAGTTCACTTGGAGTTTTCATTATCTCTTCCTTATGTTTTTGGCAAATTTAACACTCTACCACAAAGGTGTGGATGTCCTTCTTTATTCCTTCCTAGAAAAATGAATGCTTTATCCTTAGATATGTTTTATGAAATCCTAAATGACCAACTATGGGAGATGAATGTAGCTTAAATAACACCCATGATTTCAAACTGGCAACAATATAACAAAATGATACAAGCAACGAATCAAACCATAAACCCACCTATAAAATATCATTCGTGTAGATTCCCATGAATACCGGGATCTTCTCCGTGACTTCCTCTCGCAAAGACTCAACGCCATTGCTTGAAATGTTTATGGAGAAGGTCCTCCCCCTTAGCAGATCAGAAGAGGCTTCGATGCTCTTTACACCTACTCTTTCCCCATAATACTGATACAGATGCAAGATGATCTAAAGATTGAAACTTTTGGCAATTCTCAACCATATTGGTTCCACCAAGAGTAACTCATATTTTCCATTTAAAAAGAAATAAATAAAGGTGGGATTTGGGGGATGGACATGCAAACAACAACCCGTCTTCCTCGACCATAGCCTCCAAGCACAAACAATGAAAAATTAAAAATGTGGTCAGAATGCATGCAAGGTTTACTTCTTTATTTATGTTTTCCCTCATGTTAATTTAGGATTTTACTACTGTGGGAAGAAGGATACACCCGACTGCTTAGTATTTGATGCTCGGGATAAACAGGTAGGGAGCTTGATCGGAAAGGTAGGTGTTTGGAGCCGGAACCAATCACTTATCAGGTGCAAAGGATGGGTGTGACCTATGGATTCTATATGGTTTTTATTCTTCATGTAGGGAGAAATCCCATTGGAGGACCATATATGACCACTAAATCAGCCCTTAGGTTGGATAACCTTCAAGAGTCAAAAATCAATGTGCCATTCACCTTCCCAAATCAATTTAAATGGAAATGCAAGTAAGAATACATGTCTCAAATTAATATGAATAATAGAATAATCCAACTCAATGATGATAATCTAGTCTATAAGTCCTATAAGGACATGTGCTAGAACATCGTGATGATAGCTAATTTGGTGTTACTAGCTAAGCTTTAACACATGGGGTGGTCTACATTTTACTAAATTCTAACACTGCAGATGGATTCAAAGATCCCCTTTAAGGGGGTAAGGGGGCCTTTGAATCCATCTGTAGTGTTAGAATTTAGTAAAATGTACAAATTCATTGTCAAATTTGTAATTTTTTCCATTGCTGGAGTGACAAAACTAAAAATGACCAAATAAATGACCAATTGTAATATGGTCATTTGTAGTCTAGATATCCCATGATCAAATTTGGTCATTTATCTTGGTTGTTTTTAGTTGGTCTTGATCCCGTGAGAAAAGTGGTCATTTATCTTAGTCATTTTCAGTTATCTCACTTAGAATTATCAATTTTGTTCATTTATCCCTTTAAAAAAGCTGTGGTGACCAAATTTTTTTGTCTCATGGTCACTAATCTCTCATTTTCCACTACTGTAAACCTGGGTACTTCTTTCACACATCTTCCTCTAGTTCCCAAGTCGCCTCCTCTGGGTTGAAGCGCTTCCATTGCACCTTAACTTGACCGACGACCTAGTTCCAAAGTATTTTTTCTTTCTTGTCTTGAATGCGTAGAGGTTCCACTTGAAATTCTCCTTTCGATTCCACCTGCACCACATTCGAGTCAGTGATATGAGTGGAATCATGTATATATTTCTCCAGTAATGAAATATGACAAAATTATGAGTTCTCAAGTGTGTTGGAAGAGAAATTGTGTATTCCACAGGCCCAATCCTTTCCAAGATTTCAAAGGGTCTGCATAACCATGGTACTAATTTGGCACAACTTCCAAATTTAAGGGAGCTCTTTTCGGGCTTGACTCAGAGGTAAACATGATCTCCCATGGAAAATTATTTATGTTGTCTCTTCAAGTCAGCATAACTCTTTTGCTGATCCTACGCCACCTTCAATTTATTTTGTAATTCTTGAATAGTTTCTTCCATGTACTACAAAATTTCAGGACCTACTATAAGATAATCCACATAGCTATACCAGCTAACAAGGGTAGTACACTTATTCACATCCAGGATGTAGAATCGACTCATCTTGGCTGAGGTCTAATAACCATTATTGTATGCAAAATATACTAGATGAAAATAGTATTGCCACTTAGTGGGCCTTTCCATGCCATACATCCTCGGCATGTCTTCAATGACATGGTTTGTTTGTTATGTTTGTCCATCAGTTTTAGGGTGGTAGCTAGTGCTGAAATTTATCTTGGTTTCTAACCATGCATACAATGATTTCCAAAATTTTGATGTAAAATTGACATCCTGATCAGAAATTACCATCTCTAGTACTCCATGAAGTCGGAATATTTCCTTTAGGAATATTTCTACAACATTGACATCCTTATAAGTCAATTTCACAGGTATGAAATAAGCATACTTGGTTAACTTATTTACTACAACCATACTTGAATCATGTTGTTTTTGAGTTAATGGAAAACTTGTGATAAAATCCAAATATATCACCTCCAATTTTCATTCAGGAATTGGCAAAGGTTGTAAAAAACTTGTTGGATGTTGATGTCATCCTTCACCTATTGACATTCCAAACATTTAGACATATAATAAAGTAAATATACCTTTAAATTGGGATAAAAGAATTTTTTTCTTAGGGTTGTGATCATCTTTTGGTAATCAGGGTGCCCTGCTTAAGGAGGTATGTGCATTTCATTTAGAAGAAACAATTTTAAATATGCAATGTTAGGCATGTATATTCTCCCTTTAAACCAAATTAACCCTTTATAGTCTACTTTATATTATGTCCCATTCAATTCTACCTCGTCTTTTAACAATTTATTCAGTAAGTTTTCATATTCAGCATCATGGATGCTGGTTTTTTTTATTTTGTTCCTCAGATCACTTTCTGGTTGGTTCATAGTAATCTCATATACTTCATGAGATCTTTGACTGAGTGCATCAGCCACCCTATTCTCCTTAACCTTGATATGCTTTACTTAAAAATAAAATTCACTTAACAAGGATATCCATCTGACTTGTCTAGCATTTAGCCCTGGTTGAGTAAACATATTCTTTACACAAGTGTTTCCTGGAAACAAAAGAATCCTTTTCCCTAATAGGTAGTGGCACCAAATTCATAAGGCATGCACTATTGCTTCCAATTATAGATAATGCACTACATAATTTTGTTCATCAATTTGTGAGATTCATAACATACCACATTCCCTTCTTAAGATAATACTCCCCTCAATCCTTCGTTACTAGCATTCATACAAGACTATGTAGTATTTATAGGGGTCACCCACCTTCAAGGTTGGAGCCATGGTTAACAATCCTTTTAGATTTTCAAATCTCTCCTGACACTTCAAGTACCACAGAAACTTTACTCCTTATTTTTCAAGGAATTAATGGGATAGGCTATCTTTCAGAATCCTTGGATCAATCATCGGTAGTAACTAGAGAGTCCCATGAAGGACTGATTGTCAATGACATCCTTAGGAGCATGCTATTCTGAAATAGCCTTATTATTTTTGTTGAGGCATGGTCAATTCCTTCACAAGTGGATCTCTCCATATTCCCAACACTTGAAGGGTTCCTTAGGGGCTCCAATAGTCCCCTCAGGTCCAAGGTTCATAGATTTATAGTTCTTCTATGGAAGTTATTTTTTTTTTCTTTAGGAGCTTCCTTGTCGATTCCTTGACATGTTCTTGAACGATGGGGGTTGGAATCCCTTCCTTCGTTGGTTGAAATTTTCCTGTTCCTTACCCTTCCAAACCTTAGAGAGATCATTCCTCTTTTTGTACTATTCACAGCACAACCCTGAATTTATTAAGGCTTCGTCCAAGGTTTTGGGATTGTCAAATTCAATCTAGTGCTTGTATGACAGCAAAAACAAACTCAAGAACCTCTAAAATTTTACTTTTTCTTCTTTAATATACAACACAAACCACAACAGATCAAGGAATTTGTTATTGAGGTCCTCTATATTCATTTGACTGATTTTTAATTCATAGAATTTCTTATTCTTTCTCTCGTAGTATCTATCTGAAAATTATTTCTTCTTGAAGTACTTCTTGAACTCTGACCACACCAAGTTCTTTTCTTTTATTCCATGGGAAATCTTCAAATATTGCCACCAAATTCCAGCCATTCTCTTTAGGATGTATATGGCCATTCTCATATTTATGTTGCAAGAGTAATTATAAATTTGAAAGTACTTCTTAATTTCTAGCAACCAAGTCTCTTCTTCTTCTCCGGTCTCTAATTCCCTATCGAAGTTGTTTGGCTTAATATTTTTAAATTCACCTTCCAAGTGGTTGATTATTCTTTTTTCGACCTACTTGACTTGATTCACATATTTTTGATTTCCTTTGGAGGAACTATCTTTTCTTTCAGTGCTTTCTGGAATTTTTGGGTCATTCCCAATCTCTTTTTGGGGTTTTTCCCCATTATTCCTCTCTTGCAAATTTTGTAACATTATCTCATTAATATCCTGCTGCCTTTCCTGAGCCTTATTTAGTTGCTCATTATCCACTTTGAAGTTCTATATTTCTATAATCAAGTTCCTCATTTTTTCTAGAACTTGACTGGTTTCAAAGTGTTCTTGCTCTAGTTGTGATGTGCGTGGTGTTGGTGCACTTTCTTCGAGTCAATCTGCATTCATACTTTGTGAGGCCATGGTTGTATCCTATTATAGAACAATTTTTCATGTGCAAAAAATATTCCAACACAAATTGTTATGATTAGAACAAAGTTTTTCATAATTCAACGAAACTAGATTTTCCCAAAAGGAGACAAGGTTGAAACCTGTACCTCTGATACCATATGTAACATACCCATATAACCTGCTAAAATGCATATATAAAAACAATTCTTTCACATAAGACATGGGCCATGAATCTTCCTCTAACATTCATTCCTAAGCTTAATTGTTCCTGCAATAGTCCTTCAATATAAAGAAATTACCTTACGCAAATAAAAGTCCCTTCCACAAATAAAACCCTTGCATTTGACACTTTTTCCTTTCCTATTTTTTCATTCCACAATGCGGAGTGCGAATTGTAGAAACACTTAAGTTCCTTACATTTTTAACCTCCGCTTTCCACTTTCTGGAATGTGGATTATGTATTGCGGAAACCCCCTATTTTATTTATATATTCTTTTATGTTTTCCAATTTCAACAATGTGGATTGCGGAAACCCTTATATATTAATAATTTCCTTTTTGCTTTCTGGATTGTGCAATGTCGATTGTGGATTGCGAAAAACCTTTATATTTTTAAGTTTTACCTTTCTCTTTTCGTTCTCTGCAATGGGGATTGACAATTGCAGAAACCCACTTATTTCTTTATAATTTTCATCTGCCTTCCTCGTCCCATAATGCAGATTGTGGATTGTGGAAGCACATAGATACTTTAAAATTTTTACTTCCACATTCTGCTTTCAGCAAGGTGGATTGCAGATTACAGAAAGTCCTTATCTTCATCATATTTTCAACCCTATTTCTGCTTCTGTAATGCGGGTTGTGGGTTACAGTAACACTCCTATTTGTTATAATTTTTACTCTACATTCTGGTTTTACAATGCAGTTTGCGGAACAACCCCACTTCCTTATGATTTTTTTCTTTCTTTACGCTTCAACAATCCGAGTTGCGGGTTCAAGATACACTTGAATTCTTTATACATTTTTAGGCTTCTGCAGGCCTTCTGCCTAAGGTTTTCGCCTATTTTATCTATGCTTTCTTGGAAATACTAAGGAGTTTCCAACCCTCAATGGACTCATGGATTTAAGCTAAATGAGTTACTTAGACAATATTAGGATTCAGTATTTTATGGTGGTGTATAATGGAATGTTTCCTAAGAACTTCAAAATCCAATTTTCCCTTCCCCATTTCACCATCCCTTAGGAATTCAAGGTATTCTAAACAGGCTTCACAAAACTGGAAAAGGATAAACCTAGGAGAGCACATTGGCTTCCCTACCAGAGGTCCCGTAGGCTATTTTTAACAAGGAATCATACTACATCCTAGTAACTCTTATAGAAATAGTATTACACCATTTGAACAACCAATATCACCAAATGCAAGTCAGAGTCATTCAAGCAGAGTATGAGTACACACCAAGTCATAAGAAACATTTCTCATCAATAAGCCTAAAACTTGTGTTAGTCATTTCATTAACATTGAAACACACATTTACACATGTAGCGACATACCGTGGACTCAATAGTTTCCAGAAAACAAAACTGATTAATGGAACCTGATTGTAACGCGATCCATAATGAAATGGGAACAACCACATTCCACCCAACCGTCTATTAGCCATAGATATGCTATGTCCTCAATCACTCCCAAGATAAAATATGCATGCTAACAGTGGAGACAACTAACCTTAGTTCTGTTTGAAGGAAGAGATCACTTTCCTAACACAGAGTTCTCACGCAACAAGTATTTCTATCAAGTCTTGCCTAACACAGAGTGCTCACACAACAAGATTTCATTCTTTCCCTACATACTCAGAGTTGTCCTGCCTCCTCGCATATGCCCTCTTATAGTTTGGTTTCATATGTCTTACTTTGCATATATGGTCGATTCCCCAAGGAATTCTCATCAACGAGTGTGTTCCCTAATCTTCCATGGTCTGTATGATCTTATTTTGCAGCTACACTCCATTCTCCATTAAATCTGCATCAACCACTGCACCTTGCTTTCTCGAGGGTCTTCCTGACGCCACTAAGGTGTTTCAGTGCCTGGTGTACTTTCCTGAGGTTTACTTATCTATGCCTCCCCCTCTTGTATGCATAATATCCTCTTTTAGCATGGTTTGTCCCTCTCATTCACAATTTCATAAAATGTAAAATGTAGCGGTTATGACTGTCCTCTAGGGACTGTTTGGATGGATTCAATGATGAGGGAAACTGATCAAAAAATATAGCTGATATTTTATATTACAAATGATGTTTATAAATTAGGGGATGTTACAAAAACACACTACGACAACTCATGCGTACAATACATATTCGTGATTCTTCAAAGAGAAGGAAGGGACAATTTAGTGGTTCAATAACTTACATAATCCTTTGATGACCGAGTAGTAAATAGGTGAATAAATACAAATATATAGGTAGCCAAGAGTTGAATACCCCATCAATCAAGCGATATAAAGTAGGTTGGGTTGGATATCTAGATAATCAATGCTATAAGGGTGGGATAAATCCCTTTTATATAGAATAGTTTTAGAGATAGTAAAATCCCAATGCCCTAATTACTATTCTCTTCTGTGCTAACTACCATCTAATGATTTTTGATGTTTTATACCTTGGAAGTTGTTCCCCTTGGTGAATTTTTCCTAAGTCACTAGGAAAAATAAGTCATGTCATATGGAATTTATATTAATGACTTGAGATAAGCACTAAATGCACTTTAGTGATTAAATCCTACTTTAAGTAAACATTTAAAAAGTGAGTGAATTAAAATTAAATTTTTTTAGAAAAGTTATTTTATCACAACCACTCATCTAATCTAATATGGGCCCTTATACTATATGACCTTTCACTCACCCATCTTATTTTACGTAAAAGGAACATTTCCATGCGAAGAGGCACTATTTCTTTTTTTGGGAGAGATAGTCGAATTTTTGAGAAGGAGAGAAAAACACGGCTAAAGTATTTTTTCCTAGGCATGAATTTCGAGGTGAATGCAAAGCAGGTTTTTGGGAAAAAATTTTGAGGAAGCATTTAAGGGCATTAATTGTAGTCCTAATATACGTGTCCATACAATATTTTTAAGTCAAAGAAGGGCATGAATTTCAAGGTAGTGGGGGCACAAATTTTAAGGAAGAAATTTTATGTTCCCGTGCGAACGATTTTCAAGGCAGTAGACCATACTGTTAGACCATTCAATGTTCGTAGAATATATCCATACAGTGTCCATACAATACTGTAGTTGCGTGATTTTCTAAGTGGTTTGCAAGATAGAAATTCTGAGTTTTAATTTATAGAGTGGGCACAAATTTCAAGGCTAAAACTTTATCTTCTGGATGAGATAATTTTTGACTGAAAGTTTTCTCTTTTTTTGTACTCTTGATAAATAAACAAAGAATTTCTCTCTCACAGGTTTTCCCGAGGGGTTGACATTTTTCCTGGGTCATTTGAACAAAAAAATTTGAGTCGAGACTTTTATGTGTGACTATTTTTTTACTACTGCTCATTAAAAGTTGTAAAAAATTCTTCATGTGTTTCAATCATATTTTTTTATGAGAATTGACTTAATTTGCAGTAGAAAGTAAATTCACTTGGGCATTAAACAATGATTAAAATGGTGGTTGAAAACAGGTTGGGGGAATCAGAAAAAAATTACATAATATTAGATCTTTGTTAGAGTAAGAGCATAATTTTTATAGAGTGATAATTTTCACAGTGTCAATGAATTCTTTTATCAGTGGGAGGAACCTTGTCAAGACTTGAACTTTGTAGTGAAAATTGAAACAAGACTTAGGTTGGAGGACAGGCTTGATGGGGATGGGGATTTTGTCCCATGGATAGCTAGATTGGTGATTATATTGGAGGAAAATGATTTATGGGATGAAGTGGTTCACAATACTATAGTGAATCCTATTGTAGTTCCCGCTTCCACCGATGCACAAGCAATTTATTCCTTCAATAAGAAGGATATAAAGGATAGAAGGATTATTCTAGATGCATTTAAAGATACTTTTATCCGTCACAATTCTAGTAAAACCCGTGCATATCAGAAGTGGGATGTTTTGACCAGCTTGGTTCAAATCTCAAATGAGAATAGGAAAATGTTGTTGATAGCTAAATTGAAGACTATTAATATGGCTAAGGTCGAGGGAGTGAATTCCTACCTTACTAGGATATCTCAAGTGAGATATGAGCTTGCAGTAGTGGGGGAGGTTATTTCTGGCTGCGAGCTAGTGCGAACATCTTTGAATGGGGTTGTGAAGCCTTGTCCTACTTTTGTGGAATCTATATTATCTAAGGAGAAATTTCATTCTTGGGATAGACTTTGGGATGATTTTTTTCAAGAGGAGACCAGGGGAGGTCTTGTGCGGGGGAGCTCTTCTACAGGTAGGGTGGATGAGGAGAATGTGACTCTAACTTCCAAGGGACATAATAAGTTCAATAAGGGCTCCAATATGGGGGGGGTGGGGGGCTAAGAAGCACGATGGATATAAGAAGGACTTGAGCACTGTAAAGTGATTTTCTTATCAGAAACTTCAGTACTATGTTGGGTACTGCCCATAGAATAAGAAGAAGAAGAAGTAGACAACATATTCTATAAAGGTTGAGGAGTTTACAACTAGATTTGAGAGAGTGTTTTCTCTTTTTCCTGGGCATGTTGATAGAGAGAGAGAGAATCCATCATCACCAGTGCAGACATTGAGACTGAGAGGGAGTATTCCTTGTGGAATCACCATTATTTCAGTGCATCCACCACCAACATGTGGTATATTGATAGTGTAGCTTCAAGCCACATGAAAGGTGCTCGAGAAATGTTCTTCGAGATTTCATATGCAGGGATATATGTGGTGGTAGTGTTGGGGGATGTAACAGTTGTCATAGTTGTTGGGCATGGGACCATTACATTTCAGAGAGACTTCATCAGTCCCATGAACTTGGGGGACATGTTGTTTGTACCTGGGATGAAGAAGAACTTGATATCATTTTCCATGATCAAGGAGAGGGGTCCTCGAGTGTCTTTCCTAAATCTACATTTCCAATTTTCTTCGAAGACCAAGGGATCATCTGCCTCTTAAACCATTGGAGCCATATGTGGGAGGTTGTACAATCTCTTGTTTGAACCCCAACATGCTTTGACAAATAGCAACGCCAGTGATCTTGGTGAAATATGGAATAGGAGGATGGATCATATCCATCATGAAAATTTGAGGATGTTGAGGTACATGGTTACATTTTTGCATGACTTCGGTACAAATCATAGTGATGTATGCAGATGGTATGCTTCGGGTAAGTACAACAAGACTTTTTTTACAATCAGTGATAATAGGTCAGCAGAGTCCTTGATTTGATACATTTCAATTTGTGTGTTCCTATGTCATCTATTTATTTGATAGGTTTTGATTATTATGTGACCATCATAGATGGTCAATCAAGGAAGACCTGGATCTACTTCCTAAGGAGCAAGAAATATGAGCAAGTATGGTATAGGTTCCAAGAGTTCAAAGCTCTTATGGAGAACCAGACTAGGAGGAGTATTCGAGAACTCATCACACAATGGGGGTGAGTATACCATCAAGTAGTTATATGAGTATTACAGACAGGAGGGCATTTGGTGACAGATGACAATACCATACAATACATTCTTGGAGCAGCGAGATCCATTATACATGATCAACCACTTCCTTTATTTCTTTGGGCATAGACATGTAGTACAACTATATAGTTTTTTATTAAGTTTTCGTTGATGCCAACAGTGTATAGTAATTGATGACCATATGTCTTGGTGCCCCCGGAGGAGCCTTTGTGGGTTGATTAATTGTTAGTATCTAAGGAGAAATTCTTATCTTGTCCAAGCCCAAGTTTTAATCCCTTGGATCCCTTGGGAAAATGACAAATTCCTTGAACACCCTTTAGATTTTTTAAGCACCCAAAATATCTTTTACGGTTTTCGAGTTGTTTCTCTGGTTTTGAGTACCAAAAAATATTCCCCAGTACCCTACAAAAGTGTCCTTGGTGGGTTGAAGAAGATGCAAGAGTTCAAATGACCCTTTCAGTGATAATTTGTGTTATACTAAGGTCATGGTACTCTAGGAGAAGTTATAGCATCCCTCATGATGGATCTTGACCCTTGGAGGTATCCTAGTGTGGTTTAGGTGGTACAATACCAACATAGTGCAGTTGGTACACTATAGTACGTCTAATTCTCACACACTTAGATTTTTCCATTACATCATATTTATAGATGCAACACATACACTAGATCATGATACCTGAGTTAGTTATAGTTAACTTCTCATAAATGGTGGTCCATAACTTCCTCATTAAATGCAGTTATTATAATTGAGTAGACTTTATTGAATCAACCAATCAACAAAAAAAATAAGCTTCTAATTGTCCAACTATTCATTGAATTCATGCCATCTTTGTGCTCATTATATTTCCTATTTATTAGTCATGATAGAAAACCATTCAACTATACTAGTCATCCCCTCGACCATAATTCCAACGTATGTCAACTTCAATTCCATTCAACTTGATACTAGTTGATTGTCGACTTTGACCATTGATTTACATGCAAAGAATATAACACACCCAGATTTGTCTCACTTGTTGTCTTCTTTGCATAAACATAAGTTTTCATACGTTTAGTTCACTTAAATAGGGTTCACAAACACATTGATTATGTACACTAAGTAAACTTCTCAATGCTGATATGCTTGCCCAATAAGTCTACAATTTTCTTCAAAGTGCATATGTTTTCCAACAACACTTTTTGGTTCGCCACCTTATCTCTTACAAATTGATACTAAACATTGATAAATTTTGTATTTGAATGGTATGTAGGGTTATTTTTTGATAATATTTCACTTTTATTTTCAAAATCAAACCTAAAAACTTGTTGTTTATATGGAGCACTGGAAAATAATCTCTACAACCAAACTACATATTTTCTTGCGTGAGTGGCTTCCATGTATTCAACATTATTACTCAATAATGCGTTGAAAGATTTCATCTCATTAATCCAAGTAAGTTCCCCATTGAACAATATGAAAACATATCCACCAATCAACCATATGCGTTTGAGATCGCCAACCCAGTTGATGTCAGCAAAATCATGTATAAATTTTCTCGTCAATTTCATATTTTTCTTGGTAGAAATTGGGTAATGTAATACTACCACCTTTGAATCGAAATGTATTTAATCAGAATTATTAAATGATGTAAACATGCTAGTAAGGAAAACTAGTATGGAGCCCTATCAAGCATCTCATACAGAATAAATACATACAAAGTCATTGGCAAATCCCTTAGCCAATCATGTTTTATAATTCACCTAGAGTATATCATGTCATGCATAATTTTCAAAGTAGATCATATTATTTTGAAAAAAATAATCAAGGACCTAAATTCCCAGTTATATAGCTTAATTCACCTACAAAAATGATACTAGTCATAATCCATCAATGCATTGGTATACATTTTGAAATATGTCATTAGAACCGAAAAAAAAGGAAACAATTGTTGCCAATAGAATCATAGATGGAAGCTATATTGGCAGGCATAAAATTATGCAAGGAGGGGATACTACACAAAGACAAGACATGTGGTAAAGGAAATCGTGAGAGATATAAGGATTTGCATTTGTGTTTTCAAAAAG
>LPNX010253700.1:0-22940 GCA_001517045.1 Pseudotsuga menziesii | reverse complement strand
ATGAATATTAGTTGAGGTTACATCCATTCATCTACTTCCATGTAATTGAATCTCTTGCTTTTCAGTAAGAATTCCTTCTCTTTCCTCTATCATGAATTTATAGCCTAGTTTATGAACTCTACAAAGCAATACTATGATAATTATTTTTCTTTGTCACTAATATTGATCCACTCACCCAGGATCTATATTTAGTATAAGTAAATTTCCTTAGAACATAAATGGAAACTCCACTAGGAATAATTATTCTATTCTTTCCATGTTGGTTTTTTCTTTATTTTTCCTAATGTTTGAAACTTAGTTTAGTTTCTATTTCTTCCTCCCAACCATATGCACTTATCTTACTTGTACCTTATTTTTTGGTCTACTTTTTCTTGTGTTCATATCATTTTTCAATAAGAATCGTGAGCACTCATGGTAACCCTTTGCATAACCCAAAAGTGTTTTCTTTCACCCTTGAGTTATTTCTCTACAAGGAATAAGTAGCACCCAAGTTGCTCTTTAGAAACCTATGAGCAAGTAATGTAAAACATACAGGAAACCAAGCGGCTAACCCCAAACAACTATATCTTTTAAAAACCTTGTTTCTCATCATGTCGAAAATAAAATGTAAATTACCAAGTTTTTTTTAATACAAACACAATGTTGGAATTAGTTCCACTCTATTGTCATATTTTGAATGACAAAAATCACCCAAATAGAAAAATATAGATATAAAAACCACAAATATATTTCCCATGCAAATAAAAAAACTAGCTTAATTTCAAAAATTCCAAAATGTATAAATTTAATTAATGAGATACAAAAAAGTAACTATAAAATTTGCAAAAATGTCAAAATGTATAAAATTAATTGAGATATTCAAATGAAACAAAGAATCGAGAGAGACCACATTTCACATACCACAGATTTAGTAAATCTAAGTGTTTTGATAGTCTAATAAAATTTTCATTGAAAACATTCCCATATATAAAGATCAATCTACAATATGCATCACTACAATGAATGACTAAGGAACCTACCAAAATCAGCAAGGATACTACTTTTAGGTCCAATCTCGAACACTCAATCCACTGATAGAAAAATACACATAATCCAACCCTTTGTGAAAAATTTTATATAAGATGAGATAAGATAACTTTATTGATGCCTACAAATCACCAAAGAATTGGTCAAAGGGACTGAAAATTATTCAATGAATGCCAGTAATTGTAAGTGTCAAAATAATTCCTAAATTTCTAATTAAAACTTACAAAGTACAAGAATAAAAGGAGAATACATGAGAAACGGTGAACTGAAAAAGGTAAATCCTAGAATGAGAGGAGACAACACCCAATAATAGAGATAGAAATATAACAAAAGGCAAGATATACATCCCTGTCAAAAAAACACATGCAAGGAATAATAATGTCTTTGAGTGAGTCCCATCACTTAGAGATCCCTACCGCGGGAACATGGAAGGAGAATAATATAACCTTGTTAGAACTTCCATAAATGCCAAGGAAAACAAGAGGAAAATCCTTATTGGTCTTTGGCTGTCCAATATGGGCTAGTGGGGAATACTACATAAGGACAAGGAATAGTCCTATATCCTCCCATAGTTGATGGATCTATAGATCAAGTGGGAGGATCTGTGTTTCCTCATATCTAACATCTTGACCATCCATGTCAAGGTAGACTACACGAAACCTAGTTTCTTTAATCACACATATAACATATGGAAAAATGAGGTAATGAGTTTGTTGGTGCAGGCCTAAACTATAGAATTGTTTTGTAATATCTTACATCTTTGAAGATAACCTCCCATATGTAGAAGGCTATTCATATTCAATTGTTGCATTGAAGGAAGGTGTCAAGAGATCATGTACAATAAGAGAAGAGGCAGTGATATCAACCCCAAATATCATACTAAATCATGACATATGAAGATGAAGTGATCCTTCATCTCAATATGTATGTCAAGTCTCTTTATTTAATGAAGGTTGCATGTGGTGTTTTCGTTTATTATGCTAGATTTTGTTTTTTCAAACTCTAGGAACAAAAAATCATGTGAGAGAAGTATCATTGATATTTTCTTCCTAAGGAGCAACTACCATGGATACTAAAAGAACATGAACTCTAGTCTCTTAACACATGCATAGATAGTATGTCACTGAGATTTCAATTATCGATTAGTCTCTTTGACCCAAGTCATGGGACAATACATTCAAGAACTTATTATCACCCAATAATTTTCCTATGGTTGTGGTAGGAGAATCACTGGAGTAACCATTTCAAACCAATCTTTAGACTGTATTCTAGTCTATAGAGTGAGAGAGGACTCTCTCTTTGCCACAAGGTCATTCACATATACATTTGGCTTTAAAAAAAATTTAGAAGGATATATTTATGAGGTCAAGGGTTGTTTGGATTTTAAAGAGTGTAAGACAGACATATATTAAATGCCATTCGGAAATGGAGTCAAAACTTGAAACATTCAAGCAATTTACATCAAATACTGACCAGTTATAACCTTCTTAGTCTAAGGAAAATTAGGTGTTATTATTAGACAAAATATGTTTGAGAGATGGAAGGAGGGAATGAGAAGAAGCCCAATGAGAAAGGAGGAACCTATCTATGGATGAATCTCCTGAAATACCTTTATCATAATAAACAGTGAAGGATGAGGGGTGGCAGCTGTGGGGGGGATCCTTTTGGATCCCATAGGACATGTTGAACAAACCTTCGCTTGGGGTCTTGGTCATAGGACCAACAACAAGGCCGAGTGGTTGGTAATCCTACAGGGATTGCAATCATTAGCCTACAAAGACCTCTCCAAGATTGTGATTTTTGGAGATTATCAAGATTTCATATTCAAGATGATTAATGGATACACCACTGGCTCCATAAAATTTCGTCGCTTGCACGACAAAATTATTCCTCTCATGTCTAAGTCCTATGACCTTATCCACATTCTTCGCACAAACAATTTAGCAGTGGATGCCTTGGGAAACATGGAGGCCTCCCTCCCCCGAGGCCAAATTAGTATGAATGGTAAAGCTCCTCACCCTAAATATATTCCCTAATGATTTTTTGGGATTCATGTTTCTACCCACTCAGCAATTTCTTTTCCCCCATGGCAAATATTGAAGGGCCTAATGCTCTCCCTAAAGGCCTAATGCTCTCTCATTATTTTTACCCCTTACCTCTCTAACCTCAAACACTCTACCCTTCTTTCCCCTTATCCATCCATCCCTCCTCACTTCACCTCCTCGTGCCCTCCATTCCCCGCTGGCATCCATCATGCGCACCTTCCCGAAGGGTCTCCAAACTTTAAGTGTTGTCCTACCTCTCTCCATCCTCCTGTCGTGTGGACTCATCACATCATTGAACTTCCCTTGGTCTTTGCAGGATTTATTTCTCACCATCCCTGGGTTAATTGCCTCCTCCTCTCGCACACTCCAGGTATTTTATTTCCCTTCACTATGTCTTCCCCTCGAATATTCTCCCATCCTCATTTCACTCCTGGTCTCAGCTTTGTCCGATATGTGATATCTTCAGAATGCATCCTTTTGGATGTCATTACAGGTGTCGACGAAGGCTGGTTGCAGGAAATCCCGTGGGAAGTGCTCCCTCTCACCAGGTCTTTCATGAAGGAAATATTGGCTCTCGCAGCCTTCTCCACCTATTCTTGTAGCACCCTTTCTGGAACTTCTATGTTGTTTTTTAATATTGACTCTAGCTCCAACCTCTTCATCGATGCACAATCCTCCATTGCTGAAAGCAATTCGATATTGGGTTGTCACTGATCAGGGTGGAAAGAAGGTGCAGTTGGAACATTATCCTATCGAAGTAAGTCTGACGGAGACTCCCTCGTGCAAAAGATAAATACTCTCAAGCTAATTCTCACTGGTCTCTCTGTCGAGAAACAAGCCTACGTGGTTTCATGTACAGTTCGTGCTCTCCATATTAATTTTTCCTTTATTGAAATAGCACGCAGACAAGGCAGAAAGTATTAGGCTAACGAGAATTCTAGCATAACGGATTTGAAGAAAAACCTCAGCCAACTCTACGAAATGATGGCCATAGGAATAATGGACAAGAAGGAAATTGCATAGGAGGTCAAGAGCATGGGGGAAGTGGTTAGCTACACATCTCTACAAATCAGTAATCATGATGCAAGGATTTATGACAACAAGAGTAACCTCAGGGAAATGATGGGAAAGGTGGACAAAATTCAAGAAGACCTCCAGCGCTTGATTAGCATGAATCAATGTAGCAAGGCCGTAAAATCCCCAGTAGCTGTAGCGCACCCCATGGAGGATGAATCGGTTGTTCAGCCTTTGAAGCCACCAGGAAATCCTTAAATGGTTTTTTAAGTTTTTATGTTTTATTGTCTTTTACTTTGTAGGCATTTTATAAGGGTATACACTACCCCAGGCACTAGATGTTTTGTAAATACTCTTTGTGGAGTTCTTTGGTCATCCCCATGGACCAGTTTTGTTTTCTGCATTTTTGAACTACAAGAACTCTCCGTTCCCACTTTTACTTTGTAATAAATGGATTTGCACAGCCTGTTTTATATAAACCTTTCTTAGTTTCTCTTAAAAAAAATAAACAGTGCAGGATGATAACTTAAATGGAGCATCTAACAAAGGATGAATTCCAAGTCATTTACCATGAACAAAGAATGAATTCCTTGCATACAACTAGAAACACATTAGAAAAAACTACACATACATGAAAATGAAGCAAATAAGGGAAAACAGGTTGAACAATGAACAATGTGATGAATCTCAGACATTCAGGGCATACTTTGCATTAATGCTGCCAAGAAAAGTTATAGAGATACAAAACCAAGAATAGAAGATTCGAAATGAATGTCAAACCCTTTCTTCCTCTCTTCAGGATATATTTATAGAGTACTAAGATCCCGATACCAGCCTTGAAACAGAGCCAAATATCAGTTCTGATATGGGAATCAAACATGCACACATAAAATCTTACCAAATTCTGATTTGGCACATTCACCATGATCACATAACAAATCAGGAAAGAATGATGGGATGCATGTGGTGGATCAAAAAGGAAAATTTGACACCTGGGACAAAGGCCTACTTGATGAAAACGACTGTTCAGAGGATCTTCGCATGGCCTACAACAGTTTCATTCATCCCTTCATCTTCAACGAGCAAATTTTTTTGGGACTGTTGATATTTTAACCAAAAAAAGCATATGGAAGCACGTGTCTAAACTTCCCTGCAGATATAAAATTCCATTGGATTCTAAACTATTAACTTCGCTGCACTTTTCTGCAGCGAACTTTTTTTAAATCGTCGATCAATTTTGCAAAAGATATGGTCTAGACGTGTGTTCTGGGTTTGCATGCCGATATAATAATTCCACTGATTTTAAAATTTTGTTTTCCCATGATTATTGTATCAGTGGAATTAATACCCGTCATATATTCATTTCTCCTCTAGATCTCCACCTTTCCACATTGCAGGGTGTAACAAATTTTGTAGATATGAAACGTTTGTTTGTCCATGCTAGTTCTATCAGCAGAATTTATACCCACCGTATATTCATTTCTCCTCAATATATCCATCGTTCAACACTAGAAGGCATACCAAATTCCATAGATATGAAAATGTTGTTTGTTCATTCTAGTTCTGGCAGTGGAATTCACCTCCATCGTGGATCTTTATAGGATGTTCATCTGGGTCATTCAGTACTGTGGGGTCTACAAAATTCTGCTAATTTCAAAAGTTACTTTCTCCGTGCATGTTCCATTAGAAGAATGGATATCAGCCATGGATCTATATCAAGTCTTGATCTAGGTCGTTGAAACCTGCTCCTCGTACGAAATTTCGTTGATTTCAAAAGTTACTTTCTCTGTGCATGTTGCATCAGCAGAATGGATATCAACTATAGATATTTGTCCCAGTGCCCATCCAATGATCAATTTTTCCTACATTTTAAACCATTTCCACAAATAATAACATTTCTTATGACCCTGAATCTTCCCCAGCGTAATCATTCTGGACCATGGATCTAAAATCCACCTTGATCTCCACCCTCAAAGCTTGCTAGACCTACTAGATTTCGCATATGGGGAAATATACTTATCCCATGGGCATGTTTCCCTTTTCTACATCATTGATCTTAGAGAAAAACTTTATCAACTGTTGATCTTAGATCAAGCTGTGGGTTGCGGGTTGCAGAAGGAGGGATTTCTGCTTTCGCAATGCTCAATTTTGATTTTTTCGATTCCACCTATTTTTTCGATTCCACCTTTTCGATCCATTTTATGTCGTTGTTCTGTGTCAAAGCTCTCTGAACCGTCAATCTTACGCAATGGCGAAAGTAGAATGTGAGATTCCAACTTTATGTATTTTCATTCCCTCCTTTTTCCTTCTTTTTGAGCCATTGATCTGAGATTAAAAATGTGGAAGCTTTCTAAACTGTTGATCTATGATCAAAGTGGGGACACATTACAGGCTGGAGGAAAGTGAAAAGAGGGATTTGAACTTTTTATGTCTGGATTTTCACTTTTTCTTCTTCTTCCTTTTTACTTCCTGCTTTTTTCTAGATCGTTGATTTATCCCGGAGTGATCCTTGATCGTCAGATCATGGACTGGATGTGGATATCCTCTTGTCTTTGACATTTCTTCTATGGGATTCTTCCAGAGTGTCATATCACTTTGCGGCTCGGTTCTCCACTATCCATTCTCGCCATGACTTATCCTTGATTAGATTTTTCATACCAGGCTCATTTCCAAGGTCGCGCTTAAGGAATTTTTTCTATTTTCTTCACTTTCGACCAAGAACGAATCCTTCAGAACCTGCTCAACACTTACTCGGGTTAATTTTTTAATTTTCATTCCTGCATTTTTCCTCCTTTCCGAGCCGTTGATCTAAGATTAAAAATGTGGAAGCTTTCTAAACTGTTGATCTGTGATCAAAGCGGGGACACATTACAGGATGGAGGAAAGCAAAAAGTGGGATTTGAACTTTTTATGTCTGGATTTTCACTTTTTATTCTTCCACCTTTTTACTTCCTGCTTTTTTCTGGATCGTTGATTTATCTCGGAGTGATCCTTGATCGTCGGACCATGGACTGGATGTGGATATCCTATTTTCTTTGACATTTCTTCTGTGGGATTCTTCCAGAGCATCATATCACTTTGCAACTCGGATCTCCACTATCCATTCTCGCCATGACTTATCCTTGATTATATTTTTCATACCAGGCTCATTTCCAAGGTCGTGCTTAAGGAATTTTTTCTATTTTCTACACTTTCGACCAAGAACGAATCCTTCAAAACCTGCTCAGTAGTTACTCGGGTTATATGACATGGGAAATTTTCAACCTTACTGATCATTTTCACTGGCTTATCCTTTTGGAGAGGAAATAGTGTGGGTGCATTCGTAAAAATATTCAAATTTTGGCACAATTGTTAACAACAGCTCCAACACGGGGATGTTATCCTCTCTGTGAGGTAGCAAAGAACCCTGTAGACCAAGTTCCTGATCGTTTGGGATAGTCCCAAGATTTTACTGAAATCCTCAACATTATCTGAAAACCAAAACTGAAGTGATACTGAAAACAAACTGAAAAATTGCTAAAAAAAATGCTCACCGTGTCGATCTTGTTCACACCTACCTACCCTACTTACTGAGCATCAATTCCCAATCAAGTAAATTCTGATTTCCAATGAATCCAACCAAGCAATTGCTCTAATGATTGATCTTCTTCATCATGCTTGATCCAAATCAGAAAGGAAAAACTTAATGGTAAAAGGTTATGATAGAAGACATGATCTTTACTACACACATAACCCACCATTCCTACTGCAAAGATTCTCCACATATTCATACACTCGATCATGAAAACCTGCAAATGTTTTTGTTATGTGCTTTCCATGACAAGTTTGCTCCAAATGTAACTCTTCTAGCACCCTGCCAAACTTCTCTTCAAATAAATCTTAAAGAATGTGTTCATGACAATTTGCAAATGAGACATCCACTTCTTCATCTAAAATATCAGAATTAAAAGCCTGATTACTTCCAAATGTTTCAAAGGGAATATAATTGTGTTTTTCATCAGAATCAAGAAAAATAATTTCTGAATCCAAAAAACATAAAGGAACATCCCGTTTGGAATCCTCCTCTTCTTCCTGATGATCCAATCTATTATTGTAGACTGTTGGTTCATGAGGTGCATTATCGAAGTAGCCATCCTTACATTGATCATATATAGGAAAGATGAAATATTCTTTAAAATAATCAATAAAAGAAATTTAAACATGCTATTTGCAATCTTCATAAAGAAAATTAGTATGACCCTCTTCATGTACATCACTAGGCTGACCATATTCTTGCTCATCGTATAAAAGTGGAATAAAATATTCTTTAAAACCGCCACTAACAATGTTTTTAATAGCTGATTGCATTCTTCATAAAACATATTATGACTTTGAAGAAATTGTAGCTTTGAAAGGGTAACTACTGATTGAATAGGGGAAGCCTCCTCTTGTAACAAAATTTCAGAAGTTGAATAATATGAGGAACAATTTGATTGACAGTCTCAAATTCCTTCTTGCTCACACAAATATTGACAAGACTGCTGCAAAATATTGTTAGCTTTAGGGAAATAAAGGTAACTTGTTCAATCTGAGATTCAGCTTCTGTCAATTTCAGTCAAGGAATACATTACCATCGACTGAGGATTTTCTTGAATATCATGGAAATTGGTTTGTCTTTCTTTTTTAGATGAATATTCATGTAAAATTTCTAAAAGCTCATCATCCATAAACTCCTCCTCACCATACATGTTTTTCAACTGTTCAATGAAACCTTTATCATGCATGCAACAATCTTGAACTAGCAGCAAGGAAGGATATTGATATTTAAAATGTTCATGAAATACCATATGAAAGTTACTTTCTATGTGCATGTTGCATTCGGAGAATGGATATAGCTTGTTGATATTCATCCAGGTGGCCATCTGATGGCCAATATTTCCCGGATGTTAACCCCTTTGCGCCCATAATAACATTTATTCTAACCTTGCATCTTCCCCCAGTGAAATAATTCTAGAACATGGGTCTAAAATCCACTTCGATATCCACTGTCAAAGTTTGTTGGGCCTACCATATTTTGCATATCAAGAAAGATACTTATTGCGTGTGCATGTTTCCCTTTTCCACATCATCTATCTTAGACATAAAATTTCTACGTGCCTGTTGCATCAGCAAAATGGATATTGGCTGTGGATCTAGATCAATTCTTGATCTAGGATGTTGAAACCTATGCCTCATACCAAATTTTGTTGATTTCAAAAGTTACTTTCTCTGTTCATGTTGCATCATATGAATGGATATTGCCCATTGATATTCATCCAGGTTTCCATCTGATGTCCAATTTTTCCGCATGTTAACCCCTTTGTGCCCATAATAACATTTCTTTTGACCATGCACCTTCCCCCTGCGAAATAATTCTAGAACGTGAATCTAAAATCCACCTCGATATCCACTGTCAAAGTTTGTTGGACCTACCAAATTTTACATATCGGTAAATATACTTATCTCATGCACATTTTTATATGTTCCACACCGTCTATCTTAGACATAAACTTCCCCAGTCGTTGATCTAAGATCAAGCTGTGGGTTGCGGGCCATGGAAGGTGCGATTTCATCTTTCACAATGCTGAATTTTGATCTTTTTGGATTCCTCCTTTCCTCTCCCTTCCTAGATGTTCATCTATGTGGAAGATCTCTGAACCTTCAATCTTACGAGCTAGAGGAAAGTGGAAAGTAGGATTCCAACTTTTCATAAGCAAATTTTTGTATTTTCACTCCAGCCTTTATGCTCTTTTCCGAGTCATTGATCTGAGATTAAAAATGTGGAAGCATTATGAACCGTTGATCTATGATAAAACTGGGGATGTGTTACGGGCTAGAAAAACACTGAAAGTGGGATTTCAAATTTTTATGGTCAAATTTTCACCTTTTCCACTTCCACCTTTTTACTTCCCTCTTCTTCCTGGACCTTTGATTTATCTTGGAGTCATCCTTGACCATCGGATATTGGAACTGTTGTGGATATCCTCTTATCTTTGACATTTTGTCTGCGAGATTATTCCAGAGCATTAGATTACATTGTGGCTCAAATATCCACCATCCATTCTCCTCAATACTTATCCTTGATTAGATTTTTCATACCAGGCTAATTTCCAAGGTCACGATTAGGGATTTTTTACTGTTTTACTCACTTTCGACCAAGAAAAGATCCATTAGAACTTGCTCAGAACTTAGTTAGGTTATATGACATGGGAAAGTTTCAACCTTGCCCATCGTTTTCACTGGCTTATCGTTTTGCAGAAGAATTAGTGTGGTCGCATTTGTAAAAATATTCAAATTTTACCATAGGTTCTAACATAACTATATATATATATATATGACTGGTAATCATATGATTTATGCTATATATATATATAGATATGACTGGTAATCATATGATTTATGCTGCAACAATTATATGAATGGTAATTTAAACTTGTTTTCTAGTCTAGATCATTCAGTTCAAACTCATGTTACACTTAGAAATAATGTCTAAGTCATTGTTTTGGGAAAAGGCATTGTTGGTATTCTAACCAAACTGGAGTAGCGTAAAATCATGCCTGGTGTCTATCATGCTGATGATTTGAAACATAATGTGTTGATTAATTGACAATTGATACAAAAATGTTACAGAGTCTACAAGGAGGACAATCACTGTGTGATTAAAGACATACGTCCAAGAAAGCAAATGATAGAAAAAGTTCCAATGACAAGCAATCACTTGTTTCCAGCGAGGATAGTTCTAGACATGAAAGGAGAGGAAAATAAAGGAGTTACATTCAAACTATAAATCAAAGAAACAATCATACATTGCGATAAGAAAGAAAAATGTAGTAAGCAAGTAAATTCTGATTTCCAATGAATCCAACCAAGCAATTGATCTAATGATTGATATTCTTCATCATGCACTTAGATGATTCTTCATCCTACAACCATCCTCCACTACTCTGCAAGCTTATGATGGCCATCCCACTAAATCCCAAGGAATTATCCCCCATGTTCCCATTACATTGGCTAGGAAAACAATACTTATTGACATAGAGGTTGTCAATGCTTAGTTGGACTATAACCTTCTCCTCGGAAGAAGTTATATGTACTCCATGAGAGCCATAACATCAACTATTTTCTGTATTATGATGTTCCCCCATGAAGCGAAAATCGTGACGGTTGACCAACTGAATTATCATGATATGCAAGGGATAACGACACCTGCAAACGTTAACCCTATGATCAACACCATTGATCCGCAAGGGCTAACCATACCCTCCAATGTTATCCATGCAGGAAAAACCATGGTTGACAACATACCAGCCTCCCCATTTTTGAATGTGGGCCCTGGGTTGTTTGTCGATACCACCATGACAGATTCTTTCACCTTAGTGTCACCACCATCGACACCAAATGAGATTGTGGATTTGTGCATACTCTCATCCAGTATTGCTGCACCTAAACAATAGCCACAGCTGCAGCCCCAACCGAAACCGCAACACCATCCGCAGCCACAACATCAACAGTAGCCACAACAACAAACTCATCCACACATATAACCATCGGGCAGTTATCTTGGCTCCTCTCTAGTCCACACAATTCCCTTCCTCTTTCCCCCACCTAGTGTCATGAGCAAGCCAGTAATGAGCACCTTAAACTTACCCAAATTTACATTTGGAATTCCATTATGGTATCTTGATCCTCCAGCTCAACCATCAATGCCCTAGGTAGTCTTAACCCCTGTGCAACCCATTGCAGTTGAATCTCATCCTCCACCCTTCCTGCAAAAACCAACCACCGCACCCGCACCACCCCACCCAAAAAGGGCCAAGGGCAAGAACGCAAAAGCTACCGCTGAACCTCAACATATCCCACCTTAGGTCGTCTACAAAGAATAGGACCATCCAACTCAAAAATGCCCTTAGATTCCTATAATCGGCATGCATTTGGATGCCATGGATACAACGAAAAACCTCCACGTGGTTGAACTTCCAAGCGTGCCAATAGTGAGAAACAATTCATTGAGAACAACCATGCTTGCACCCTTTGCGGATTGTATGGACACTATTCTCACCATTGCCAAGAATTGTTTGAGTTCCGAATGGCTTTAGCCAACCTTCGACAACATTCCCTTGAATCTGAGATCACTCTGATCGAATAAGTTCACCTCCCATCTCCTTCTTTGGACACCATTTCCATTTACATGATTTCTAGTTCTACCAACCCTCTTATCTCCACCATCATCGATGGTCCATCAGACCTGTCCCTTCGTTGCTTCCGCAATGATGAGGAGATGCTTGAAGCCTTAACCACTCTGGAGTACCCTTGGGATGACATGCACCAACCACAGTCACAGCTCCATCCTCAGCCACAACTCCATCCACAGTTGCAACTCCATCAACAGCCGCAACTCCATACGCAACCGCAAACCCAGTTACCAGGGAAACATTGGGGTTCATTCCCGATCAACACGATCCTTTTCCTTTTCCTACCATTCCAGATCGTGAGTAACTCTATCTTAGAAACCCACAATCTATAGGATTTCAAACTGGGATTTCATGAATGGTACCTTGAACCACCTACCCTACCTCTCAGGCCTCAAGATGTGTTGACTCTAGTCCAGCCAATTGAGATGATGTTTCACCTACCACTGAGTCCATCAAACACTCCTCCCGTCTCCAGGCCTGCCCCTATTCCTCCAACAGAGACTGGGGGAAAGGCCACATAAACTACAACCAATAACATTTACATAATCACTAGCACCAGTTTCCCTTCTGTCTCATTGCTTCTAGAAGATCCACCTGATCTATCACTACACCACTTACGCAATGACGAAGAGATTTGTAAGACCGCCTCTAGTTTTACCCCATTCCCTTTAAACCATAGTGTGGAATCGGTTCTTCCCATAAAATACCATATTCCATCACCCTACCTTTCCAATGACCTTCATCTTGGAAAGGGGGCATACCTCTTCACTAACTCAGACGATCGACTCTTGAAGAAGCCATGCAACGGGCTCCACGTCAAGAGAGTCTATGCCTAATATAATTACTATGAGTCCCTTATAGCGTAGTTTTTTCCCTTTTTGTTTTTCAACATTTTTTCACCACAAGTCAAGGGTAGCACCATTAGTTTCCAGTTCAGAGTCACCCAGAGCCTGTTCGAGACACCTCTCACACCTTTGGGATCAAATTTTCATCCTCTATCTTTTTACGACACCATCATCTCATGTTTAATAAGTAATTTTTGGGACCGCTTCCCAAAAATTACCTCAATTTACGAGCCACATCATGGTGATACAAACGTATTTAGACCTATACTTTCACCACACTTGCCTACCGCAACTCATGCGGGTTTTTTAGGCCACCGCCCATAAGGTACATCATTTTTATTTTTAGCATATAGTTTTCTAATCCGTCCACTACACCTTATGAAGATCTCTGGACCATCATCCAAAGGACGGATCATTTCCTTTGCAGGCATTTCCCATATAACTGCCTCCAGACTTGCACTCACATCACATGTAGTCAAGTCCGTCTATCACAACTTACACACAACTCTCCTGACCTCTGTCTGAGAGCCACTTTGGTTTGCATGCCTCTGTCGCACCAACTTGTGTGCCTCTGCCGCGATCTATCCCATGCATGTATTGGTATGTTTAAGAGCCACCTGCTCCATCCACACTACACGGATGACCCTTGGACCATTTTCCACTGTCCCGACATAGGGGCACCATCAGTGCCTCTTCGATCGGTTGACCATCCTAGAGTTTCTTTTAAGCTCTTTTCTGACTCCTAAAAGAATGAAAAGATTGATGAGTGCAGCTGCTTCCTTTCCATGGGGACTTCACTTAGTGTACCTCTCACATAGCACGTGCGATCGTGGGATATTAAAGAATACCCTTAATTTCAAGAGATATTGACCCAAACTCTTTCTGTTGAAACCCCCTCCCAATACTTAAAACTTCCTCTCCACCACTTTTTATACCTCAATCCTTATAAACCACCCTACCAACCCCCACCTTAAACCCCTCATCCCCCCAATATCTGCAATATATTGGTTTTATTTTTTATAATTTTAAAAACCACAATATGAACTAACATGATAGGATATTGGTAAACAAGTGAAGCCCCCGTGTTCCTTTCCTGCTTGTTAAAGTATAGGAAAGGGCATCTACATCGTCTCGTTTATCTCCTTTTATGGACCATGTAGACCATCAAATGAAAAGGACCACCTTGGGACATTCAAGCCAATACCATTCCCCTCTACATACTTTTATGCTTTCTCAGGAAGAGGGGCCGAAATTTATGAAAAATCTCACCAAGGGGTTGTCGTTAAGCTCTTTTCCAGCCTTCTCATCAAGAAAATATTGCCAAGCAAGCTTTGTTTCATTCATCCTCGTAAATGTATAGGAATGACCATCCACTCAGTATAGGTTTAACATTTTCCAGCCTAATTGGACTACCAATGGTAAAGAAGTATCTCATCCACTAAAGGCTGGGCAAGCTCTCCTATGTAAACTTTTATCCTTTTTTGGGCACACGAGACTACCAACGAAAAATATCCCCCGCTAGAGTCTTCTTTGTGCTTCCAGACTCTCTAAAATTGAAAGGACCGTCGAGTATTTACTTTCTCAGGATTGCCAAAAAATCCATGAGATTGTACCACAATGATGTATCTAGACACCACCCCACAGATAACATTTTGGCAGCATTCCCACTTTGGGTCGCCTTTGTTCAGAGTACTCTACAATGTGTCTTCCTCGAATCCCATCAGTACCAAAAGTATCTACCTCCCCCAGGTATTTCCCATCTGCAGTGACATTCCCGGTATTACAGCTATGATCCCATTCCCATGACTCAGTTTCATTTACTTTGTAGTTTTCCCTACTGTCATACTCTAAACAAAGGAAGTTTGAGTCTACTACACCCCCTCTACCCCTGTTCAACTCTTTCCCCCCCCCCCCCCCCATTCAGTGGGCCAGTCCTTAGATTGTCTCACATATTTTAGTTATCTCCCTTGCACGTCTGGTCAAGGAAACACCATTGCCTTGACTAGGGGCAAGTATCCCTCCGTCGATGACAACACACATATTCTAGAGGATAGACCCAGAGGTCCCTGTATCTTGGTTTCATTAACCTAATTGATGAGTTCCTTGGACCACTTGAGAGGAGTCCTTAATTCCTCTTGGGATGGTTGTTTCTCACGTGCTTGACTCCAACTACATCATCGCACTATTGAGATTCGTATGGGGTATTGGTCTGTGCAGTATTTGGTCGAACACCCCGGATGTCACCTAACTTTGGCAGATTGATGAGTCTATTCGAGGGACCTAAATAGGTTTACATCCCTTGTGATTTTTGAGTTGCATTGGAGACAGTGTTCAGAAGACACTGTAGGGCTTATATAGAGATTTATGACTGATGCAACATACTTGTACCACAGAGAATCTGACTCTCCATTAGTGAGTGCATACAGCTATGTACCATTCTAGATCCAACAGGCAATCAGTCACAAAAATATAGCATTCCATGAGAATGCCATGGGTCCAATGCAGCATTTCTTCAGATCAGTATTGTATTCAGTCTCTCATTCAGGAAACCACTATGTATCATTAGTTGTACATGATCGGCTCTTGTATTATAGAGCATAGATCACATTATTCTTTTGACATTGTTACAAGCATGGGGATGCCCACCTCGTCCATATACATGTCACACATTATTTGTATCTCACCCATTGATGGGAACCATATTAATACAAAAACTAGAAGCCACCATGTCGCATCCCAGGAAGCACCACCTCTCTCCAGAAAATCCTATGATGTCCGTCAGCCATACAATGAGCTCCTGCCCTCACACATCAGGGAGCAATCTATTAACCCAAACAATCCCTCTCTCAGCTCCACATGGACTACACCACCCAAGGACACCCATACACGACCCTCATTTAACCCCATTTAACCCCCACACCCTTAAAAAGGCTAAAAAATATGCAAAAGGTCTTAAAATCCTCTAAAAATAGCCAAAATAGCTCTCATAGGGGCTAAAGCCTCCAAAAAGGGGCTAAAACCTCTCAAAGGAGCCTAAAATCCCCGAAAGAGCTAAAGATTGAGCGAAAGGGGCTAAAATCCCAAAAAAACGGGCTAAAGCCCTGACCAAGGGCTTAGAAACCTAAAAAATCCATAAATAGAGGGGCGGGGGTCACTCTCAAAACATTCCTTTCTTGCATATTGTTATGTTGCCCGAGTGAGTGCCTTGAGACCATTTTCCTCTCAAGCCATTCACCCTTGCTCTCATCTATCCTCCCATTGAGCCATAGCTCCCGCATTCTCAAGAGAGGTGCTTCTCTAAGCTAGGGCATGGTGGCCCATTTCCACCAAAAGAAGGTATAATTTCTGTTTTGTTTTATTTATTTGAGTTTTTCTAACATATCTTTTCTTGCAGGTTTATGGCCTAACATGTTCTTGCATGTCTCCATTGTTGTATGCAGGGTCTTGGAGCTCAACCCATAACCTTGTGTGCAGAGGGGTTTCTTTGTTTTTATTTTTCTTTCATTTCTATTTCATTTTTCTTGCACAACCACCGGGAACCCTACCCTTCCGTCCTATAGATAGAAGGTAGCCATTCCTTCCCTGTAGTAAGTGAGAAATCCCTGCTACAAGTTCTGTCATAAACGAGACAGTAGCCCAAAGGAAGAAGGGAAAGAAGAACACACCCCTAAACCTCTAGAAAGAGATTAACACAGTCTTTCTAGTGACAATTCCCTTTCTCCCTGTAGAAAAAAATAGAGGAATGATGACAATCTCTAGGGAGAGTTCAAAAAGATAAGAGCTCCAACCTATGAAGGGGAGATGAACACCAGGGAAAAAGATGAAGAATGGCTTTTCAGTATGAGAAAATACTTTTAAGTAAACAACTACTCGAGTGAGATGAAATCCCTCCTAGCCATCTATAACTTAAATGGAAAAACAACTAGATGGTGGAGAGACCTAAAGCATACCAATAAAGATGAGGTAAAATAAATAAGATGGAGTAACTTTCACAAAATTTCTCAGGAAAAATACATGTGTGAAATATTCTTCAACATAAAGGTGAAATAATTTCACTAGTTAAGGATGGGTTCCATGACTATGGATGCTTTTATTAACATATTTTTGGATATGTTACATTATGTGCCATACATAAAGGATGAGAAAGTGAAAATACAACACTTTTTAGGATGTCTTCCTCCCAACTTTCGGGAAAGGATTGAATTTGATATGCCTAAAACATTGGACACCACATTACACAAATCTAGGATTTTTAGTGAGCATGGGTAGTTGAGGCAAGAGAACATCAATAGAAGCAAAGAAAGTTCTAGTACCTTCTTGGACAACCACAAACCGGGTTTCAACCCACCTCCTTACAAAAAACAAAACAATAGTTTTCCAGCCAATAAGAACTTCAACAGAACATGTAAAAATCCATATGTACCAACAACGAATGCTAACAAACTGACAACAAATGGGGGAGCCAATGCTTCCCCGCTACGAATCAAATGCTGGAAATTCAAAGGGCCCGATTATGCCCTAGTCTATAAGAACAAGACCAATTGAGTCTTCCATAACTTACAAGAAGAACCAATGGTAGAGGACATAGCAGGAACGCCGTGGATTTATGCATCCTTAGATGGCCGATAAGAAAACGATCAGGCTACCATGGTTGAAATAGAAGGTAAGGTTTCTGACACTTCTATTTCAATATTGATTGAACCCGATGCTTGTCGAAGCTATGTATGACCTAAAATTGTTGATATATGTAAACTAGACAAGGTTAAACATGAGAAACCCTCGCTGGTGCAATTAGCCACGGGTACGGAATGAAATTTTTCTAAAATAGTTAGAGATTTTGAGGTAAACGTGAATGGTTTTCCTGCTAGAATAAACCTAAAAAATCCTACCCTTAGGATCGTATGATATACTTATTGGCATGGAATGGTTGGAACAACACCATGTCGTGCTCAATTGTTTGCACAAGTCAATATGTTGTACATATATCCAAGGGAATTACGTAAAGATTCAAGGAATACCTAAGAAAGTTTTTGTAAGGAAGATATCTGCTTTACAATAAAACAAATGCATTAGGAAAGGCTGCAAATTGTTTTCAGTGAACATCCAGGACATAGAAACTGAAAGAGAACAACATATTGAGTATTTTCCAGTACTCGTAGACTTCACGGATGTATTTCCAAAGGAGGTACCAGGATTACCACCGAATCGTGACCTAGATTTTTCCATAGAACTCATACCAAGGTCAGTTTCATCTTCAAAAGCCCCTTACTACATGAGCGCAACAAAGATGGTGTAGCTCAAAATGCGGTAGTAGGAGTTGATTGAGAAGGGATATATCTAACTGAGTGTGGCCCCTTGGGGAGCACTGATACTTTTCGTAACGAAGAAGGATTGTATGATGCGGATGGGCATCGATTACCGCCAACTTAACAAGATGACCATCAAGAACTGATACCCACTCCCTAGGATCCATGTCTTGTTTGATCAAGTAGGAGGAGCCAAGATATTTTCAAACATCTACCTGCGATTCGGGTACCATCAGGTATGGATTCACGACAAGGATATTCATAAAACCGCCTTTCATACGAGGTACTCCCACTACGATTTTTTAGTAATGCCATTCGTGTTAACCAATGAACCTGTGAAATTTATGTGTATGATGAACAATATATTCAATAAATACCTAGATAAATGTTTTTTGGTGTGTACAGACAACATCCTAGTTTACTCTAAGAGTAAAGAGGAACATGAGGAGCATCTATGCATAGTTCTATAGGTGTTACAAGAACGCTAGCTCTACGACAAGTTGCAAGTGTGATTTTTATGAACCACATATACGGTACTTGGGTCACATCACCTCTGAGAAGGGGATAGTTATGGATGCAAAAAATATTAAATCCATAGAGGATTGGCCTACCTCCACTAGTGTCACTGACATTAGGTCCTTTTTGGGATTAGCTGGATATTGCCAAAAGTTCATTGAGAAATTTTTGAGGATAGCTTGTCCCATGACTACTCTGCAAAAGAAGGAAAATAAGTTATTATGGATGACCAAGTGTGAGGAAAGTTTTCATATGCTTAAACAACCTTTGACAACTACACCAATACCATGAATTATGGATCCCGATGGGGATTTCGTTGTTTGCACAGACACAAGCAAGGAAGGGGTCAGAGGAGTCCTCTTGCAGAACGATTACACGGTATGTTATGACTCTGGAAGTTAAAACAACATGAACAAAACTACCCAACACATGATCTTGAGTTAGCAGCCATCATCAATGCCTTGAATATGTGGAGGCACTACCTCATGTGGAAGAAATTTCTTTTGAAAACAAACAATATAAGTCTGAAGCATTTATTTGAGCATTCGGATCTGAATGCCAGGTAGGCCAAATGGTTGGCTTTTCTTAGCGAGTACAATTTCGAGCTAAAACATATAAAGGGAAAGGATAAAAAAATTGTTGATGCTTTAAGCCGACGATCTCATATATGAGGTTACTTTAATTCAAACCAATTCGGATTTAGACGAGAGAATTAGAACGACCAATAGAGTTGACCCTTTCTATGTTGAAATCCTCAAGAAGGGCCAAGAGGAGAGGTTACTTCAATAACAAAAAGAGTACAAGGTAGAAGAAACAAGACTCTTGGGGTCCAAATAAATATTCTACATTCCGGAAGGAGGGGACATGAGGTCCAGCATCCTCACGAAATTTCACCAGACACCCTACTGGAGTCATCCAGGACATCAAAAGATGATATCCATAGTAAAGAAACACTTATTTATGGCCTAAGTTAAAGGCCAACATAGCGTTGTTTATCGCAAAATGTCAAGAATTTCAGTTGGTCAAAGTTGAGCACCAACATACTTCAAGGTTGTTGCATCCATTACCCATTCCTTAATGGAAGTGGGAGGTCATTAGTATGAATTTTATCACCGGTCTGCCAAAGAGTAAGAAGCAAAATGATTCTATCTTTGTAGTAGTTGACAAGTTGTGAAAAGAAGTACACTTCATTCTAGTGAAGTCGACCTACAAGGAAATACACATTACCGACATCTTCTTAAAGGATATATTTAGATTGCACATAATACCCAAGGAAATCATCTCGGATCGAGATACAAATTTTACCTGGAACTTTTGGAGATCCTTATTCTCTGGATTAGAGATGCATTTGAACTTTAGTACTCCTTACCACCCAGAGACTGGCGAGTAGACAAAACGGGTAAACTCGATTGTAGAGGACATGATTAGGATGCATGTCACGAAAAAACCAACCAAGTGGGAACATTACCTGCAACCTCAATAGTTTGCATATAGTAATGGATACCAGACCTATGGAAAGATTAGTCCATTCAAGGTAGTCTATGGACAAAAGTGTAGAACATCGGTTACTTGGGATAGCCCAGTGGATCAACTCATGTTAGGGCCTGACTTACTAAAGGAATTAGAACAATTGGTTACCAAGATCCAGCTGAACCTTAAAGAAGCACAAGATCGCCAAAAGAGTTACGCGGATAAGAAAATAAAAGATAAATATTATTGGATAGGTAACCATGTTTACTTGAAAGTAAAAGAAAAAAAGAATCTCATTAATATTGGGAATGTGTGGTAAGTTATCACCAAGATTTTGTGGACCCTTTGAGATACTGGCTAAGAGAGGTCTAGTGGCATATGAACTAGCTTTACCTTCCGACATAAGAGTTCATAATGTTTTCCATGCATCCTTACTAAAGAAATATGTTTATGATACTAAACATGTGATTGATTGGTCGTTGTTACAGGTAGAACCTAAAGGGGAGTTTGTACTTGAACCCCTTCATATACTGGATAGAGGAGAGGTACATCTCATGAAGCGCACCATAGTCAAATTGAAAGTGAAATGGAAGCACTTCAATGCTGATGAGGCTACTTGGGAGAACGAAGCCACCATGTGAGATGCTTACCCCTCCTCGTTTCATGATTTCATTCTGAGTCCCAAGAACACCAGGGACGGTGTTTCCCTAAGCGGGAGTGATGTAATATCCCCAATTTTTGACCTAACACTTATGGGCATAAACCCCATTTCTTATGATGTAGCTTTGATGTTTCATTTTGTATATAGGACATAATACCCCAATGCACATGAGAATGATGATTTGTTTGATATATTGGGTGTAATCCAATTGCATATGTTTTATGTATATTATTTCATGTGTTGGGCGTGGAATGTGAAGCAAATAATTGATGAGATGTTTGTGTTCAATGCAAGATATAAGGCACATAAGTATTTGATGTTTTGTGTTGAGCGAGAAGCTCTAGAACACATGAGTATTTAATGTTTTTGTTGAGAAAGAGGCTCTAGAGCACATGAGTATTTTAAATTTTTTTGTTGAGTGAGAGGCTCTGGAGCACATGATTTATGAAACCTTTGTGTTGAGGAGGAAGCTCTAAAGCACATGAAAATATAAGAATTGGAAGTGTTCGACATAATACCTGGAGCATTCCAAGCTGATTTTGAAAATAAGCTCTGCAACATTGGATCCTTGGCCATTGTATCCGTAGTTGTATCCTACAAATACATCCTAGCGTTAGTGTTGAGCAAGGAGATCTGGAATTGCACTAATTTTTTAACTCCCTGTTTCTTAGCATTGAGTATGGGCTATGGATAAATGCTAGGATTTATTGAAAAATTAATATGTTGAGTTTAAAATACTTTGATAAAACATTGATCTCATCTTACTAATTTTTAAATGATTAATGAAATTTCAAATTTCTGTATCTCATCAAGTACTGAAGAACTACCATGTTATACAAGGGAATCAAACATACATGGAATTTTAGAGTTTCCTAACCTAGTTTCCCTAACCCCTACGTGAAGGCCTTATTAAAGAAACTGACTAAGCTAAAACAAAGGTGTCATATGATTCGGGATCATCCTATATGATACCTAAAGTTAAAATGTTAACAAATGGTATATATATAAATATATAGTTTATACATGATATGTATAAGAAAGTAAGGATAGTAATAATACTAGTAACTATGAATAATAATGAAAGGATCTACATATTATTATTATTACTAATGATAATGAAATATTGAATACCTACAAAAGTCAAAGTAGGAACTAGTCAAAAGTTTCTAAGTTGAATTTAAATAATATTAAAATTACCTAAATTTAATAAAAAGAGTTATTTCAAGAAAACAAATGATTATTGATTTAACTTCCCCTTTTCCTGAAAATTTTGTCTATAAAAACCCAAGCCAAAGAGAGGCTTGGGGATCTTTTGATTATTCCAAAATCCCACTTGATTATTCTCAAGAGATTTCTTGGAGAACATTTTTCCTAAGTGGAAAAAGGAAACTCATATAGAACCTGTTATCCCAGATAGGGAAGCCTTACCTTAGGAGCTCTAAGCTACTTGCATGTTGGAACGAGCTCGGGGAGATCCAGATTGAAACCAGGAACAAATCTGGGTCATGGTTGGGTTGAACATGGTAGTTCCCAAGTTATTCGGTTATCTGAAAAGAGGTCAAAACTGTCTATGTACTTGTTAATGCTGGGTGTTTGAGTTTGCGGGGTTTCCATCCATTAAAGTAGCTTCAACTTGCAGGTATGGGGTTTCTTTATTTTTCCCTAAAATTTACATAGGTTTTCTTTTTAAATGAGGGGATTAAATTGTGGAATTTTAATTAGTATATGTCTGTTATAGCTAGGTTATTTTATTTACTCAAACATGATTTTCTAGTTATGGAAATATATATCTTATCCGTGTTTGAAATGATCTATTGTCTCCTATAGATTTATCATTTTTCATATAT
>LPNX010253692.1:408461-420665 GCA_001517045.1 Pseudotsuga menziesii | reverse complement strand
TTCTCTAGCAAATGTCCCATATCACATGCAAGATTGGTGTTAACATCTTTAGGTGATACAAATCAAGTCTTAATTTGTCAATCCACCCTCCCATCCCAGATTTTGAAGTCCTCTATGTTATCATGCGGTACAGAGTCTCGAATGTGCCAAATGGTCAATGGTAAAACATTTTATCTCCTTTCATCCTTGGTGCATAATGCTTTCAACTTTGCTAATTTCTTTGATTGGGTGAATGAAAAACTCTATAAAGATCAATTCCATATTTTCTTGGTAAAAACAACAAATGGGGTTAATCTCAATTTCTGGTTTAATGATCTCTAATTTGTCCCTATTTTGCTTCACCATTAATCATGATGTGAGTATCATTGAGTGTGCCAACCAAAAAGAGGAGGGAAACAATGATGGCCTAGGGGGGATGAATCATGTATCGTATTCTTTTATTTCAACAAATCTAAACTTGCATAAATGTTATGATCCTATCGATCTATGGGTAGAAGAAGTTTGCAACAATCAATCTCATCCCTGGCATGATTTCATTTCTCTTTATCCATGCCTTTCGTTGATCTTCAAACAACAAGTTATAATGGCTTCAATTTTCATTCACATTACTTACAAGCCATCTTTGATTTGTTGTATCATTAACTGTAAAGAAATCTCAATGGATTCGTTCATCAAGTGGTTGCATTGGATTTATGATTTTACCGAACACTTGTCCAAATTGGTTAGAGTAGGGTAGGTGGGATGAAATAAGCCTCTCCCAGCAGAAGTGTAGAATCTCGCATTTTTGCCTGAAGCCTCACCTTTGAAGCTCTTAGTGTAATTTTGTTATCCTACAAAATAAAAAATCAAACTTTTATTGAAAGTTATGATTTATTTTCTTCTTTTCAGTTTCATGAATCTTTATTTTCAGTATTTTATATATTATCCCCGTATTGTTCTGACGACCGGTCTGTGAGATTAGTATAGCTCTGGACATGTTATAGGTAGTCAGGTACATTCTTGGTAGCGGTTGCAGAGCTGGATGGATTGATCGAGGATGCGAGAAGCAGAGTGCAAGGACCAGAGATTCTGAGGTTCTCAAGCTCTCTTTTTAGCAGACCACTTGTCCCAGCTGGAGCCAGATGTTATCACATATATAGTAGCCAAGCTACCATATTCTATTTTTCAGACGTAGTACATTTTTCAGCCAGATCTCTTACATATGAGATGCTGAGATGAGCAGTTTTGACGTATCATTATTGTATTAGTGGACTATTGTACTCTCCCATGTCAGGACTAAGTCTTGGGACACTCAGATTTGAGGACCGATGTAGACATTTAGTCATTACAGAGCAGTTATTGATGCCCAGTTTTATATCAGTACTTTCATATTGGACAGAGGATGTTTCAGATGGATTATATTGCATGATTATGACTCAGCTTTTTTTATTGTGTTCTGGTTATCATTGCTCTTATACTCATTTTTGTGACATGTATTAACATGTGGTGTCATGATCTGGCGGTCATAATTATATGGACTTGGATGTATTTTGTATTATGTATTGATGTCCCTACTTAGACTTGGAAGTTCTTGATCTATACTCGTTGGTTTTACCCTCCTTAGGGAGAATAGAGGTAGTCATTCCCACCATTGTTTTGGCTTGCTAGTGTTAGCTTCATCATTCACTATCTCCACCCATCCATTACCTTCCAGTTTAGTTTTCAGCTCGACTGACTTCTTGACTTGTGGCATGGAGGACCTTTTTCCCCCGCTAGAACTTTGTTGGACAAGCCTCCCTGTTTATATTGTGTCTCGGCTCTGAGTTGGTGACAAAACTTGCCTTTGGTAAGTTGGATTGTATGCCTAAATCATTCTGGTCGGTTGTCCCGATGTTTGGCACTGTGCAGAACTCTCCGTGGTCACTTGAGATGTTGTTGGCTAAAATTGAAAGCTCATGTACTACCTGTATTGGAAATGTTGTATATGCGCCCACGGAAAATGAAAATGATAAAACTGTGTTTCTTAACATATGTGAAAAAGGGCAAGAGCAATGAAATGCTAAAATACCCCTTGAAGGGTATAAGAAAAGGCCCAAAAAGGAATGGTTAAAAATATGCTATATCCAAATATTGCTGACCTTATAAATATAAATATGGCCCGGATGAAAGCTGCAATTAGCTGTGCTTTTAAGCACTGATGAAGTCCCAAAAGGGTCATATAGGCCAAAAAGGCCATGGAAATAAAATTGATGGTCCTTATGAACTTGGATCTAACTTGATGTAGACATGATGCCTAAGTTGAATAAGCACTCTCTAAACAACTCAACCATTTGTGAGGCACTGCCATTCCTTGTGTTGTTGTTTGTTCGACATTGGTTTTAGTGAGTTTTTCCTTTCCATATCCAATGTGTCATGATGTTAAGTAGGAAGTGATCCTTTGCCTTAGCCTGGTAAATTTCATCCTTCACGCTTCATTTGCAAATTGGCTACAACTATGAAGTGAGTATAGTCCTGAAAGTCTAGTCTGAGTAATAATGAATAAAACCTGATATATGTATTTGTTGATGTAACACCAGTGAAATGATTGCTACTTGTTGTGATTCTTGCTTGAATGAGTTGTAGAGCATGTCTTAGCCTTTTAACACTTGCAGCAGATGGATGATAGTCTGAGTTATTATTGGTGTCTGATCATTTACAGATGGTTACATTGTTTATTGGATACGGTTGATGATCAGATAGAGACCTGTGAGGGGTATGAGTATACACCTTAGATGGATTTGGACTCTTTGAGTCTAATGAGACAGTTTATTTCCAGTTCCGGGCACTTGCAGATATGATCAGGCTCATTTTGCCTTTCTGATGCAGTTTTTCTTCACAGGTTGATATGTCTGAGCAGGGAGATGTTTTATTTGGATCTCCTAGGGCGTTGTATGGGCATAGGGGGTGCAGCCACTTGTTTGTACCATAGTACCCCCATCCCAGAGAGCCTGGTGGGCTCAATTTGACAACGCAGGGACCCTAGGAGGCTGTTTTGGTAAGTTCACGTTTCCCGAGGCAGATTAAAATATGATTAAATGCTTATTGAAGAAATCGATTTGGGCTACTAAGGCAAGGAAATGACATGGGATGAGTCATAATGATGAGAGTGATGCCCTCCACACCTTCTCCAGCAGTTGCAGCACCTGATTGGGCCCACACCTATTTTTGGGCATTTTTATATTATTTTCTAGAGCTTTTGGGAGGCTCATGATTTCCTCGAGGCACAAAGTCAAAGAATTAAAATATTATATTATTTTATTGTGCCATGGGGACACCCAAAGGGAGTTAGTCAACACTCCTTGGACCCACCATGTGCTTCATTTATTTCTTGTTGAGTGGGGTACCCTCTTTATGGGTGATTTAGTCCACTTTGGTACTTTATGGTTACATTGATCCATGTATTGTATGTTGAGTTCATCTCAACCATTCATTAGAACATTTTATCTTTTAATCTTAGCCACTCGTTTTGAAAGTGGTTAGGATTCGGTTATGATTGCGGTTCTCTCATTTCTATTTGAACGACAGAGCTTCTCATTTGTAGGGGGTCTTTGGCTCTTAGATCTGAATAATAGAAAGATTTTTCTGTGGATATTTTCTGGATTTGCTTTGCATCTGATGTTCTCAAATGGTGATTGGATAGTCTTCTACTTCCTAGCATTGTGGAAATTCATGTGAGAACTATATTTTTTCTGCTATCATTGTCTTGTCTACAGGAGGGCATTTTGGCTAGAGCGTTTTTGCAGGGGGACCTCAACTCGTTCGGTTATCTCCGTCTTGGATCAGGGGGTTTTCATTAGTTTCATTGTGATCTATGATTACTTCGTTTTACTTTCATGTAGCATTTGGTTTCTTTATGTTTTCTTAGCAAATCTGATATTGTTGACGTTTGCTCATGCACGGTAGGGGGCGTATTGGTGGCTTGGGGCTTACATCTATCATAGAAATCACTTGGATCTTCCAGAATTGATCGGGATAGCAAGGATCATCACTGTTAAGACTTCTACAAGCATTTCCAGGTACGATCCAACAGGTAATTTTCTTCTCTTTTACAGATCTAAATCCATTGTACCTGTTTTTCTTCCATCTTTCTGAAAACCCTTAAAATACTAAAAAAACCCTTAAAAAATATTAAATTTGAGAACCATCCGATCTTTGGCCAAACTAGTGCTGGGTTTCATAGATCGGGCCTCCCCTTCACTGAATCTACTGCAACGCTGATCAAATTCCTGCTGGTTTGAACTAGATCTGATTTTTAGCCTGAAAATTGTATAACCCTCCACTGAAATTTTGACCTACTAGGGTTTTGACTTTTTTTGATTTTTTTCTTCATAGACTGATAGATTGGGTCCCACACAATCCAAATCACCCTCAACGCTGTCCAGATTCATGGCAGTTTGACCTATATCTGAGTTTTAGACTGAAACAGCCCTAGCGCCTTCACCGAAAACTGGACTTTTCTGGAGTTTACATTTTCTGAAATCCGACAGGCTAGGTTGATAGATTAGGGCTTGAGCACTCCAGAACACCCCCAACACTGAGCTAGTTCCTGCCAGGTTGCCCTAGATATGAAAAACCGACTTTCAGCCTCCTAGCCCCCCTCATTAGATTTTGACTTTTCCAGATCTGATCTTTCCTGCAATTTCCTGACTTGGGTTTGTAGATTCGGCCATCCTGATCTCATTTCCCCTCCAATGTTGAGCTGATAGTCTCCTGGTGGCTCTAGATCTGTAGATCTACCTCTCCAAACCCTAGCGCTAGCGCTCCTTCTGTTGATTTTCTCGTAACCTGAATCTTCCAGGCCAAATCCTTTTCTAAGTCCATAGATAAGGGTATATTCTAGGTGGGTTCACTGAAATGTTGTGCTGATATTGACTCCATTGCCCAATGCACGAAAGGCACTGATCTCTTATCTCTAGCGCTAGCCCTAAACTGACCTTACGCCCATTCTCTTTGCCAACATTCATTGATAACTCAAGTTACCTATCTTTCGCTGAGTCTGTCTCCTTGGTACTAGACAGTCCCAACTCTATCCTTGCTCACCTTGTCACAGTTACATTTCCCAAGACAGTGGTCATCTCCATTAGTTGCTAGTACCTAAACCCTAGAGCTAGGGTTTCCATTTACCTTGCACCTTACATACCTCAAAGCCACATTTGATCTGTTTTGGTGTCTAGGTTTGATCTCTCTTGTCGGGAGTAGATCCGGGTCTCCCCCGTTGTTGTGTTGGACTTAGATAACATAAAGTGAAGGCTGCCTTGATTGGCGTGACAACCATCCATTTGGGAGTCTAGGCAGTCTTGGTTCCACCCCTTAGTTGCTTACCCCTCTACCATCCATCCTGGATCCACCTCACACAGGAAACTACAAGGTTGGTGATAACATTTTGGCGTCGTTGCCGAGGAGATAGAGGCCTACCTTGGTTCAACATACCTCACCTTTCCCTACAACATATCTTTTATTGGTGAATTACTTGTGTGGTTCACCTGGCGACTCCACCCCGCGACTCCACTGAGGATCGTACCCAACATATTAATCTTGAGTTCTTGGAGCATACCATAAATCATAATGAATTCGGATTTATTTCTGAGGCACATGAAAGAAGTAACCAAAAACATGATTGAAACTACAAGACAAATAAACGTCAAAAGGGATAGATGGAGGTCAGACTACGGGTATGAGGATGATCTCGAGCATGACTATGGGTATGAATCTAGTTATCACAATCTTTATGATACCCACCAACTTCCTCACCCATGCAACAAAGATTTCCCAAACATCCCGAGTGGACCTGTAAGTCGACATGAACCTAGAAGTCAATCCCAGTCAAATCCTTACAGCCAAGTAACCCGAGCTGTGAAAAAACAAGACAGACAGTCTCCTTTTGAATTTTCTGACATATCGGGGGCACCTCATCCTATGCCAAACAATTACACTAGGAGGATGCCCCGGTTCAATGGAAATAAGGATATATCTATTGAAAGTCATCTGGATATTCTGTGGGATTATATGGAATCTAGAGGTGCAAACAATGAAGATGTTTATATGCGAGCCTTAAGAGAATCCTCGCAAGGGGATATTCAACTATGGTTTGATCATTTAGCACCAGGATCCATCACTGGGTATGACATGTTCACAGATTTGTTAATTTATAGTTGGAGTAGGAACACTGATAAAATGTTAGAGTGTCAGTGTAGCAATGATTATGTCGTTGATAATCAATATATTAACGAAGTGCTTTCTCAATTGGACCATTCCTCTCCTGATATGTTCCAAATTATGAGCATTCCTGTAATCCATAAGAATGTTACAGAGTACTTCAAAAATAATGTTTCAAAATCTCATGATGAAACAAAGAGGGATATCAATCAAATCATACGAGATACTCTGTTATTATTACCTGAAGCAGTCATAGAGAAAATCCTGGATCTGATCCGTGGAAGGGAACCTAACATGCACCATCAAGAAACATCTATAGTTGAGCCTTCCATTAGTGAGGTCATTAAAGAGCCTTTAAAAGAGCAACTCCATAGTCATTGCCTAATTGACGATAATTTGAGTCAGTATCCAACCTATCTGAATCTAGATTCAGACCTTGATCATATCACTGCAGAAGAAGAAAAGGTTGAAATTAATAAAACTTCCATTGAAGAGCAATAATGTGGTCATATTGTAGTTGAAGACCAAGTTTGTGAGGATAGAAATGAACATAGTGATATTTTTCCTTATCAAATGAATGATGATGATCATTTGTCCTCAGTTGAATGTAATGAACAATCTCAAGAAGAACAACCACATGGTGATGATATACTAGTAAGCGAGCTTGCCCTAGAGCCTTCTTTGTCACATATGTTGAACTGGAATCTGTGTCCAAATAATCATCAAGAGCCTCCAAGGAATGATTCTTGTAATGCTCCTACTATTCCCCATCATACTTTTGATCAAGGTGATTTGGTTGAGGAGATTAATCATAGTGAGTCTAGTTCTTGGGATGTTAGTTTCAATCTTGTCAATTTCTCTAGCAAATGTCCCATATCACATGCAAGATTGGTGTTAACATCTTTAGGTGATACAAATCAAGTCTTAATTTGTCAATCCACCCTCCCATCCCAGCGTTTGAAGTCCTCTATGGTATCATGCGGTACAGAGTCTCGAATGTGCCAAATGGCCAATGGTAAAAAAATTTGTCTCCTTTCATCCTTGGTGCATAATGCTTTCAACTTTGCTAATTTCTTTGATTGGGTGAATGAAAAGCTCTATAAAGACCAATTCCATATTTTCTCATTTTATAAACAACAAATGGGGTTAATCTCAATTTCTGGTTTAATGATCTCTAATTTGTCCCTATTTTGCTTCACCATTGATCATGATGTGAGTATGATTGAGCGTGCCATCTAGAAAGAGGAGGGAAACAATGATGGCCTAGGGGGGATGAATCATGTATCGTATTCTTTTATTTCAACAAATCTAAACTTGCATAAATTTTATGATCCTATCGATCTATGGGTAGAAGAAGTTTGCAACAATCAATCTCATCCCTGGCATGATTTCATTTCTCTTTATCCATGTCTTTTGTTGATCTTCAAACAACAAGTTATAATGGCTTCAATTTTCATTCACATTACTTACAAGCCATCTTTGATTTGTTATATCATTAACTGTAAAGAAATCTCAATGGATTCGTTCATCAAGTGGTTGCATTGGATTTATGATTTTACCTGACACTTGTCCAAATTGGTTAGAGTAGAGTAGGTAGAATGAAATAAGCCTTTCCTGGCAGTAGTGTAGAATCTCGCATTTTTGCCTGAAGCTCACCTTTGAAGCTCTTAGTGTAATTTTGTTATCCTGCAAAATAAAAAATCAAACTTTTATTGAAAGTTATGTTTTATTTTCTTCTTTTGAGTTTCATGCATATTTATTTTCAGTATTTTATATATTATCCACATATTGTTCTGACGACCGGTCTGTGAGTTTGGTATAGCTCTGGACATGTTGTAGGTAGTCAGATACATTCTTGGTAGCAGTTGTAGAGCTGGATGGATTGATCGAGGATGCGAGAAGCAGAGTGCGAGGACCAGAGATTCTGAGGTTCTCAAGCACTCTTTTCAGCAGAGCACTTGTCCCAGCTGCAGCCAGATGTTATCACATATATAGTAGCCAGGCTACCATATTCTATTTTTCAGGCACAGTACATTTATAAGCCAGATCTCTTACATATGAGATGTTGAGATGAGCAGTTTTGACGTATCATTATTGTATTAGTGGACTATTGTACTCTCCCATGTCAGGACTGAGTCTCGAGACACTCAGATTTGAGGACCGGTATAGCCGTTTAGTCATTACAGAGCAGTTATTGATGCCCAGTTTTATATCAGTACTTTCATATTGGACAGATGGTGTTTCAGATGGATTATATTGCATGATTATGACTCAGCTTTTTATATTGTGTTCTGGTTATCATTGCTCTTATACACATTTTTGTGACATGTATTAACATGTGGTGTCATGATCTGGCGGTCATAATTATATGGACTTGGATGTGTTTTGTATTATGTATTGATGTCCCTACTTAGACTTGGAAGTTCTTAATCTATACTCGTTGGTTTTACCCTCCTTAGGGAGAATAGAGGTAGTCATTCCCACCATTGTTTTGGCTTGCTAGTGTTGGCTTCATCATTCACCATCTCCACCCATCCATTACCTTCCAGTTTAGTTTTCAACCCGACTGACTTCTTGACTTGTGGCATGGAGGACCTTTTTCCCCACTAGAACTTTGTTGGACAAGCCTCCCTGTTTATATTGTGTCTCGGCTCTGAGTTGGAAACAAAACTTGCCTTTGGTAAGTTGGATTGTATGCCTAAATCATTCTGGTCGGTTGTCCCGATGTTTGGCACTATGGAGAACTCCCCTTGGTCACTTGAGATGTTGTTGGCTAAAACCGAAAGCTCATGTACTACCTGTATTGGAAATGTTGTATATGCGCCCATGGAAAATGAAAATGATAAAACTGTGTTTCTTAACATATGTGAAAAAAGGCAAGAGCAATGAAATGCTAAAATACCCCTTGAAGGGTATAAGAAAAGGTCCAAAAAGCAATGCTTAAAAATATGAAATATCCAAATATTGCTGACCTTATAAATATAAATATGGCCCGGATGAAAGCTGCGATTAGTTGTGCTTTTAAGCACTGGTGAAGTCCCAAAAGGGTCATATAGGCCAAAAAGGCCATGGAAATAAAATTGATGGTCCTAATGAACTTGGATCTAACTTGATGTAGACATGATGCCTAAGTTGAATAAGCACTCTCTAAACAACTCAACCATTTGTGAGGCACTGCCATTCCTTGTGTTGTTGTTTGTCCGACATCGGTTTTAGTGAGTTTTTCATTTCCATATCCAAAGTGTCATGATGTTAAGTAGGAATTCATCCTTTGCCTTAGCCTGGTAAATTTCATCCTTCACCCTTCACTAGCAAATTGGCTACAACTATGAAGTGAGTATAGTCCTGAAAGTCTAATCTGAGTAATAATAAATAAAGCCTTATATATGTATTTGTTGATGTACCGCCAGTGAAATGATTGCTACTTGTTGTGATTGTTGCTTGAATGAGTACTAGAGCATGTCTTAGCCGTTTAACACTTGCAACAGATGGATAATAGTCTAAGTTATTATTGGTGTCTGATCATTTACAGATGGTTACATTGTTTATTGGATACGGTTGATGATCAGATAGAGACCTGTGAGGGGTATGAGTATACACCTTAGATGGATTTGGACTCTTTTAGTCTAATGAGACAGTTTATTTCCAGTTCTGGGCACTTGCAGATATGATCAGGCTCATTCTGCCTTTCTGATGCAGTTTTTCTTCACAAGTTGATATGTCTAAGCAGGGAGATGTTTTATTTGGATCTCCTAGGGCGTTGTATGGGCATAGGGGGTGCAGCCACTTGTTTGTACCATATGACCCCCATCCCAAAGAGCTTGGTGGGCTCAGTTTAACAACGAGGCACCCTATAAGGCTGTTTTGGCAGTTTCACGTCTCCCGAGGCAGATTAAAAAGGGATTAAATGGCTATTGAAGAAATTGATTTGGGCTACTGAGGCAAGGAAATGACATGGGATGAGTCATAATGATGAGAGTGATGTCCTCCACACCTTCTCCAGCAGTTGCAGTACCTGATTGGGCCCACACCTATTTTTGGGCATTTTTATATTATTTTCTGGAGCTTTTGGGAGGCTCACGATTTCCTCAAGGAGGCACAAAGTCAAAGAATTAAAATATTATTTTATTTTATTGTGCCATGGGGACACCCAGAGGGAGTTAGTCAACACTCCTTGGACCCACCATGTGCTTCATTTATTTCTTGTTGAGTGTGGTACCCTCTTTATGGGTGATTTAGTCCACTTTGGTACTTTATGGTTATATTGATCCATGTATTGTATGTTGAGCTCATCTCAACCATTGATTAGAACATTTTATCTTTTAATCTTAGCCACTCATTTTGAAAGTGGTTAGGATTTGATTATGATTGTGGTTCTCTCATTTCTATTTAAAGGAGAGCTTCTCATTTGTAGGGGATCTTTGGCTCTTGGATCTGAATAATAGAAAGATTTTTCTGTGGATATTTTTTGGATCTACTTTGCATCTGATGTTCTCAAATGGTGATTGGATAGTCTTCTGCTTCCTAGCATTGTGGAAATTCATGTGAGATCTATATTTTTCTGCTATCATTGTCTTGTCTACAGGAGGGTGTTTTTGCTGGAGCGTTTTTGCTGGGGGACCTCAAGTCGTTCGGTTATCTTCGTCTTGGATCAGGGGGTTTTCATTAGTTTCATTGTGTTCTATGATTACTTCGTTTTAATTTCCTATATTGTTGACATTTGCTCATGCAGGGTAGGGGGCACATTGGTGGCTTGGGGTTTACATTTGTCATAGAAATCACTTGGATCTTCCAGATTGATCGGGATAGCAAGGATCATCACTGTTAAGACTTCTACAAGCATTTCCATGTACGATCCAACAGGTAATTCTCTTCTCTTTTACAGATCTGAATCCATTGTACCTGTCTTTCTTCCATCTTTCTAAAAACCCTTAAAATACTAAAAAAACCCTTAAAAATACTAAATTCAGAAACTGTCCGATCTTTGGCCAAACCACTACTGGGTTTTGATAGATCGGGCCTCCCCTTCACTGAATCTACTACAACGCTAGTCAAATTCCTGCTGGTTTGACCTAGATCTGATTTTTAGCCTGAAAACTGTATAACCCCCCACTGAAATTTTGACCTGCTAGGGTTTTGACTTTTTCTGATTTCTAACTTCATAGACTGATAGATCAGGTCCCACATAGTCAAAATCACCCTTAATGTGTCCAGATTCATGGCAGTTTGACCTAGATCTGAGTTTTAGACTGAAACAGCCCTAGCGCCTTGACCAAAAACTGGACTTTTCTAGAGTTTACATTTTTTGAAATCTGACAGGCTATGCCGATAGATCAGGGCTTGAGCACTCCAAAACACCCCCAACGCTGAGCTAGTTCCTACCAGGTTGCCCTAGATCTGAAAAACTGACTTTCAGCCTCCTAACCCCCCTCATCAGATTTTGACTTTTCCAGATCTGATCTTTCCTGCAATTTCTTGACTTGGGTTTGTAGATTGGGCCATCCTGATCTCATTTCCCCTCCAACGCTGAGCTGATAGTCTCCTGGTGGCTCTAGATCTACAGATTTGCCTCTCCAAACCGTAGCGCTAGCCCTCCTTCTGCTAATTTTCCTGTAACCTGAATCTTCCAGGACAAATCCTTTTATGAGTCCATAGATCAGGGTATATCCCAAGTGGGTTCACTGAAACGTTGTGCTAATACTGACTCCATTGCCCAATGCACGAAAGGCATTGATCTCCTATCTCTAGCGCTAGCCCTAAATTGACCTTACTCCCATTCTCTTTGCCAACATTCATTGATAACTCAAGTTACATATCTTTCACCGAGTCTGTCTCCTTGGTACTAGGCAGTCCCAACTCTGTCCTTGCTCACCCTGTCACAGTTACGTTTCCCAAGACAGTGGTCATCTCCATCAGTTGATACTACCTAAACCCTAGAGCTAGGGTTTTCGTTTACCTTGCACCTTACGTACGTCAAAGCCACATTTGATCTGTTCTGGTGTCTAGGTCTAATCTCTCATGTCGAGAGTA
>LPNX010253692.1:345546-408439 GCA_001517045.1 Pseudotsuga menziesii | reverse complement strand
GACTTAGATAACATAAAGTGAAGGCTGCCTTGATTGGCGTGACAACCATCCATTTGGGAGTCTAGGCAGTCTTGGTTCCACCCCTTAGTTGCTTGCCCCTGTAGCATCCATCCTGGATCCACCCCACACAGGCAACTACAAGGTTGGTGATAACACTTACTATAAACAGTTAGACTACAACACAACTTTTCCCTTGCAACTAGTATACCAACAGTCTCGATGCAGCATAAATGTATTCAACTTGTAACAGTGTGACTGATATGCATCTATTCATTCAGAAGAGAATATATAAGAATTCATTCAAAGAAACATCTATACAGGTGACTCAAACACATTCAACATTCACACATATAGACAAAAGCTAATGTGTAAACCCATCCCGGAAAAACCACAAAGGTGCTCTTCATATGGCATGAGAATTAAATGCACCTTTTGTCTGTGCACTAAGCTGGAGACTATGTTCTGGATCTTCTTCTTTATCTACACGAACTCTTTCTTCCTCTCATTCTCTCTGATCTTCTCTTCTACTCTTTCCCTACTTGAGTCTACTAACGATCCTCACACAACCTGGATCGACTCAACTTCTCCTACACTTCTGCGCACTTAGTTGTATATTCTTCAACTCAAAAGCACTTAGCAACAACTAACAAACAACAAATATAGAGAAGCTAACAGTGGAGAGGCTAAGACTCTAACAAGGGAGAAGCTAACCCGCATACAGCTTGGGTTTCTCCATTTATAGACTCTTTACAGATTCTTTACAGACTCTTTACCTGTCGCTTTCTTAGCCTACTTTCTTCATTTAGCCAATAGGCTAGCTTTCCTATTCTAGCAACACACGACAGTAGGCACTAACAGCCTGACTTACAAATGTGCTTTCATACATGCAGCTTCTGCCAACTCTAGCAAACCGCATCCCCGTGATCTTCCTGAACTGTCGCTTTCTAGTCCTCATGCTCTACTGTCATTTTCTAGTCGTTATGCCACTTGCACGCCTTCTGGTATTGTTATTCCATTGCACCTTTCCTTGTCACATTCCTTCGTTCTATCGTGTCTTCCTCTTCTGTCGCACATATTCCTTCTTCCTCCTTCATGTCACTGCCTCTGTTGCAACTCCTTTCTATTCTTCTCTATATCTTCTCCATACTTAGGCAGAATTCTAAGTGACTTCTGCTTTCCTTTCCCTAGCCCCAACACCCTTCACAGCTATGGGTGCAGGGGACTCCGCTACATAATGGTAGTTAGAAGAACCTCATCTCAGTCGAGCTTGTCAAAATATTGAAGCTTTCGACGGTTCCACATCCCCAACCCTACAACATTGGTTGGTTGAGCCATGGACGAGACATCTGCATCAACCAACTGTGTCGCCTCTCCTACGACATCAAGGCCTTCAAAGATGAGGTAATCGATGATGTTTCCCCACTTGAAGTTTGTGATGTTATTTTACGATAACCATATATGTGGAAACACCATACTGTGTATGAGTCTAGACCTCGTAGTGTCATTATTACTTTGGGAAAGAAAAACTCTACAGGATACCAGAGACACTTCATGCTACTGCAGTGTCTCTCATCATAGCGAAGCAGTGCAAGAAGGTAATCTCCCAGACAGGGAAATTTTTTCTCTTATTGGCTCGTTCTGAGGGGGAACGAAATATCATAGCAACATCCACTATGTCCACACAGAACCCCTCTGCATTGCAAAAACGGGTGGACAAGATTGTGGAAGCATACAAAGACATCTTCACCAGGGTAATTTAAAATTTTTCGGGGCAAAATTTCTCCAATTGGCTATGGTTTGGATTTTTTTCAAAAAATAAATTCGCTATTTGGTCATTTTTAGTGTCTAATATCGCCTATATTTACATCAAATATGTTTTTTTTTAATATTATTCACCAAAATTTACACATTTCAGTGTTAATTTTATGTTTCATATTTAATATTCGCCTACTCATCTATAAACATGTTTTTTCCAATCCAAAACAATCACCTAGAATACTTAACTTAAGTATAATATTAGAATCCTTAAAAAATACCTTGATCTTCACCACACCTGTTGGGGTTCTGGTACATTACCAGGTCAAACATTCCATTGATTTGAACCCTGGTGCGCCTTTACCTAATGGGACAGTATACAGGCATTCCCTCATGGAGAACGAAGAAATCAAACACCATATTGAAGAGTTAATCCAAAAGGGGCACATTTTACTCATCCCTCACCCTATGGGAGACCGTTTGTATTGGTACAGAAGAAAAATGGGACATCGCAACTCTGTATTGATTACCGATCTCTAAACAAGATCACATTCCGGAATATGTATTCCATTCCAGGGATCAACGACCTCCTCAATCATCTCAAAGGGGCCAAGTATTTCATTAATATTGACCTGAAGTCCGGTTATCATCAAGTGTCGATTGAGTAGACCGATGTCTAGAAGACTGCCTTCAAATCTTGGGAAGGCCTTTTTGAGTGGTTGTTCATGCCTTTCATCTTGACTAATTCTCCAACAACCTTCATGAGGATGATGGATGACATTCTACAACCATTCACCAATTCCTTTGTGGTCGTATATCTAGATGATATCCTAATCTACAGTAGAACATGGGAAGAACATCTGCAACATATCCACTAGGTCCTCCACACCCTGCGACAACACAAGTTATATGACAATCTAGAGAAGTGCTCATTCGGCATGGAAATGGTTCGGTATCTAGGATACATTGTGGACGAACATGGTGTTCATGTACATCCGGACAAGATCTAAGCCATTCGGGATTGGTCGACTTCGACGACTCTCATAGAGCTTCGCAACTTCCTAGGCCTTGCAAACTTCTATCGCAGATTTTTGTTGGGATTCTCTAATATTGCTTGGTCCATTAGCCAGGTGACCAAAGGTGGATCTAAGGCCAAGTTCATTTGGTCCAAGCCACAACAACACACATTTGAGGAGTTGAAGCAGTGCTTATGTTCGATGCCCATCCTTACCTTACTAGATCTACAACAACCCTTTGAGATCGAGAAAGATGCTTCGGACGACGCGGTTGGTGTGGTCCTCACTTAGCATGGCCATCCAATGGAATATCACAGTGAGATACTTTCAGATACAGACTGAAAGTACCCCACATCTGACAAGGAAATGTACTCCATTGTCCAAACCTGTCGCCAATGGAAGCATTACATCATTGGAAAAGAAACAATCATCCACATTGATCACAAGCCCTTGTAGTTCATGCAAACCCAAGGAAAGTTTTAGAATGAATTCCACCATAAGTGGTCCACTTACTTGCAGCAGTTCCACCTGAACATTAAATATAAGAAGGGAAACACCAATTGAGTCATTGATTTCCTCAGTCGACCTCAAGTGGCAACATTAACCACGATACTCAACTCTTGCGGCCACGATACCTCTAGGTGGCCTCAACTATATGACAATGATCTTGAGTTCGCTCCTATCTATCAATCCTTGTGTGTAGATACACCAGTGGTAGACTTTCATCTTCAGGAAGTATTGTTATGCCACCTAGGCCATCTCTGTGTTCCTTCAAGTGAGTGTGCGAAGATGATTTGGGAAGCACATTACAGTCGGGTGGCAAGGAACTTTGGTATTAAGAAAATAGTGGCAATCTTGCAGAATTATTTATATTGGCCCAAATTCTGACAAGACGTCGGTTGATATATCAGATCCTACACTGCCTGTGCCATCGCAAAACCAACTGTTAAAAAGAAAGGGTTTTACACCCCCTTTTCCACTCCAAATGGGCCATGGGAATCCATATCCATGAATTACATGTCAATACTACCTTCAAAAAAGCATGGTAATGATTGTGTGTTTGGTTCTGGATCGCTTCTCTAACATGGTCATTCTGATAGCTTGTAAGAATAGCATCTATGTTGAAGCCACTGCTAATCAATTCTTCGAGCATGTTTGGGTTCATTTTGAGCTGCCACAGATTATCATTTCAGATCGAGACAACAGGTTCCTAAGCACTTTCTGGTCTTGTCTATGGTCATTGATGGATACCAAGATCACCAAATCAACTGCCTTCCACCCCCAAACTGATGAAAAAACAGAGATAGTCAACCAGATGATTGTGCATATTCTGAGAATGTTCAATTCTTAACATCCCCACACATGGGTTGAGAGCATTCCTTATGTTCAACATAGCTACAACCGAGCTCTTCATATCTCTACAGGTCACAACCATTTTCAAGCGTGCTTGGATTTCCAATTGTTGGCCCAATTGATGTAGCTCTGCCCCTTGCATCCATGCAGGAGGAATATTTCCATACTCAGTCTGAGGTTGATAAGGCCACCAGATTTGTTGAATTAATCCAGCACATCCACCAACAAGTCCATCACATTTTGGAAAAGTCCAATACTAAATACAAGCATTGACATGACCAACATCAGGTTCCACACAAGTTCCAGGTTGGGGATAAGGTTTGGTTGCATTTACATAAAGAGAGGCTCACAAGACCCCATTGCAAAATTAGTCCACTTCGATATGGGTCATACACCATCACCAAAATAGTTGGTGACAATTCCTTCGAATTAATCATTCCTCCATTCCTTGGCCTGCACCCAGTATTCAATGTGGAGCTCCTTCGACCATATTTTGCACCACTGTTGGACACCTCAGAAGTGGAAGAACAATTGAAACCTACAAAGCTTAATCCCAACTCCACGGAACACGAAACCATCAATCAGATCATGGACACACAGGTTAAGGGCACCCGCTAGCAAAATATCCAACTATATTGAGTTGTCAAAGTAGGGCAGCTCCTCCACCAAGGCAAGTGGCTCACCAGGAGTCAAGTTCAGCAGAAGTTTCCCCATTTGATGTGAGCACTCAACGCAATGGATACCATTGCTTCCTAAGGGGGGAGGACTGATCCAGATGGGTATAGGTTGCCACCCACCTATTCCACTAGCTAAAACCAATTTCTCATAATGACAATTTTCATGTAATTTTCTACAGTTTTTCGGGTACCAAACTTCTAGGGCCGTTTTGAGGCCCTAAACGACGTTTTTTTAGCGATTCGAGGGGGTTAATAATTGTATTTGGTATGTATTTGGCCCTAGTCTAAAGTTGTAAAGCTCGTATATACCAATCCAATGGGCTATCGAGCGCCCCAAACATATATCGTATGCAAAAGTTGATCATTCAACCAACCACCTTGGGGCCACAAACTTTATGACGATTCATTTCCTAGGGTTAGGTTTAGGGTTTTCTTCTTCTTGAAGGATTTATGATAAAAGGCCCTTCGGCTTCCTTTTGTATTCATATTTTCATGAGTGAGCGTAGCCGCCAAATCTCTTCTACTACCATTCTAGCTGCTTTTGTTTTACAGACTGTTTTGTTTCATTCATTTAATAGAATCTGAGTTTATTGCATCGTTGTGTTTATCGCCATATATCTGTGCATGTGAATATATATATATATGTATGTATGTATGTATGCTCTTTTATTTCGTTTTCACGTAAATCTGGATCAGGTTTCCTAGAGGAAAATCTTTGTGTTCTTTTGTTATGTTGTGCTTGTCTTTCTTTCAGTGATCCTATTGCATATGATTATTGTGATATAATCAAATTTGTTTGAATATCTAATATAATCATATTGGAAGCATTAAAATTTTAACATGGTATCAAACCATCCTGAAAAAAGCCATTGTGCAACCATAACTTATGAAAGTTGGAAACTAAGTTTTCCTATTATGAGCAACTCCTTCCACGAATGAACTGAAAAAGGAGGTCCATTCAACTCGCCCTAGGAGAGCGCATCTTCCTGTGGCAAACTAGGGCATCTTGGGCATCAGATATTTTTCCCTTAAGGATGTGTATCACTCTCTCTCTCTCTCTAATCATATTTTCAAGTTTGCAAAGTTGAAAAATTAGGGTTTCTCTATCAAACCCTAGGTCAACCAGAAGTAGTTTTCCAAAATGGCATCGAAGTAAGCACTAGTTTGGATCACTCTTATTGGTAAGCACTATTATTCTTATTTCCATTTGAGGTTCTCATTTATCAATATGGAAAACAATACCAAGCTTGAGGATAAGCTTGAAGGAGTTGAGAACTTCCAGGCATGGAAGTATAGCATGCTTTTCATATTAGAAGAACATGACTCAGAAAACTATGTAAAAGAAGAAGTTGCAGAGCTAGAGGGAGATGAAGACAAATTTAGACATAAGAAGAATATGGTCAAGGCCAAGAGGATCATTGTTGAATCCATCAAGGATCACTTGATCCCACATGTTTCCTCCTTGAAGACTCCCAAGGAGATGTTTGATGCCTTGACTAGATTGTGTGAAGGGAGGAACATCAACCAGAAGATGACCTTGAGAACTCAACTCAAGAATGTAAAAATAAAAATTTTAAAGACCATCTAATCCTACTTTACAAGGGCCTCTCAGATCATAGAATAACTCAAAGCTATTGGAAATCAAATTGAAGAATCTAGGTTGGAAATGATGGGAAAGAGCAAGAAATAAGAACACTCTCACAAGAGTTTTAGAAGATTCCAAATGAATCATAGACCTCAGAAAGACTACTCAAATTACAGATGTTACGCTTGTGATGAAAAGGGAAACCTTACAAGAGATTTCCCTAAAGGCAATGCTCATGTGAAGAAAGGAAAGAAGAAGATGTATCATGCTCATACCACAGAAGACGATGAATTTGTTCATAAGAAAGAAAGGGAAGACGATACAAGTGAAGAATAATATGTGTTGACATCTGCTTTCAAAGATATTGTCACTCATGGAAGTGAAACATAGCTTGTTTATAAGCACTTGGCAAAGAAAGATTCACCTCATAAGGTGAAGCTTGAAGATGACAATCTATATTTTATTAAAGGGGTAGGAGAAGCATCCTATAAAGTCAGACTTCGAAAATCCATGTAGATGAAGAAAATGTTATATGAACCTGATTTGAAAAAGAACCTCCTATCCATCTCAGCATTGGATAAGAAGGGATTTAGAGTTTCCTTCATCAATGGAGAATTTCTAATATGGACAAAAGGAAAGACCATTGATGATGCAGTCGTGATTGGTGTTGAAGAAGAAGGGACAAGTGAACTATGGTGTAAGAGACTTTCTCACCATTGTCGATCATGAGCAAGATGGATACAGGTCCTCGGAATCAGATGATGAAGTAGAGAACGCTCCAATAATTCCTACAGGGAGGTTGAGATAAAGAGGGAACCAGTATAAATGATATTGTTTAGTTGTGTACATATTTATGTTCCTAGAATCAAGAAATGTATTATGCATGGTAGATTGAATGCATTGCTTAAAAGTATACTACTAATATGCATGTGAGAGTGAATGCATTGATTAAAAGTATACCACTAATATGCATGTGATGGGTAAGTGGCCTATGGCGTTGCACAACATTCCATTGTTGTTTGTCTAGAGTGAAACCTCTTTGCTAACATGTTGAGAGCAGTGCACGCTCTAAATATTATGTTCTGGTAGAGATGGAAGACATCTAGAAAGTGATCGTGTGTATACAAGATATGGATGAATGTTGTGTTGAAACATTGGATAAGATAGTTGCATGACCTATGTCTTTCTGCATAGTAATTTGTGATCATTAATATGTTTTGAAAATTATGAAATGTTTCTAAGCATGCAATTGAATTTGACTTGTAGGAAAGTTTGTGTACAATCACCTACAAGAGAAGGATGATGAGACATGTTCTGAAGAACAAGTGATGATTATTTAGAAGCAACATTCATTTACAAGATCAAGCATTCCACATAAATAGGGAGAAAAAAAAGGGTCATGCGAGTAATCAATGGAAGGATATGAGAGAAAGGTTGACATAATAGATTGAACCAAGGTGTGCTTGTGCCATTGTGGATATGAAGAGGAGTAACTAGCCACAACTAGAATCTACATCTCAAATGCATGATCATACTCATCGGATTTTCAAAGGAAATGAGTCTTGAGTCAATTAGGAGGGGTCTTAAACACCCAAAGGAAATGTGGCAATTAGTAACAACTTAAGGCATTAGACACCCGACTATGTAACATGATTGAACCTACATGGAAAATGCATGTAGCAAGTCTCATATGAAAATACTAACGCTAAAGTATAAGTGTTAACCATAGGTGGATTAGTGGTTGGAAAATGACAGAAAGGCATGACCTCCACATTACCAATGATAAAAGTACAGTAGGTAACAAGAGCCACCGTGACTTGGGATTACTAAGCCATATTGATCAACAAGATCACATGCACCAAGTTTCGAGAGGAAAAAAAATTAAGACTTCAGTTACTCATAAAGAGAGTGAGGAGAGACCATCTCATGGGGAAAATAGTCAAACCTTAAGGTGGTAGGAAACAAGAGAATGTTGTGCAAGTAGAAGATTCTCATTTACAAAAGAAAAATAGGAGGGAGGAAAGAGGAAGTGACTCTCCAAGGAGGAGTGAACTAGTATGTGAGAAAAAAGGGAGGGGGCTTGGGGCACAGAGGAAGATAAAGTCTCTCGACTATTATAGTTTTGACTATGAAGGAATGATCCAGGCCAAGGAAAATCTTTAGGGTGATTCCTCAACATTATGTTTGTTGGAGGCATGGTGTAAATTGAAGAATTAGCTTACTAGGAAAGCAATTTCAAGCACATATAATTCAACATAAGTTGTTGGATAAAGACAAAGTTGTGATAGTAACCTTTTCAGATTGTGATGAGACTAAAGTTCTACATTAGAATCGTATAAAGAAAGATAAAAAGAGAATCGCTAATAGGATCACAAATATCAAAATAAATAAGAGGTTCAACAAGTATATTAACTAAGGAGACAAGGGGACTAGTGCTAGATTTACCCTTATTGATATGGGAGAAGGGGGCAATATCATGCTTAGTAGAAGGCATATTTCCCCTTTGTAGGATTATTATGTTATGATCCACCCTAGGTGGGGTCATAACAATGTATCCCCTTTGAAAAACTATTCAATACTAACTACCATAGTGTGCCTTATTTAATAATAACAAACATAAGGTTGGGAAACTTCTAAATGAGCTAATCTCCAAATACAATAATATTCCACACACACAATTCATAAGTATGACTCCATATCTATTTATAAATAACAAGAAATATCTAACCATAACAACCTCCTAAATACCTAGTGGCCCTTCTTTAATGAGTATGTATTAAATTTATTTAATACTAACTATCATAGTGGGCCTTATTTAATAGTAACAAGCATAGTGGACCTAGTCCATCTTATATTGAATAACCTCCACTATTATTACTCGTTATACACCTAGGGAAGATCATAAAATTAACATTTTAATGAAGGTGCATGATATGCTTTCCATGGAATCTAGCCAAGTGTGACCAAGAGGTGGGTTATACTATGGTTCCTAGTCAAGAAAATAAACTAAGACTTAAGGATATTTGCTCCTAGGGAGAGGGTATGGAGGTATTGTATGGACTGGTTTGATAGCCTCTACTTTATTAGAACCATGACAGACTTATCCAACAATGGAGAATTCAATCAAATCGAGGACATGTAGACATAGAGAAGGTTATTATTAAGAGCAAGAGCAAGATTTATGATCAAAGGGGGAGGAGATGCTTGCCAAGTGCTTATAGGGATTTATAAGGTGGTAGAGGTGAAAAGAAAGGGAAAGACTATAAGGTTGATATAGCCCAAGGATGAACTCATAGAGGGTTTGGTAAAAGAGACCCCCTTCTCTAGGAAAGAGCATAAGACATCAAGTCGATACATTCCTAAGTTGTAAGTCCCTAGCTCATTTATGATGGAATGAATTTTATGTATAGAAGTTTTAGTAAGAAGAAGATAAAAATCTACAAAATTTTATGGAGAAGAGGTCAAGGAGGAGGAGGTTTAGGTGTCAAAAGGATTAATATAGGTTTTGGATTTGATCTTATATACAAATATAATCTTATAGGAAATGATATAGTGAGCACTTTCCACTATGTGCACATGTACATAGTCCTTGGTTTATAAAGAGGTGTATTGAGATAGTTAATTTTGCTCGAGGAAGGTTGATTGAAGGAGACGTTGTTTTTTAAAGATTTGGATTTAGTCTTTTTTCTCTCTTTCTTCAATATCTAAGAGAGGAGGAGGAGGTGGTTCTAACTAAGACTTATTTTACTTATTGTAAACCTTCTTAAATATTTTCAAGGATGTTTTGGTAAGTTTCAATTTAAAAAGTTGCATTGGAAAGGATAGTTTATGGAGAAATCGCCATAGCAAAAGCACACTCAAAGACTGAAAGGAGGGGAAAACATCATGTTATATCAATATAGGTATTGATAAGTCAGGGTTTTGAAAATTTTATCATGGCGATTGAGCCTGGAACCCTACAAGTTCAAGGATTTTCTTGGAGTAAGGTATAGTATTAGTCTATAGTTGGAAGTTTTCTTGCGGAGATGAATCAACAAATAGTATTGGGTGGCTTTCAAAGTCATAACGATTGATATGATGTCTCATGTCATAATTATTTTACTAAGGGTTGACACATGAGTAACGTCCTATCGAATGTTTGAGGTGGGATTTTAATTTATAGGTTATTTATGATATAACTTATGGAATTACATGCCATTTGTGCTTGGGATCCGAATTCCTTGGTAACTTTTTATTATTCTCTTGTTGGATAGCTCCTTAATTTTTTGTTTGTTTCCAGTAATATCATCAGGTCTTTAATATTTCTTTTGGTTTCCTCAGATGGAATGGATCCATCTGGCACTCATCAAGGTTCCTTGAGCCCGAGGCCTTTTCAACAGTCATTAATGGGACAAAACAACCTTTCTCTTTTCAATGAAGACTTTTTTGTATTCCCTTTCTTTGGATTCATCTCTAGTGGTCAGTTGCCATGGGGTTTGATTTGAGCTCTAAAAAGGAGGGATGTTGTATTGAGGTGTAGGAAGGGTCTGGGAAGGAGGGGCCTATGATGGTATTCAATGAAGAGTAACAATTTACAATCAACAAATGGAAAGCTTCAAATCTGGTCTTTTGCTCATCTTAGGTCTCAATGGAGGGTAGGGGTATAAATTCCTCATTGAACAAAGGTGTTAATTGTTTGGAGGCTATGAAGCTCACATATATGGAAGCATTGCACCATAAGCTTGGCATAAAGAAGGCCACAAAAAAGGTGCATCAAGGAAAAGGATGGTCCTCTTAATTTGGTTTTAAGGGAGGACATAGCCATGAATGAAGTGGTGGCTATGTCGGACATAAATCTTATAGGGAGATTCTTAGACAGGTCCATAAGCATAGCTAACCTCGAGGCTTGGGTCAAGGAAAACTGGGAAGAAAGAGTGAGATATATGCCTAAAGTCTTTACGCTAGCTATGGGATGGATTGGTGTTATTTTTACAAAGAAGACGCTGACCGTATTTTGAGCGGAGTCTAGTTATGGGGGTTGGCAGCAGCGGTCAAATTTGAACCCGTCCCAACCCTTCCAAAGGGGTTTAGCCCGTCCTAGAAGTGTAACTAAAATTTTACCCGTCAAAAAAAATTTAAATTTTTTATTTCACCCTTCCACAGTGAAGTGCTAACTTAATTTAAATATTTCAAAGGAAGGGCTAACTTTTAATTTTCCCGTCAATTTTTTTTTTTGCAATTGTAAGTTCCGCAATGGGCATGAACACGTTACACACTCTCCAAATCTCCAGCTCATTGCCAATTTGCCATTGCCAAATTCTGATTTTCAGAATCAATATGATAATTAATGAGAAAAGACGCTACAGAAAGAATAGTAAAAGGTGGCTTGCTCCGGCAGCTAGCTCTTATCCTAACTGTACAGATCAATAAATACTTACTTGTCAGTATGAACTTACTTCGAAGTTCGAAGATCAAGTCATGCCGTCATTACATTGATTGATGTATAATATATTAATAGGTCTTCGAAAAAAGCCGAATGTTTTATTATCACAGAGAGTCGACACCAAACCAACTGTGGAATCCATTAAATGAAGTCAACTTTCCAACACTCTTCACTCACCCGGGAAGATTTGATGGCAGTAGCGTACAATTTCTCATCACTGATTCACCTTCAGGCTTCTGCTTCCATGAATTCTAGAGCCATGTGCCAAGTGTGCAATTGGGTTAATAAATTTTAATTTCCCGCCAGCCTCTATCACAGTCTGCTACTAGAAAATCTATTTAAATGCACCCTCTTATACATTTTTTTCAAGATTTTGTAATACAGCTACTAAACCAATTCGTGAGCCTGCTGCTGCTTCAATTTTTGAAACAATTAGTGAGCCTGATGGTTGCTTCATTTTTTGAGTTTCAGACTTCTTTTGGTTCAGGTATTTTTCTTTTGGTTGTTTTTAGCTGCATGAAATTAACAAGCACAGATAATTTTTATTGTTATCTTGATTGCATTTGTTATCCTGCATTTTTGTTAGAAAGTTTAGTTGATTATGATTAAACTGATAATAACAAGATTATGGAAGATATTATATTAAAGCCGCTGATTCTCGCCCATAAAGAAATTGTTTAAAAATTTATGGGTTTCATTTAAATTTTGTACCCAGTTTGCAGAGGCATATTAGTTTGTCAGCCTTTAGTTTGCAATTAATTTACAATAAGTAAAACTACGGTTGTTTAAAAAAATTTGGGTTTCATTTACGGTTAGTTTGTAATTAATTTACAATAAGCTATTGTTGTTTAAAAAAAATTGGGTTTCATTTAGATTTTTTACCCACTGTGCATTTTAAGTCCCACCAACGTTCCTGTAGTTTTTCTATATCTGTTATATAAACAACAGACTAGACTAGAGGCTTTTCACGCTTTAGTTATGAATTGGTTACAACTGCAATGATTATAAAGACTCGAAAATGAAAATGCCAATTTCAACCCACTTGAACAAGTAAAAATGCTTATGATACCATATTCGAGTTGGATGATTCCACACTTGGTGGTAGAAACGTGGATACAGACCATTATAGGGACTTACTGCTTACAAACTCTCGAAAAACCTTCATTTAATATACAAGAATTCATCAGTGTAGCTTCCATTATTCTGTTATTTTGATGAGCCAAAAGTGGCACTGAATTTCCCAACTCGCATACAGAAAACTCAAAACAATTTTCCATATTAGAAAAAAAAATAGAACAATATCAAGCTGGATTGTTTTCCATAAAACCCCAATTTATGAAGACTTTGTTACGCTGTACAGGATCTGTGTACTACATAAAAATTATTCTAAAATGTAGCCACAAGATTGGAAAACTCTCCAAATCACATTTGAGAAAACCGCCCACCCAAGGATTCTATTTCAATAGCACAGGAGTCCAGCAACATAGTATATTACAAGGATCTCAAAGCTGCATTCTCTAGTTATAAAAAAAAGAGTGGGATTCTATCTTAGTAAACAACCAATTCTGAAACGCTAGAGTGAAGGCCCTTGAGGCAGAAAAGGGCTTACTACAGGCTAGTTTAGCTTCAATTGGAAGGCGCAATAATAAAGAAAATGAGTCCTTGCTCTCTCTTTGGTTGAGCGAGAGCTAACGCACCATACGTTGTTTCTTTATTTGCTCTGCTTCGTTGTTTTCACTTTTGGATTTTTAACATAACATCTTCATAAAGGTTGAATGCACTACTTGTTTTCCATATGTTGTTTTTGTATTTGCTTTGCTTTATTGTTTTTATTTCCAGATTCCAACTATTGTTTACAGGCCTGACAACTTTCATATTAATGCCAGCCGGGAGGGTTAGTTTGCAATTAATTTACAATAAATAAAATTAGGGTTTGAATAAGGGTTGATTTTTAAACTAAATTCTTCTAAATATTTTTCTAAAAATAGAATTCTTGTTATCTTTGGGTATTTTGAGTAACAAAAAATGTCAAACTTTTACGGCTCTAATTTTATTTCGCATTTTCAATATATGGTTAGTAAGAGTTTGGTTATTTTGATTAGCAAAAATGTCAAACTTTTACGGCTTTATTTTTATTTTGCATTTTCAATTTATGGTTAGTAAGACTTTGAATAAACACCATACACACAATTTTGTCTTTCTATATAACTTTATTTTATTTTAATTATAAGAAGTTTAAAAAAAAAAAAGAAAGCTATCTCAATAATGCAATTTAATTTATCAATATTTTTTCATTTAGTTTTATGATGTTATATATCTTTATATAATTTTTTTTTTCTAAGTTTAATTAGTTTTTTTTACATATTACAAATTTATTAAAAAATGACAATTAACAATTTAATTTAGTAATCATTTTTTTAAAGTCGTAAATTTTGGACAAATTTATTTTGATTCTATTCCTAGTATAAAAATATTTATGATAATGTTGAATGGCATGTTTAATTTAAAATTTGAGGCACAAATATATCAAATTGCAAAGACAAGTTATATAATTTTATTTATTTATTTTAAGTTTGAATGGTTTATATATATTACAAATTGATTAAAAATGACAATTAGCAATTTAATTTATTAATCATTTTTTAGAGCTCTAAATTTGGGATGAAATTATTTTGATCCAATTCTTGGTATGATATTTATGGTAATGTTAAATGACAAGGCTAATTTAAAATTTGAGACACAAATATATCAAATTGCAAATATAAGTTGTTAATTACCCTTTGTAAACTATACTTACTTGAGGTGGATGTATTTTTTTAAATATATCAAATTACAAGGATAAGTTTATAATTACCTTACATCATTCCCTTTGTGAATTATACTTACTTGAGACAGAAGCATTTTTTTAATGTTTAAAAATATCAATTCTATTATCTATATAATGAACATACATTAACAAATAATTAATAATAAAAATAGTATTTTAATTATTCAAATAATTAATAGTAAAAATTATTTTAATTGAATTATTAAGAAAAAAGTTTCAATAAATTAATTTTATATTCATTTTAAGAGGAAATATAGTGTTGTTTTGTATTGATCTATTTACTTATTTTATTGTTTGTATTGATGAAGTAGGTGTAAAGATTGAAACATGTCTCCCGTTGGTCACCCTAAGAAAAATAAAAAGCAATTGTCAATTGTTGATGCATTTGGTATCTCGCAACGTTGTAATCAACCGTGTAATTTTCCAAATGAAGTTGATACTCATCCACATGAAGATGAAGAATCTGATAGTGTAGAAATTGTTGAAGGGGAACAACCATCAAAGAAACGGAAAAGAACTTTCAAATCTAAATGGAAGACAAGATTCCCATGGGCTTATGTTGTAAAGGATTGCAATGGTAATGAAAGAATAAAATGTTCATGGTGTATTAAATTTAAGAGAGACACTCCATTTGCTAAGGAGGGAAGTACCACTCTTCAAGTTAGTGGTTTAAATGGTCATTCAGAATCAGAAGCTCATAAAATTTTTTTACAAATTTTGGAGGGAGAAACCAAACGAAAAAATCTTCTCATTACCAAACATGTAGAACTAATGGTAGATGCTGAGAAGGAGAGAATTATAACAGTGATTGAAAATATGTATTTTGTTGCTATACATGATTTACCTCAGTAGAAATGTACAAGTCAATTTGTGACTTGAATAGATACAAATGCACTCCACATATGCCTTTAACGGATGAATATTCTGCATACACAAATACGACATCTGGAAAAGAGTTTCTTCAAGCTTCTAAAGAGGTATATTGGAAAAAGTTGAAAGATGAAATTTTACAAAGCCCCTTTTACTCAATTTTAGTTGATGAAAGCACTGATCGAACAATGGCACACCATTTGATAGTTTATGTTACATATCTGACAAATGAAGGAAGAGGAAAATGTGTAACAAAATTCATATGCTTGCTTCAAATAAATGATGGAACGGCTCAATGTATGTATAATGTAGTGAGGTCTCTTTTAGAAGAAATGGATCTATCTTTGATGAAGTTAGTTGGCTTTGGCTCTGATGGGGCATCCTCCATGAGGGGTATTCGTGAAGGTTTATCTTCTAAGCTTCGTCAAGATGCCCCTCATTTGTTAGATGTACATTGCATAGCTCATAGAGAAGCATTAGCAGCAAATGATGCTTCATCTCATTTTCTAGAGTTGCAATTTATTAACAAATTTGCAAACAAAATTTATTCATGGCTTAGAAAATCTTCTAAAAGACATGGAGAATTGAAAGAACTAATGGAATCATTTCAAATCACTAAGTTGGAGGTCTTACAAATTCATCAAATCAGATGGCTCTTTAGAGGTAAGGTCATGGAAAGACTTGTTAAACTCATGCCTGCTTTGCTAAAAGATTGGGAGTTAGGGGAGAAAAAAATGTATGAGTTGGCAACAATATTTCAAGTACAATTTTACATCCATTTACTTGCAGATGTGTTCATTGAGTTAAATAAGTTGAATCAAAAGTTTCAAGAGGATCATGCTGATATTACATCTATTGGCACTACTTTAGATGTTTCTATTAGCATGCTTCGCAAACGGTTTTTGGGAGACATAACTGGGGCAGGAGCAGTGAACATATCCTATTTTTTAAGTAAAGCGCAAGGCGGAACTCTTGAGTTTGCAGATAGAACAGGTATGATACATTTACATCCATTAAGGTTTGAAAGTTTGCCAAAGATGCAAAATTCGGGGACACTAGATGATTGTATTCTTCTGGGAAAATGTTTTGTTATAAAGGTGATTGAATCTCTAGATAGGAGGTTCACAGATTTACCTATATTCAATGCTGCTAAGTTTTTCAGTCCTCGACATTATTATGAAGAAGTGAATGATAGAGACTCTCAAACAAAAAGGTGGTTGCAATGTTTATGTGAAAAATTTAGTATTGGGGAGTCACCTATTGTAGATACTACTAAATGTTTGGGTGAAATGGATGAATTCATTTGTACTATTTATAAATCTTACCCAAAAAAACAGATGTTTGGAGCATGGGATCTTTGTGGAGATGAACCTGAATGGTTTGAAAGATTTCCCTATCTCATGCACTTATGGCAAGCTATTCTTGTTATTCCAGCAAGTACAGCAGTGTGTGAAAGATGATTTTCAAAATTAAATAGGATAAAAAATGATGATAGATCAAGACTTTCATTGGAGACATTGGATATGCTAATGTTTGTCTCTCTTAGTGCACCTCATGATTTAAATGAGGTAGATTGGAATGGCATTTATGATGTATGGAAACAAATGAAAGCCAGAAAGCCTCTTCCATTGGGCTAGATTCATGTTTTCAATGATGTAATCCTAATTGTTTTTGAAGAATATCAAATGAATGGAAGGAAAATATGTTTTCTTATTAATTTTTTAATAGAATTGGAGAGAGATTTGTTTATTGATTAGTTTTAATGAAAATTTACAATGTTTGATGTAGTTTTTGTTTGATATTTTAAAATTATAAATATTTGGAAGGGCATTATTTTATTTTCACCTTTTTTTTATTGAAAGGCCAACTTAATTTTCAATTTTCAATTGAAGTGCAATTATTTTTATAACCTTTCATCCTTGAAGGGTTGGATAATTACATGTCCTTCCAAAAAAAATTAAGACCAACCCTTCAAATTTGACCACTGGTTGGCAGCTCTCAAGATGAAAAGGTGGACCCCTTATTTGACCCGTGCAGAGAACATTTATGAAACCGACGATTTGGGTTATAAGATGTCAGGATTTGTAGTGGATTTGTGGTCTTCTAATATTTTCAAATTGATAGGATCTTCTCTTGGATTATTCATTACAGTGGATCTTAGTTTTCAATCCACTAGAATCATGATGATAGCACATATATCTCAACAGCATGATTATTTAGGGATTCTATTTCATTTTCATTGTTTCCATTCATATTGTCACTTGGCAATGGAATGTAAGTTGTCCTTCACAAGTATGATGCATGACATATGAATTAGAGCACTTAAAAACTTACACTTTCTTCGGGGTTGAAATGTCTCAGGAACTATGCCATAAGGAAGATGATGATAAACATTTTTCGTCATAAGGAGGTTTAGTTAATCCTCATGAGGAGTCTAAAGCTGGTTTTAGTGACCCTTTGGATTATGTGAATTTTCATGAATTGTCACCTGAGACAGTATTTGTTGATAGTGGTCGCATGCCAAATGAGATTCAAGAGGCTATCTATTATGGTGAGTTTATGTTGTTTCTACAAATTTTCATATGTCAAACGAGGCATTATTTTTGGTAATGTGCAATGAGGTCGGACGGTGGTGCTCAAAGGAGGGGTCATGAATCAATAATAATTTGGATAATATGGATTATGAGAACAGATTTTCCAGTGGTCTCGAGGAATATGTATCTTTTGGTAATGCAAGAGTTGAGAGGAATATGGAGATGGCTGAGCTTCATAGCTTGAAATCTACTTAGTTTTCATTGCAGTCTGATGAAGTCTCTTTTCTCCAAGGCTCTTGTGAGGAGACTACAATCGAGTCAAACAAAATTTCCAAAGTATATCAACGAGGAGAGGTGATGGTTTCATCAAGAGATGAAGTAGTTGGGGCTCATATAAATCCTACAACTCCACAAAGTTCCAAAGAAGTATTTCAGGCACCAGTGTAATCTACATTGAGCGATAACTAATAAGGACCGGAGATGCCTGGACACTTCTCTTTGGAATAAAATCCATCTATTGGTAAGTTGATGACCTACCCTCCACTCTATTATGACGATTTCATGGGTACTTCTTCAAACTATATGATTCCCTCTCTTGTATCATTGGAATATAGTGTTGGGATTGAGTTGGGGGTCTTGGATTTTTCCAATATTATGAAGTTTGTTGGGTTGGATGGGAAAGTTTTACCATTGGGAGGTAAGGTTGCATCTTCCTTACCAGATCCTTCCCCATCTTTCTCGTGTGAGTCTTGGTTAGTGTTACTAGATTTATCTCATTGGTCCAAGGCTTCGGTCTTAAGTCAACAGACCTATCTGAGGGTCGTTGTAGGTCCCAGTACAAGATCATTGGTATCTGATGAGAAACCAATATAGTAAGTGCATCGAGAATATTTTTTTCCAATTCTAACTCAAGGTCATGAGGGATCCATATTCTTGGGATTACAGATATGTATTCTTGGGATTAGGAACTGTGTTGTGATATAAACATATTGAGTATATATGTTCGTTGTCTTTTTTTTATTGGAAAACAACATAACTCATGAAGTATACATGTATGATTGTTTGATTATCATATGCTTTTATAAAATTGGATTTAAAGGTTTTTTATTGTATTCCTCGGATTATGAATGATGTTATAGTATAACATGATTAAAATCATATGTTACAATCGTTCTATTTATAAGTAAATAGTAAACCTTGTGCTATGTTTAATTTAAGAAAACTATAGGGTTGCATTATTGTTCATGAGATATGAATATAAAGCATGCATGATTGTTTCATGAGATATGAATATGGGGATGCATAATTTATTTATGAAATATAAATGAGGTTATGTCAAAACATTGATTTAGTCTATGTACATAACTGTGTGAAGCATTGCCAGTATGTTGAAATTTTGCATGTGATTACATTTCTTGGTTATGTAATGTGATTAATCATTTAAATAATTTTCTTGTAAGGAAAAACATATGCCCCGACCTACAACAAGAGAATGAAATGGATTCATTAAGATGGATGATCCTGAAAAAGAGCAAATCTGAAGATTCCTATGTTTCTTAGGAAGAAGTTAGAATAAAAGCCATGATACTATTCTAAGAGAAGTAAAGACTCTTGAGAGTAATTCATTTATCCTAGTTATATTCATATGTGTGTTAGAAATAGAGGAGTATGAGTCTCTATGATGGAAGACTCAATTATGATTCTCGCATCCTAGATGTTGAAAGGGAGAAGCTAGATTTGCTAGCTCTTGGAAAAATCAGTGGAACTGGTTAAATTAACCTCATGCTATGTAGAAACCATGTATGATACTAATATTCAAAAGGAATCTATATGTGAGAATCTTAGATGATTCTTAAGTTTATAGGTGTAACAGTCGTTGGATAAGATTTTTCTTTTGTTGAGGAAAAATGTTTAGTAGAGATTTTGAAAGGATTCAAGAACAATGGATTGTAAATCCATGACCACGCACATAAAGATAAATATGATTCTTGTTCAGATTTGTAGGGTCTCATAGATGTTAGATATATCTATACAGGTCCCAGGATAAGTTATATGCTTTACAGTCAATACATAGACATGTACAACAAAGCATGTGTTTTGTTGATTCTGACATGTACAACAAAGCAAGTGTATGTGGATTCTGACATGTCTCGGTCAGTGAAAGTAAGTTTCACAGACATATGGATTCTGACTAGTATAGTGATCAAGAAATATCACATAAAAGATGTTGCTCAGATAGAGCATATTGTAAAGTAGTAAAATTTTAAAAAGTTCCTAATTAGTTATATTCGAGACATGGTGTAGAAAGGAGTCATGTAAACTCCTATACATATCCCCAAATGAGCAAAATTTCCAGCATATTTACTAAGCCTCTGTCTAGAACAAGCTTGTTATAGTATAAAAGACTCCTCTAGTTGAAGAGGAAGTATTGATGTATCTTCACATGCAGCAATAGTTAAAAGTCCTCAAACTAGTTAGTCATCGTACATGACTCAGGAAGCCAGGGGTTGTGATATCTTGTGGAGAGAATCTGCATGAGCAGAGACATGGTCAAAGTCTAAGAGACTATTGATACTCAAGAAGATTATAGTTTGTACTGTCAAAGAACAGTTAAACCTCTTGGAGAGGTCAGATAGCCATACAGTTGGCTATGTGGGGTACTATGATATGAAATCACTATAAAAGTGATCAGGTCTTGAAGAACATCACAAGGAATGGAAATATCACTAAGAACTTCTTTAGAAAATAGAAGATTCTTGAAGTCAACAAATGTTGAAGATTGAAAGAAAAAATAAGACTTTGTTTTGCATGATATTACACATTTAATGTGTTCCATATGATGGATATGAAATCCATAGTTTCAAGTTTAAAGAAACTGCATTCTTGATTGGATTCAGATGATGCTACTATGTGTAAGTAGTTGGTTGGTCTCTTAGAAGACTTGTTGTATTTATGCTTACTAACTAAGCCTATGTTTTAATACCTTTGAGGTACATTAGAATAGGATCTTTATTGTATTTGATACATGGTAGACCTACTGAGCTATCCAACTATTGTTTTAGCTTGAGATAAAGCTATGTATATTGTGGTTAGTACTACAGAAACCAAGTATTGTGGCTAGTACTATAGAAGCAAGGTGTATTTCAGTTAGTACTAAGCAAAATGTATTGCAAATATTACTACCCGTTGAGGAGTAGTGTAGCTTAATAAGCTACCTACTAGGGTGAAAGACTTGATCCTACATTTATTAGGTGTAATAGTCAAGATTTCTTAAAAATCCTATGTGTTATGATAGAACACATTGAGATGAAGTTTTACTTCATTGAAGTCATGGTCCTGTAAATAAAAGATTTCAGTACATAGATGTTGATGTGCAGATTGCAAATTTGTGGACAAGTCGTTGTTAGTGACAAAGTTGAGATACTTCCGAGATACGCTTGGTATGGCAAGAATTTGCTGGTAAACCAAAGAATGTCTCCCTCGCTGAGAGGGAGTGTTGATTGTACAACATCAAGAGTCATTCTCCAAGACTTGTGTGGTATCGATTCATGACATTGTGTTGTATTAATTCCTAAGTATCCTCATATGATTGAGGTGGCGATGTTGTATTGTAGAGCTTATGAGTAATATCAAGACTGGTCTTGTGTTGTATTAAGACTACGGAATTATGTTGTATCAAGTCTATATTTGTGTTGTATTAAGTCAATGATTCTCATAGACAGTGCCCTATGAGAATTGATCTCCAATTATGGAGATGATCTTGTGTTGTATCAAGATTGAAGTCTTATATTGTATCAAGACTGTGGACCTCCACTAGTACAAAATACGAGATAAGTGACTAGGTAATTAAAAACTTTAGTCACCAAATTTTTTTCAAGGGATAAGCGACTAAAATTGAGAAATTTTAAAGGATCCAACTAAAAACGACTAAAATAAATGACTAATTTAGTCATTGGATAAAATATACGATTAGATAACAAGTGACTAAAATAAAAATTAATAACGTAAGTGAATAATTTAGTTACATGAATACATATATAACTAGCTAACAATGTTTAAGAATATGAATTAGTCATTTATGTTAGTTATTTTTAGTTGTGTCACCCCAACTGTGGAAAATTACAATTTTAACAATGAATTTTTCCAATTTACTAAATTTTAGCATTGTATATGGATTCAGGGGGTCTCTAAAATCCATCTGCAATGTTAAAATTTAGTAATTTGTAACACTATGTAATGAACGGAGCGAACCCTAGCTAACAGGATGGACCAAAAGCTTACAAAACACTTCACACTACTGAGGGAAGAGGCGAAGGTTGGGCGCTAGGGTGCATCTATGGAGGTTTCAGTTGTCATAGCATACATTACTAGACTTATTTTGGATTTGGTTGAGGAAAGAGATATTGTGTCTACAGTTGCTGCTGTTTTCGATGAAGGGTCGGGGGTTTTAGGTTCAGTGGAAATAATGCGCCCTTCTCGGGACAAGGTTATTTAGAAATCTCACGAGAGATGTCTCATTTCCTCTCGTCAAGAAAACGTTCAGCGACCTTGCCCTTTCATATCTGGTCGCTCTAACAGATCCAAGAATCTCGAGACACGCCAAAGGCTCTAGGATCTCTCAAGACCCCAAACCCTTTTCGATTTTCGTAAGATATCTGAATGGGGTCTCTCTCTACTTGCGAGTGACCCCTCAAATCTTTGTCTTGCAGCTAAAATCCTTGATTCAAGAGGTAGAAGGAACCCCTTTAGGACTGCAGGGGCTTATCTTTGCAGGACGGCGACTCTCAGACCACCGGAAACTCCACAGCCTTGGGATCTCAAAGGACTCTTGCATCTCCATGGTGCCCAGTCTACGGGGAGGAAACAATAGACCCTCTGCTTCCCAGCTTAAGTCCTTCAAGGATGCAACGCGAGCGGGGCTCTCTGATGCACAAAATCCAGTCCAGAACCCACACTCGGTCTACATAGTAGATAAATCCGATGAGGTTCCTACTTTGGAGATAACTCAACCAGAAGTCATTCAAAACATTCTCCAGTTCAAGGAGAAGACCCTAATATGTAGATTCAATGGATTGTGGCCAAAAACAAGAGATCTCCTCACGTGGACCATCTCAAACTGACCCGAGGAATCTCAGGTATTATTTTTCTCTAAAGGGTTTTTTTGGTGATTTTTCCTTCTCGAGAATATCTTCTTTCTGTTACGAGCAAATAGCCTTGGTTTTGGGGATCTGTAGGGCTTTTCATAACCCCCTGGTTCCCTAATTTTGACCCTCTAACTATGGTAGTGACGAAGGTGCCCATCTAGGTACGTCTTCCAAACTTACCAATCCATTTCTGGACTCAATCGGTCTTCCAAGGGATAGGTAATGCTCTGGGTTGCTACTTGTCTTCCGATGATTCTTGCTCAACACAAGGTCTTTTCACCTTTGCTCGCATCTGCGCCACCATTGACATCAGTTCAGGGCCTCCCGACAAGACCAACCTGAAACTACGAAGCGCCATCTAGAGTCAAGCCTTGGACTATGAAAACACAGCCTTCAGGTCCAAGATCTGTGGACACACGGGCCACCTTCTCAATTCATGCCCGCAAAGGAAGACCCTACAGCAAAAAACAACGAAGGCACACAGAGCCAAAAGCTGGCAAGCCTGGATGCCCCCGCATGAAGAAAACAAACAAGATGACCAGCTTGATGTTGATTCGCCCCTAACAAAATAGGAACAGAGACCCTCTCCACCTCCGCCCGAGGTGCACATGCCTCTTTAAGAAGATGAAAGCACAAAAAGCGGCCCTCCACAAGGGCATAAAAGATACCATGAGTCTTCCTCTTCAGACTCTGATGAGGAACTCCACCATGCTTCCAGTGATGCGCTGCAACTAGCCTTAGTGTCCCCAGCTTTAGGGGGATGGATACAAGTCAAGAAAAAACAAGGAAAAAAAGGAAGACCTGAGGTTCAGCCCAATTCAAGGCTGGGATAAATCTTCTTTGTAATTTACAAGTCATAGCTTCTCTTTCTACTATCCTCTGCTAAGATCCTATATTGGATCTAGCTTTTTTGTTTAGTTGTTCCGATCCGGCTGAGTGTTCTAGGATCTTCTTTTGGCAATCAACCACTCCTTTGCGCCTTACTTGGCCTTTGGGCATGCAGCGGAAAAGCTGGTAACATTATTTTCTTTTAAGGCAATGCAAGGTTCTTCACTAGCAAAATTACAAAAAAAAACACTATGTAATGAACAATGCTCCTCCGAGTCGTTCTAGCTACCCCCAGCGTGAAATTAAACAATTCAATCCTCCTTAACTATTTCCATATTGAACTGATAATTTTACCACTCTAATCCCAAGTTCTTGAGTGTGCATGTTAATATATTTAGCGCCATTTACATACAGTAGAAGCTTCATTTTGTTGTTTGGAATGTGTTGGTCATTAGAGTTAATTTCATTTGCTTTGAAAAGACAATTTCAACTTTGAAGGCTAAGTAACTAAAACATAATGGAAGGTTGAGAGTGAGATATTAGAAGAATTGCAAGGCATAATCACGTAAAACGAAGTTGAAGGGTATGTATACATAATAAAATCTCGACTTGGTATTTGTAGCTTTTGATATTTTTCATAAATTTGATTATATACGTACTAGGATATATACATCAATTAGAGACAGAGGGGCAAAGGCATAAATTTTGAAAGATTTGAAAATTTCGAGAAGGAAAGAGAAAAACGCGTCTCTCCATATGAAACATCTCGATAACAATTTAAACTTAGGTCTAGATTTAAATTAATTCATGTTTATGTATATACCAGGTTTCTCTCACTTAAATTTACACATCCTAAATTTGTTTCGAATGAACAAACATTTTTTTTCATAATTTTACACTTTAAAAAATTCTACCTAAAAAATTTAAATTCCCATTAAATTTTAATACATTCCAAATTAAAATAAACTTAATATATCCAAAATTAAATTAAACCTTTTTTTCAGAGGAAATCTCCACAGAAAACCCAGCAATACTTCCCCCTATTCATAATCACGTAAAACGAAGTTGAAGGGTATGTATACATAATAAAATCTCGACTTGGTATTTGTAGCTTTTGATATTTTTCATAAATTTGATTATATACGTACTAGGATATATACATCAATTAGAGACAGAGGGGCAAAGGCATAAATTTTGAAAGATTTGAAAATTTCGAGAAGGAAAGAGAAAAACGCGTCTCTCCATATGAAACATCTCGATAACAATTTAAACTTAGGTCTAGATTTAAATTAATTCATGTTTATGTATATACCAGGTTTCTCTCACTTAAATTTACACATCCTAAATTTGTTTCGAATGAACAAACATTTTTTTTCATAATTTTACACTTTAAAAAATTCTACCTAAAAAATTTAAATTCCCATTAAATTTTAATACATTCCAAATTAAAATAAACTTAATATATCCAAAATTAAATTAAACCTTTTTTTCAGAGGAAATCTCCACAGAAAACCCAGCAATACTTCCCCCTATTAGTGGATGGTAGAGGTGGTAAACCGCCGGCCATCCTCACAGATGACCTAACCCCGAAGGACTCAAGGCTCGAACCCGTGACCTCTCCCCGTACCGAGAGAGTGTGCGCACGTCTTACCAATTGAGCTAACCCTTGGGGCTATAAAATTAAATTAAACCTGAAATCCTAGTGATGACATGGAGAATAATTCAATGTAAAATCCACCTATGGGTAGCTTAGAGTTAAAATTTAGTTTATATGAGGTTCTCAACCATCAAATTATCTTCCTTTTATAGCATTTGAAAAGAATAAATATTAAATAGTGGACTGTATTCATTCATGATCAAATTTCCACATAGACATTAAACCCTTTCCTAAAGACGAACTCAGAAAGTTCCTGTCATATCACTCTTTAAGGTTGGATAAAGTATCATAAATGGATGATGAATTTCGTGAAGATTTTATACGCGGGTGTTGGATCTCTTGAGCGTAATTTCTGGATCATCTATGATAACAATATGGAATATAATTATCAAAGCTAGGCTCATCAATCTCTTCTCTGTTTTCTGTTAAATTTAAAGCCCAATCCATTCCCATTTGCACAGACGAAGGTATTCGTTCAACACGATTTTTCCCTGCCTCCATTGCTCATTTTGGAATGATTTTGGTGCGTATTTATATCTTATTTACAAGTATCCCATGAGTTTTACTACAAACCTTAAGCAATTAAGTTTTCATTATGGGAATTTCTTTGAAAAATCTGTTAAAGTGGACGCTTTCAAGAGGATCTTATGGGTGGACACTTTTCTGGGGCACGATTTAGATACATTTTCTTATTTTTGTCACTCCAATCCATTGACAATGAGGGGTCATGGCCATTTTCGCTCATGGTTTTTGGTCCAGTTTTTTTCTTTCTAGGGTTGTGAGAATTGCAACCATTTATCATTTTCTAATATTTTGGTTCTATTCTTGATTTTATTTTAGAACTCATTCGTTTACACTTTTAAAACTTATGTTACCAGCACTGAAGATGACCAATTAGAGTGTCAGTTAAACTCTAATCCATCTCAAAATATGTCTACCTTCCATAGTAGGGTAGATTTAATTGCTTCCCATGCCTTTACAATATTTTGAGCTGCAAAGATACCTATAATTTTTACTTTGGTAGGGGTGATAATGAGGTCCTGCAAACTCATCCCCTACTTGAATTGATGTTATTTTTTTACAATGCCACATCTTATTTTTTACAAGGGTCGAGACGGTGGATTATGTGTTCATATCCTTTTGTATATCATAGCACAGGTTCACAATGTCACACTAGACATAGCATGGCTTCCAAACTTATGTACTATTCTGGAAATCCTCCACTAAACCATGAATAGTGAGCCCCTGTAGATTCTTCGACCTATTTGGCCTATTCTCAGCAACAATAGGGGATTGAAGGTCAACCTTAATACAAAAGAATCCCTAATTATGAAGGAGTTATCTGAGTGATGATATAGTTGGATTTGAATCCCTCCTCCTGGGCCTTTGGAAAAAAATTCCCATTGTTGGTATGGATCTCTCAGAATCCAAGACCTGCAAGTTGCAACAGGATAATGACAATTGCAAAGTTGAGGTGCCAGAACATGAGCAGTTGATTGAAGGATGGGGAGGGAAGCACAATGATAACAAGGATGATATTCTTGCCACCAAACCAATCTCTTCAGGAGCATCATATTTAACCTTTACAATTTGTTGATATTTTCTATGACTAGTGTATTTCTCAGGATGGCATCATTAAATTTCAGACTCAGGGACTTTTATATTCATGCCATGTGATGCTATAATATTTCTTCCCTAGCAGTCGATAAGTACAGGTTAATTGTGAAATGGAGAAGAATATCCTTTATCCAGTATGGCTCTGAAAGTTTCAGTCTAGCCAGAATCTAGTCAAGTAATTAATCCAAATTTAGCATAGATTGAGGTTTTTTATGGAAGTTTCGAGGTTCTGGGTCCATTCAAATACCCTTAAAACCGTTGAAGCTGTTAAGGACATGGAAAAACTATGTCCTTGTCACTTTGATCCATGAGGCTACGCCTGACACTCAATTTTCTACAGAATTTATTTCTTGAAATTTTACTAAAAAAAATACAAATACAATTCATTGCGATAAAGATTATCCTACACCATTGTGAAATTGTGTAAGAAATGTAGGTCAACAGTCAAATTGTGTGATAAATGTAGGATTGTGGTCAAATTTTTGCATAAATGTAGGTTGATGATCAAACTGCACCGTGAACGTGAGATGAACCAAAATAGGTATGCAATCCAGCAAAAAAGCTCCATAGCTTACCACCCCTAGTTAAAGGATAGCTGATTGGCTCATCTTGAAGGGATGGAATAATGTACCCTAAGCTAGGTTGTAACAATTTACATTACCAATTAAGTTTAATCAAATCAAAATCAAAATCAAAATATTAATAGTGCGTAGTTGTTATCTGAATGGTTGTATCCATTCATTTTCATTTGAATGTATGCATTGGTGTCAGTTTCCTTAATTTACCTATATATAAAATTTGTCCATGCTTCATATATAATTAATCGTTATTTCTAGTTTGTGTGCCATCTTTGGATATGATTTTCCAAATACACGATTAAGAATAGCATGGAGGGCTTATGCTATTAAATAAGTTGTGTTGTAAGTGTTCATTTTGCTTAACGGGTAACATACAGGAATAATTAAGAAAAATCATCATTCTTTGCTAGATTGTCTTTGCTAAGACCCTATCTAAAATCCTTACAGATATCGACTCTATAAAAATAATTTAGTAATTTATCGTAATTATTGGATAATACCTCTATATCATAATTGTCCATGGTGGAAAGGGTGGTTCAATCAAGTTTCTTGGTACAAAGCGACACCATGAAAAGTAGTTGCATGATATAAAAGACTTTGTTATAACGGGATGGTTTTCTATGACTAATCTTGGACATGGAAGTAATGTATTCCCTAAGCACTCAGATTAGTTTATTTGAGCTTAAGTTAATTCACGCACTTGTTACATATTTAGATATATTATTGAATACTAACCAGTATCCTTGTGCAGGTCCATGGAATCAGAACAATCGCCGCCTATGATCCCTCCACTCAAGAATTTATCATCTCTACACCTTCTGAATCTGCTCAAAAGTACTGGATCGGAGCTGGTTGGGCTTCTTACAAGATTACCCAGCCATGCCCTATTTGTCCAGGGCATTCTCCAAAGGACATTTAAGGGTTTGCATTGCTTCACCCACAATTATGGTTCATGTTGCATGAGTTTATGGAACTGAGGTAATAGGGGAAGGGTTGTTTGGAATGGCTAGAGCCTATCGCTAAATATTTTAGGGGACTACAGATTGGGGATGGAAATACTACACAAAACACGCACACACACACTTTTAAAAATTAAGGAAAACCTTACTAGGACCCCCCAGTTCCATGGAATGTATAGACGGAGAGTGGTTAATGTTTAAACTACCAGCCACAGTACGAGTGAGTTACCTCGTGGTACTCGGACTGATTAGAACTGGTGATTTCACGCTAAACCCATCCTTGAAATAAAATGTTTTAACTGATTGAGATAATCCACTAGGATGTATATATAATCTAAAAAAATAAAATTCAGGTAGATTCAAGGATGCAAAGTTATTTATCAGGATTTAAGGTTAAAGCGCTTGAGAGCCAAAATCATGGTCATTTTGATGTTCTAAATCTATTTACTATTTTAATTCTTGAAAGTAAATATATTTTGATACTTTTGAACTTCTTATTGCTTATTAGTTATTTCTTATTTATTCATACATTTTGAAGCTTTTTTCTTGCAGACTGTAAGTTTGAAGCTTGTTCAGGTGATCAGAATATGTATTGAAAATGGCATGCTTTTTATATTCGGTATACTGAATCATGAAAAAAAAATGGATCCTACAAAAGTTGACATTATTATATTAACCAATCTCCAAAACCCTTTATCTAGGTATCTAAAACCTTAGAGCCAAAAAAAGTAAAGGAGGAGAGTAGCAGTGATGAAGATGAAAGCTCAGATGACAGTGATGCTAAACTGAAGGTTAATAACCAACAGACTGCTAAGATAAAAGTATATCTTCTATATATAGAAAGAGAATTGAATTTTTAATACAACATATGGTTTTGAATCTATCTTGAAGCAAATGCCAAGCATCTGGAAAAACTTTTGAAGAAAGAGAAAATTCGGGACAAGAAATTGAGTTGATGTCGGGTTTAAGAATGAAAAAAATGTTTTGTAGGTTTATTTTTCTTTCTGACTTCAAGTTTGAAACTTGTAGTCTAGAATATAGGGGAGCGGAATATGTGTTGAAGATGGCATGCTTGAATTTTCAATATACTGAATGACAAATCATTTGTGGATTCTACAATAATTGACATTGGGGTATTAACCAAGGTCTAAAACCCTTTATCTAGGTAACTAAAACCTCACATCTAGAAAAAGTTGTAAAGGAGGAGAGTAGCACGATGAAGGTGAAAGATAGGATGAGAGTACAGATGAGAGTGATGTTACACCAAAAGTTAAGCAAAATACTGCTAAGGTAAGATCATATGTTCTATATATTGAAAGACGATTGAATTTATAATACAACATATGTTGTTTTATGATGGGTTAAAATGTTTAACCGTTGAATAAAGTCTATGAGCAAATATTAAGCAACCAGCAAAACCTTTGAAAAAAAAAATGGGACAAGAGGTTGAGGTAATGTCAATTTTGAGAGGGAACAAAATGTTTTATAGGTTGTTAAGGGCTGAAATCCTGCTAAAGTTGTGAAGAAAGAGAGCAGCAGTGAGGAAGAAATCTTAGAGAAGAGTGATTATGAACCTAAAGATAAGCGTAAAGGTGCTAAGGTAAAATTTCTTGTGTTTGGTAAATAATGTTGAAGTTATAGATTGTTTTAAATACATGTCAACCTCTTTTCTTACATGACTATGTCATTTCCCAAAGGTTTCTAAACAACAGGAAGATAGCGATGAGGAAATGGAGGATATGGAAGGAGAAACTCCAGTTGCAAAGAAAAATTTAGCGACTCCAAAATATCAAAAGGATGAGGCACGTGATATGTTTACTTCATGACTTTATTGTGTTCATTTTGTTTTAGTCTGATGATAATGCCATATTTTTGTTCCTTTTTGTAGGACTTTACACCGAAGATGTCAAAGACTACAGTAACTCTTGGAACGAAAGAGACTTTTTGTAGGAAAAATGTCATATTCTATTGGCAAAGACAAGTTGTAGGTTTCTCAGATTCAGACATATTTTTTAACATTTTTTGCAGTGTTTGGAGAAATAGGTTTGGTTATGGTTGTTCTAGAATCTAGTCGTTTCTCCCCAGCAGTATGAGTTCTTACCTCTACCTTTCACATGTTCGAATTTTTTCAAGATGTTGGAGAAGTAGTTGATGATCGGTTGGCTATGCAGGATGATGGCTACCCCAAAGGTTTTGCACATGTGCAATTTGGAACCGAAGAAGCAGTCGAGAAGGTATAATGGGCTTTGGATTTTTCATGGTAGTAATTTATTTATTTTTTATTTTAAATGACTTCATTCTGTGTTTTTTTTATATTAATAACTAGACATGTTTGTAGTTTTCTACCTCTGTAAGCCAGAGACAATTTGGCTTCATATAATAAAATATTGTAATATTATTTTTATTTTTCAAATAAAATGAAAATTGCTAGATTTTGATAGGTTTTGTCAGTGTCGAAATAATTTGTAACTTGTATGTTTAAAGAATTTGTTTTCCCAATTTATCCTATTCTTGCCATTGTTTAGGATTTTTCTTTAAGTTCCTGTAACCACTTTTATTGTATGGATTGATCAAAGCAATACATTGTCTTATTTTTCTTCCTATATCAGAACTTGCTTTTGGGATTGGTTTTCTTTGATTTTTTTGTCTTTACTATGTTATACTCTTCCACAACATTGTAGAGTTAGTTTTATATTATACATAAGCAAGCATGCCATTTTGACTAGTAAATATTGTGTAGCTCCACATTGGCATTTTTGCTATATAAAATCTCTTGCATCTCTGCAATGTGGGTGGTTTCTTGTACGTGCTATGCTAAGTTTTGCTTTATGTATTTGTATTCAGGAAGTGGAAAAAAATGAGCAGGATTTATTAGGGCGTTCTGTCAATATTGATCTTGTTGTGTACCGTGGCACTCCTAACATCGAAGCATAATAGTAGGTCCACTTTATTTAAGGTTTTGATTGCTTTATTATCTATGTTGATTGCTATTGGATTTAAATAGTCTAATCACTAAATGATGGAATACAATGCAGTAATAATGGTAACCATCAGGGACAGTAATCTGGAATTACTGCTTTTGTTAGGGGATTTGACAAATATATCGAGGAGAATGATGTAAGTTTTGTAAGGTATTGATTTTTCATGTAAATTATTCTTCAGGCATCCCTATCCACGGACTGTATTTTTCTCTTCACAATATATTTATCTATGAAATAGATTCGGAAAAGCTTGGAAGAGAATTTTGGAAATTGTGAAAAGATTGAGAATATTCAAATTCCTGAGGACTATGATTAAGGAGCCATCAAGGGGTGAGCTTGTGATTGCCTTTTAAATTTGCTTGCTAAATAATGAGCATTGGTTGCTATCTAATATGTTTTCTTATTGTGTTTTTCCAAATGGTATCACAAGATTGCTTATATTGATTTTGAGGATAATGCTACACTCTCAAAGGCACTTGAGTTGAGCATTGATGATCCACCCAGCAGTTGGCATGTTTGTAGACTTTGAGAGGTTCAATATCTAATTCGACAAGTTTAAACCTCGACACAACCTCGACAGGTTCCACATCTCGACGTGCATCTTCGACACGACTACGACATATTGTCTCTCTATCTTCTTGACGTCTGTAACGGTTGAACTTCTGAATCGTTCCAACTTCTTTGTAATTGAATGTAACAAGTAGACACCCAAGCATTCTCAACACTCTATATAAACATGTACACTATTGTAATATACAAGCAGAGTATTGTGCATCATATAGTAGTAATGAAATAAAAGAGATTGGTTCGAACTCTTGCATTTTGTATGTGTGTATATGTTTTTGTGTGTGTAGTGTATTTCCTGCTTTGTTTTTTTAATATGATTATGCCATAACAGTGCTCGATTCATTCGATCAAATTGTTGCCCCTCAGCGTGCACCAGAGCACACAAATCATTGGTATTAGAGCTAATTCAAAGCTTATTCGAGCTTAAGTCATGTGTAGACGCTTCTATTGAAGTTACATGACTTATGCTTGTTCAAACACACTCGCAAACTCAGCAATACAAGTAGACACTACCTTCGACTTCAGAGTATCTATCTACTTGCAATGCTAAATCGAAGATGGCCAAAGAAATAGACAATAGACATGCAACTGACGAGATGGAGCAGCTCATAGAGAAAGCATTGGATCGATAGTGAACCCAAATGTTCGTCCAGTTCAATGAGATTCTCACATGATTTTTCTCGACATCAGGAGGATCTTCAATGAGATCCAACTCCGAAAAAACCAGTCCATTCAAAGTGCAAATGAATTTGGACATAGTGAATCTTGAAGGAAAGATTGATGTAGAATCCGTAGACAATTGGGTACAACAACTGAAATCCTATTACTTCGTGAATCAACTATCAGAAGCGGAAAATATCACCATTGCATCCTTAAATATGTCGACCTTTGCGCATTGCTGGTGGGAGAATCTATCGACAAAAATGGAGAAAGAATGAGACCCCATAGACACATCGGAGAAATTTTTCAAGTATGCCCAAAAGGAATTATACCCACCCAATTACATTGAACAACAGTATAAGAAGTGGAAACAACTAAGGCAATGGAAAGACTAGTCCATGTAGAGTTACACCGATGAGTTCTATCGAATCATGGCGAGACTTGGAATCCAAGAAGAAGACAAGTTACTTGTTCTGAAGTACGTCAGCGGGTTGTCCCTGTACATTCATCAAGAAATGGAGTTTATGACTGTTACTACGCTTGCATATGAATTCCACTACTCCAGTAAGCTTGAAGCTAAGCAGAAAGGAAAAGCACGCTTCGCGACCAAGCCAACAGGTCAAACATCCGACAAGAAGGCGCCAGCTGACTTCGACAAGTCAAGGCACCCTTCTCATTCAACCTCGCCAAAGCCCGACCATAGAAAAAAAGTACTCTCAAAAAGACAAAAGGGAACATAGCAATCAACCTCTTATCGAGAAATGGTGTAATTATCACAATTCATCATGGCATGATACATCTGAATGCAAGGATCAGAAGAAATTTTTGGAAAAATTGTCGAACTCTAACTTGTCCAACAAAACTCTATTAGAATCTGAAACAAAAGCATCAACCCTTTTGACATCAATATCGACCACTTCAACAGCCTCGACTATCGTCGACGAGGAGGAACGAGAGCACTTGTTCCATACATAGATATGGGTTCAAAACAATCCATTACATCTGATTATGGATAATAGTATCCATAAGAACTCTGTTTTTGAAGATCTCATGAAGAAACTTGGTTTTGTCACCACTCCACATCCCCGTCCCTATAGCATCGGTTGAATGAAGGATGGACAAGAACTAAGAATCACCTGACAATGCATACTCACCTACTTCATTAATCCTTTTGAATATGAAGTACTCTGTGACATGGCACTGCTTTCCATAGTTGACGCCCTGTTTGAGAAACCTTACTTATGGAATTAACATGGAGGTTATCAATCACGGCCTTAGAAGGTGATTTTCAAAGAATGGAACCAATGGTACGACATACCATAGCGACGAAATACATCAACGATTGCGATGGTATCTTCCAAACAAACAAAGAATCTTATCAACCATGCTCGAAAAATCACATTGAGCATGATTAAGCCTCAGCATTGCCGGAAGACTGCAGCAACTACTTGACTCACTAACCAATGCAACTCCTGAAAGCAACAACAGATCGACTATATTCTTAATGAATATTGGAACATATTTAAAGATCCAAACATAGTACCTCCACATTGCTAGGTAAAACACTCCATTGAACTTGTTCATGGTTCTTCTTTACCTAACGCATATGTTTACAAAATATCCATTATCGAGAATGAAGAAATTCGTAGAAAGATTCAGGATTTGATCAATAAAGGTCACATTTGAACCAGATCCTCTCCTTGTGGAAGTCCACTCGTCCTCATTCCAAAGAAATAAGGGACTTGTTGCATGTGCATCGACTATTGGGCTCTTAACAAAATTTCGATGAAGAACAGATACCCTCTTCCAAGGATAGACAAAATCATCAACTGTCTGAAAGCTGCTAAGTTCTTTACTAAGCTCGACCTTAAGTTAGGATACCATCAGATTCTGATTAGGCCCATCGATGTATGGAAAATTTCTTTCAAAACCAAGGAATGATTGTTTGAATGGTTAGTCATGCCTTTCGTCTTAACCAATGCACCTGTGACATTCATGCAATATATGGATGACATTCTTCGACCTTTCATCGACAAGTGTGTCATTGTCTATTTAGACGATATATTTATTTTCAGTCGATCATGGGAAGAACATGCTCGACAGTTTCGACAAGTCCTCGACATTCTTCGATAACATCAACTCTATTTGAACATTGATAAATGCTCATTTGCGATGAACATGATCAAATATTTGGGGTATGTAATCGACTCTGCATGTATTCACATCGACCCAAACAATGTACAAATCCTAAAATATTGGCCCATTCCTCCAAACATTCATGAGCTAAGAAGTTTTCTTGGTTTGTCGACTTTTTATCGACAGTTCATACTCAACTTTAATCACATAGCCTTGCCTTTGAATTAGTTTACTAAGGGAAATGGGAAAATTGTCTTTAAATGGACACCAACACAACAACAAGCTTTTGAGCATCTCAATAACAAGCTTTGTGCTGCACCAGTACTTGTGTTACTTGATTTGCAATAGCCTTTTGATATTAAGACGGATGCATCGGACTATGCTTTGGGTGCAATGATCACTCATCTGGGTCACCTAGTTGTTTTTCATTCCGAAAATTTCAACGACACCGTTAAAAAGTATTTGACGTATGAAAAGGTACTGTATGCCATTGTGCAAGCCCTTAAGAAATGGAAACATTACATCCTTGCGAAGGAAACGGTCATCCTCACTGACCACAAGCCCTTATATTTCACCCCATCCCTTATATTTCACCCCATCCCAGTCAAAGTTACAAACAACTCGACAACCCAAGTGGATTAATTACCTAAAACAGTTTCAGTTGGTAATTAAGTATCGGAAAGGTAAATCCAACTTCGCAACTGATTGTCTAAGTCGACCACCCATTACTCTACTTTTTATAGTGATGAGTATGCAGGGTTATGACACGACTACTTAGACTCAATTATTTTTGGTATACTGTGACTTTTCTGCAATTTATCGATAGCTTCAAACCGACACGTCATCTACTACCGACTACTTCCTGAAAGATACCTTGATATACAATCTTGTACAGCTTTGTGTACCGACAGGTGAGCACCGACATAAGCTCATTTGGGACGCACACTACAGTAAGACTACAGGACATATTGGAGTAGCAAAGACCCTTGCCATCCTCCAAAAGTATTTGTATTGGCGTTCATTTAAATCTTACGTCAACAGGTACATTCGATCATGCGTGGTTTGTGCCATTGCTAAACCTCTGAATTAACGACAAGGATTGTATACGCCTTTGTCGTTTCCTAGTCGACCATGGGAATATATTTCTATGGACTACCTGACGGGATATCCTACTACCAAACATCGGCATGACGCAATCTTAGTAGTATTCGACAGATTTTTCAAGATGGCTATTCTTATTCCATGCAAAAAGACTACGCCAGCACAATAGACTGCTCAGCTCTTCTTCGACCATGTATGGAAACATTATGGCCTTCAGACAACCATGATTTTCAATAGAGATGCCATATTTGTCAGCATATTTTGGAAGACTCTTGCAACAACTCAACATGAGACTCTCTTTGTCGACAACTTTCCATCCTCAGACAGACTGATAAACGGAAGTTGTGAATCGCTTGGTAGTACAACTGCTTCACATGTACAACCACAAGCGTCGTCGAACATTGGATGAAAATCTCCCATAAATACAACACAGTTACAATCGTGCTTAACACAACTCTATGGGAAATATTCCATTCAAGATATGTTATGGATTTCAACCCTCAGCGCCCATCGACTTGATCACTTCATCGACACAGTCGAATGACATCTACTCTGACCGACGAGAAGTTGAAAAAGCATTGAAGTCTTGAGACCAAATCTAAAACATCCACTAACAAGCACATGAAATGTTGCAATGAGATAATGTGAAATCTAAGGCCTGACACGATAAGCATCGTATTCCTCATTCATTTCAAATTGGGGATCAGGTTTGGTTGCATTTTAAGAAGGGACGCTTCACTGGTCCATACAAAAAGTTGAATCATTTCGATATGGTCCGTAAAGTATCCTTAAGCATATTGGAGAAAACGCTTTCTATCTCGACATTCCTTCATGCTTGGGTTTGCATCCAATATTCAATGTGGATCTACTTCGAACCTACCATGCACCATCGTTGGAACATAACAACTTGCATACAAACGAAACCTGAAGAAATCCATCCATATCTTTAGGAGCCTCTTCCTTGCGACACCATTATGGGACAACACATACGCCATACAAGGACGAACGCAATTCCCTTGTTTTAAGTGGATAAAGTTGGATAGCTCTCGACACAAAGAAAGTGGTACTCTACTACTGAACTCACCAACAAGTTTCCTCGTCTAAACGAGTAAACAATGGGGACCATTGTTTCTTAATGAAGGAGGAATGATCCACCCAGTAATTGGAATGTTTTTCGACTTCTACAAGTTTAGTATCAACTTCAAAAAGTATGAACCTCAACACAACCTTAGGTTCCACATCTCGACATGCAACATCGACACCAACATCGACACCAACATCTTGACATGACTACGACATATTGTCTCTATGTATTCCATTCGTTTGTAATAGTTGAACTTCAGAACCGTTCCAACTTCTCTCTAACTGTATGTAACGGGTAGAAACCCAAGCGTTCTCAACACTCTATATAAACATGTACACTATTGTAATATACAAGAAGATTATTGTGCATCATACAGTGGTATTGAAATAACAGATATTGGTTCGAACTCTTGCATTTTGTCAGTGTGTGTGGTGTATTTCCTGGTTTGTTTATTTTAATATGCTTCCACCATAACAATGCTCTATTCATTCAATCAAATATATAGTTATCCCATGTCGTGCGCCTGGGAACACAAATCAAGTGATGAGCTATTTGTTGAAGAAGCAATGTCAAACAAAAGTGGAGGACGATATGGAAGTGGCAGAAGTGGTGGGCATGATGGAAGTGGAAGAAGAGGTGGCAGAGGCTTTGGAGATGGAGGCGGTAGATTCGTCGGAGGCTTTGGAGATGGAAGTGGTATATTTTTTGGAGGTAAGGAATTTTAGCTTATATTGTTTACTATGTTGACAGGAATTAAATGCATGTTTCTCGGTTTGTTGTACACACTTTTCGTGGGTTTTAGAATATATGGTTTTCTTTTGCTTGGATTGTATGTCATATTGCACTGATGGTATTTAGTATTTATTTCTTGATTAAGTGGCATTGTTGCGTACCTGAATTCAGTAGGAATTTATTGATTATCACTCTGAAGATTTTATTTATGGTCTTACTTGAATGTTTAGGAAGTCAAGTGGAATGTCTTGTTGACTTTCTCTTGATAAATGAAGATTTTATTTATGTTCTTACATGATTGTTTAGGAAGTCACACAGAATGTCTCTATAATTACATTTTGTTGATATAGAATTCGTGTGTGTTACTGGATCCACCACTCCAATGGGTAGAATATATGGATCTTCCCAGGATCCGTCATGGAAACAAATCTTGAAAAATCAAACAGGTCTTGGAATTTTCAAATGTTTCTGGAAATTCCAGTCCTCTTGTGACCCACTGATTCCCCAAAATTGATATTTTAATGAAAAAACTTTCAAAACCCTAAACCCATATAGGATAAAATCATAAACCCCATTCTTGGTCAAGGTTCGATCTATCCTTTGTCAAGATCTGCTCTCAAACTCTGATCTACCCATGTCTTCTCTCATGGTTTCCATTTGATCTATATTTATGGTCAAGGTATGTTGTAAGGTCTCATCTATCCTTATATCCTACATTGTTGCTTACTTCACCCACACTGTTATTTAGTCTTTCCATAACCTTCAAGGAAACCAATTTATTCACTGAGGTTGCTCACAAACACTTTGTTCTGAGATGCTTCATGTGCAAGCTGAAATGGTCTTCAAAATTATCAATCTACAATCATTGTTATAGCTTATCAAATTATTGTTTATGTTACATTAATGGCTAAGAACAAAACCTTTGTGGATAAAATTCTTGGAGATCCTTCCACTTTATGACAAGAAGGGTGTGATGAGATCAATTTGTTTGCAAATCCATTGCTTCATTGAGAAGAATGGCATGGACAGTTTGTTTGAAGATGATGACACATGCAACAAAATGAAAGAAGAAAATATGCTTGGAATATTTAAACATGCCTTGGAAGCCACTGAGGATTTAGATGTATTTAATTCTTTGTTGAAAACAATAGTAGAAATTATGAAAGTGGCTGATGTCCATGGATATTTCTTTTTCCTCATATTCTCTCTTGATTGATCATCTTTACAATTCAAATATTTGGGTATGACCAATAGCTACTTAGTTAATACATAAATTTGATGTTGTTGACTAGAAAGGTGAAATCAGGTCAATCCTTTATAAGTTTGGTATAATTAGAGATATGTTGTTTGAATGCCTGAAAAGAAGGATTGTCACACGTCCAATCATGTCATGTAAATTTGAAGATGTCATTTCAGGCATACCAAGTGTAGATGTTGTTTGGGGATGGTCATTGTACTTCTTCCAAATATTGTAGTATTACAACAGCATAATAGCCATGTATTGGCAACATTTCATGAACTGACAACACATTTAAATGAAAGTTTGAAAGTTTTGTTGCTAGAATGGTGTCACATGGTGCTATAGTTTGTGTTTCTTCATTCAATTGCAAAGGAACTGGTTGTTTTATTGCAATTTTATGAAGCCCATTAGAGATTTGATACTAGAGATATTTTTACTGCATTGTTGCCAGTTCTCCTCAAAGAGTTTGTACACTTTCTTGGGGATTCACACGGTGATAACATTAATGAAAGGTGATGACATTCCATATTTAGAAATAAATAAAAAACTGTAATTTTTCCATTATATCATTGGCCCTTCACTGGTACGACATATTAGTACTATGTGTCAGAATATTTAAATCAAAGGATGTAGGTCAAATTTTACTATTTAAATACTAGAAGTCGATTGAGTTCTATGATCATATTATTCCATAAACTAGTATTTCTTTCCCTTGTATTCCTTTATGGGATTGTTCTAGGCTTTGTATTTTTTCTTGTATATATGCAGTTGTAGATTTGTGTACTTGGAAAATTTATAATTTTCTTATACTGTGGAGTTTACATAGGTGGTTTTTTAATGTGCTTTGTAACAATGTTAATTGTGACCTTATTTAAATAGGATCATGCATGAGTATATCATTGCACTATAAGAAAAGACAAAATTAAAATACACACAGTTATGGTTCAGATGATATTGTCTTTTTCGGATTTATGTTGTTGGCATCTGCACATTTGAAAGGAGCTTCTATTTTCTCGATGTATGATTGTCCTAAAATACTGTCATTTATTGCAGCAATGGGATTGAAAGTTCATCCTCATTTCTAGATTGCTTTGATTAATACCTTGATGTTTGTATTTGTCTAACTCTGCCTTGCAGCTACCTATCTATCTCTCTATCATATATGTCCATTGTTTCATTAGTTACTTGTCTCCTAAGAGACAAAGTCTGATCATAATATATATTTAAGTATAAGGAAGGTCAAAACCACATTGTTTTCTCCTTTACGGACGCTAGTTTAACTTGTTCATTAATTTACCACTATTGTTATTTATTGTCCTTGGATGCTTCAACTTTAACACAAGGACCTTTGGGAGTGTTAAGTTGAAAGAAATGAAAATTATGTTTTAACTTTATCTTGCATTGTCATAGTTGTACTATTTTTGTTTCTGGTATTGATTTAGAAATTTATGCATTGAAGTACAAATTTTTTAATTTTTCTACACCAAACCCTAACCTAACACAAATTTCAGCAATTCATAGCTTGGAAAGAACCCAACTAGTGCATATGAAAATACTATTATCCAGTTTGGACCTTCCTTATATGGTGATGATAAGACTTATAGTCATTGTATGGAACGCCTATGGACTGCATACCTTGAGAGAGAAGATAAAATTTTGACCCTTAGTCTTGTGGGTAAAAGGGTTGTTTCCCCGCCTTGATTGTACACCTTTGTCTTGTGGGTAAAAGGGTTATTTCCACACCTTGATGGTACACCTTGGTATGTGGGTGAAAGGGTTGTCTTCCCACTTTGTTATGACCACTCTTGTTGACCTTTAATCTTGTTTTGAACCTTGTTGGTCCTTATACTAACGCCTCCCTCTCTTAGTGTGGTACCTTGACCCTTTGTCTTCAGCCTATATATGGCTACTATGAATGTGTTCAACATGTCTGAAAGGGTCGCACTATGTTGGAGCTTGTTGGAAGCCTGCTAGGGTAAGCCATGTTCTTTACTGAAACGATTATGTTGAACTGCGATCACCTTTGAGGTTGCTAGTATTGAGTTGTGACCTTGTGGGGATTTCTTAGACTAAGTCGTGACCTCTTTTAGGACGGAACCATGATCTTTGTGGGTTGTTTGGATAGAGTCGTGGCCTATCTGATTTGTTTGGACTCAGTCGTGACCTTTTTTGGGATACTAAGTTGGGTTGTGACCTTTGTTGAGTCTGCTAGACTGAACCATGATTGTTCCTTGGGTTTCCCCGACTCGATATGTGGTCTGCTGATTGTTCTGAGGTATTTTCTATGAAGTTAATAGAACTGACACGGATGATAATGCTTTACAGCCTCCACACAATCTTTAAAGACCATGGGCCAGAAATAACCAGCACGCAAAATCTTCTAGACCGTTGTTGACCCAGATAAATGACCCCCGCATGCTCTGTTATGGGAATCATTTAGGACATGCTCGGCCTCTTCGTGGGCGAGGCACCGACGCAAAACAAAATCTACCCCTCTACGGTACAAAGTATCCCCAACGATAAGGTAGTTATTTGCATGTATGCGTAGTTTGCATTGCTCTTCTTTTGAGAAGTCTACAGGACACTTCAAAGTCTGGAGATAGACAAGTATATCTCCATACCAAGGATCAGAGGTTGAAATCATAAAAATGTACTCATATGGGAATGATTCTTCCTCAACAACTACATTTTGTTCTGTTGTAAATTCTGCAAAAATTTAGGACTTTTTGGATTTGGCAGATTGAAAATCCAAGTCAAATTCCTGGAGAATGACTATCCATTTATTGAATTTTCCCTCGATTATTCGTCGATACAAAACATACGGAAAGGGATTAACATCTGCCACTACTATCGTGGTCCTCAACAGGATGTAGTGGCATAACCTCTGCACATCATAAACAACTTCTAAAGCCAACTTCTCAACGTGGGAGTATCGAAGTTCAGGACTAGCCAATGCGCGACTAAGGTAATATATAGCGTGCTCTTGGAGCTTGTCATCTTCATGGACTAATACTACCCCAATGGTCGATTTTGACGTAGCCAGATACAATATAAAATCCCGAGAGTAATCTAGCGGGCATAACAAAGGAGTCAACAGCAAAGCTTTCTTTAATGCCTCGAAAGCAAGTTGTGTGGTTTCATCCCATACAAATGGAGTGTCCTGCTTTAACAGGCGCATGAAACCCTTAGTGATCTTGACATAATTAACGATAAAACGTCGAAGGAAGTTAGACTTTCCTTGCAGGCTTTGAAGTTTCCTAATAGAACGAGGAGGAGGTAGATTTACAATGGTCTCTACTTTCAAAGGATCCACCTGAATACCTTTGCTCGAAACTATGAATCCGAGCAGCCATCCGGACTCGACGCAGAAAACACACTTGTGGGGATTCAAGCATATTTTGTAATGCCTACATCGTTTGAAAATCAAGCCAAGATGATCTGGATGATCATCCTCGTACGAGAATGAGCAGAAAAATCATCAAGGTACAACTCGACAATGTTCTTAATCTCATGGAAGGCAAAATTCATTGCCCGCTAAAAGGTAGCCCCTGCATTTTTCAATCCAAAGGTCATTTTTCTGTATGCGAAGGTACCCCAAGGATAAATAAAAGTCGTTTTATGCTGGTCTTCAGGCTTAATTTGGATTTGATTGTACCCGGAAAAACCATCCATAAACAAAAAAAATTCACTCCCTGCATATGCATCAATGATTTGATCTATGAAAGGTGTGGTGTAATTGTCCTTGGGACATGCCTTGTTTAAGTCGCGAAAGTCTGTACATACGTGTATCGTCCCTTGTTTCTTATCAATGAGGACAAGATTGGATACCCATTTCGTTAAATCAATCGGGTAAATGAAACCAGCTTTCAGCAATTTTTCCACTTCAGCCTTAACGGCTGCCGCCTTACGCGGGTTAACAAGTCTAAGCTTTTGTCTAACCGGTTTGGCATTAAGATAGGTTCGGATTCCATGTTCAACAATCGATGGATCAATTCCCGGAATCTCCTCATATGACTAGGAAAAAACGTCATGAAACTTCTTAAACAAGGCAGTATAGATAGCAATCTCCTCTGAAGAGCAGTTTGCACCAATATATACATTTTCAACGATGTCGGGGTTTGCAAAGATGTTAATAGGAATGGTAACAAAAATGTTCGCCATATTCCTCGACGAATATTCCCTCCCTTAGCAAGGGATTAACTGGTAAATCAACATCATATGTCAGTCTCACATGGAACTCTTGGATTTCAAATCTACTTAACTCTGGAAGGAAGTAGGATTTATAGTGAAGATCCTCACAAATCTTGTCTTGCTCACTCATCGCTTCCAAAATGGCTTCGTCCGAAGGAAAAACCATGTCTAAGCAGTCATCGGAATATAAAGAATTCTCTTCCCAAGCAAGCAGATAAGCTTCTTCCGACTCCTTGAAGACTATAGAAGGAGTCAAAATCGGATCAGCAGTAGTGTTAATGATAGGTTGGTAAGCCACTTCTACTGTCGATAAAGGCACTTGAGGTTCGTAACGGGTAGGAAGGACCCAAGGATCGGTTCTATCGACAACCGTTGCGATAGACTTACCCACGTTTGTGGAACCGAGATAATTTATCGGGGCTAGGATATCAAATGTTCCCATTAATGATGAATACATTCCAGCCCCCAAGCTCTTCGTAGCAGGTTTGACTTGATCAACCAATGGTACCGTGGACTCATTCGTTTCCAAACAACCCCTTCAAGCGAAATTGAGTTGGTCAACAGTAACCAACTTTCCTTCATGTTGGAACACCGCTACTCGAAGAACAGCCGAAGCAATCACACACATATCGTAAGTCCATATTCTCCCCATAATCAAGTTATATTCCAATGGAACATCAATCACCTCCACTTCAACAGACATTGCTTTCCCTGCTAACTTAATCTCAAAAGCTAGTAGGATACCATGCGGGCGGAAAGACCTCCCGTCCAAAGTAGTAAGCAAGGTGTTTGACGGAACTAGCTTCAGGGAACCCAAAGCCTTCGAGCAAGAAAGGGACATGACACGTGTGGAAGCACCCTCATCAACAACTGTGCGTCCAATGGTTTTGCCACCATGAATGACATCTACTGATAAGGCCACATGATACGGAAGGCGCATCTTAACATCTGACAAATTGCATTTTTCCATCAGACTCAAAGAATTCATGCTGCCTAAAGCTGCTAAAAGGGCATCCCACTGAGCGGGACAACTCTGAAGCACTTCCAATGCGGACATCGCACAAGGAGTTTGGGCTAGATATTCCACCACATAGTGGTTAGAAGCATCCCTTGAGTTTGGGTTGTGAAATTCCTTTTTGAATATACCTTTCAGTATTTTGGGCATTGGAACTAGCTCCGTCTCAAGAATGATTGATTAGCCCCATCCCATGCTCTCTATTTATACATGGGGAAATAGACAGGTTTCGAAGGTTAGGATGGTTGAGACAGTTGAGATAGTTATGGATTAAGGCTCAAATGATCTCGACTAATCGTGATTTATTATTTTTAACCTTGTATTAAGATACACGCGAGTATGTATATAGGAAAGGCGCATATGACATGCTCCTTACTTAAAGGAAACTCGCGTGTTCAATGTACACAAGGGTTGCAATGCAAATAGTGTATGACAGGCAGGTTGCAATGCAAATAGTTGCGTGTGCAACCCTAATCTCCAAATGAAAATGTATGAAGCTGGTCAGAAGATCATGTATCATCAGTGATGTGCATCTATAGTGTTTTGGTTTACTTCAATCCTAATTTCCCTTTTGTGTCTTGACATATTGGATGCCATTACTCGGACGGAGAAGTGTCATTTTGGTTGATAACAGTTTGTTATTGTTGGTGCCTACCATGACCTTTACTAGGGTTGATGTGGTTATTGTCCATCTTGTTGCAGTAGGTCAATCGTATTCATAATTTAGAGAGTTTTTGTGCTCTTTTCAGCCTCTTTGAGGTTGCTACTATGTATGGAAGTGTGCCAGAGTCTGAGGGACATGCTAGAGTATGGGTTAAGGCTGGCTCTGCACATTTGAAAGGAGATTCTATTTGTTTGATGTATCATTGTTCTAAAAGGCTATCATTTATTGCAGCATTGGGATTGAAAGTTCATCCTCATTTCTAAACTATTTTGATTAATACCTTGAGCTCTATATTTGTCTAACTCTGCCCTACAGCTACCTATCTATCTCTCTCTCAGGTATGTCCATTGTTTCGTTAGTGACTTGTCTCCTAAGTGACAAAGTATGGTCATAATATATATCTAAATAAAAGGAAGTTCTAAACCACATTGCTTTCTTCTTTTTGTCCATTTATAATTTTATTGCATGTGCATAAATAAAATTCTTCGAAATGTTTTCTATTTGAGCAGGTTGAATAGACACCACTTCCTTTGTTGTTCATGCGGGGTATTATTCAAGCAATTGGTGCATTTCCTGCTTGGCGAGTGACGTGTCTATATTTTGCTTCAACTAACATAAATTATTATTCACCTCTTTTAGAAGTTTTGAAGGATCCTATAGTATTCTTGAAACTGTTGTTTTATGTCATTCCTTCAATACAAAACAATTAGTTATATAGTCTACAGTTTGTGGAAAATCGGCATCGATATGTGTCACAGTGTTTTCCATTTTGATGTTTACCTACTAGGTGACAACATAGGGTGCTAGCTCAATTCTTAAAGGGTGCTAGCTCAATGGAAGAGAACATGCCTTATAGGCAGGAGGTTGGTGGTTCGATTCTTTTATGCCCTATCATAAATTTGTGACTAAGAAAACGACTAAAATTCGCATATACATGACTATAGTAACTAATTTCCAGTATCTTATAGCACGATTAACATTTAGTCGTATTTAGCTTAGTCATTAATAGGTTACTTTGATTGATCATTTAGTAGTTTATTTAGTCGTATATTTGGTCGTTATTGTGGCACTTATTGACTATATCAATGACCAATAAGTCAACCAATTAATGACTAAGTTAGTCAAGCTATAAGATAGTGGAAATTAGCTACTATTAGTCACCAACTCAAAAATTGTTGTTTATATCCGAATTTTAGTCATTTTTTTAGTCAATAATTTCTCATTTTATACTAGTGCTCTCCATTTGTTGAGGTAGTTATGCTATGTGATATATTTCTAGTCATCATCACTAAGTGTTATAAATCTCATTTAGGGCTTAGCTACCCCTAGAGTGAATTACTTTAACATATGACTATATGGCCTGGGGTAATATATATGAGCATCAATATGTATGAAATAATAATTTTGAGTATGATATGATAAGATGGATAAATAATACACATATGGACCATGGATTAATTATTTAATGATAATGAGATAAAGCATAGAGAAAGAGAATTTGAATTTCCCATGCAAATGTTCGAGTGAACTCAAGTTATAAAGCTTCAGTAAAATATGAATGCCTCAATAATTGCCTCAGTCAAAGCATCAATTGAAATATTAATGAATGTAATTAATTAAGTAAAGAAGAGCTTAATGTTCATCAATCAACATGCATCAGTTAACTAAAGAAATCCATGCAAAAGTTAATAATAGAAATTGTGCATGGATGGCACTAAGAGTGAAGCACTGATGACACTTAATTTAGCATGTTAACTAAGTGATCAACAGTCAGTTAAAGATTGAGTTCAAGTCAGTTATCATTCAATTCAAGTAAAGCTAACATTTAGTTCAAGTCAGTTAACATACAGTTCAAGTCAGTTAACATTCAGATCAATCCAATTAACATTTAGTTCAAGTAAGTTAACATTCAGTTCAAGTCTATTAACATTCAGTTCAAGTAAGTTAGCATTCAGTTCAAGTCAGTTAACAACCAATTCAAGTAAGTTAACATTCAGTTAAACTCAATTAGCATTTAGTTCAAGTCACTTCACTTTCAGTTCAAGACAGTGAACATTTAGTTAAAGCTAACTGAGGAAATGAAGGGCGATAATGTTTGCATAGAGGGAGCTCTAGTTAGTTCCTCCTTGTGAATGCACTATGTGATGCTCTCAGTGTGTTTATTGAGTCTCATATGTGCTACCTTCTGCATGCTAGTGTTTTTGGCTTGTTATTAATATGTTAGGCATATGACAAGTTCAATACAATTACATACAATTGTTTTTGCAGGGTTACATTAGATTTCTCTTCTCTACTGTTGTAGTGGCATCTCTTATTGGGAAATTTGCTTGTGTTGTAAATCATTCTCTGCAAATCTATCTACAATACTCAAATAATTATTGGGTTTTTCATTTTCCATGTTTGGATAGTTTTCCCAGGGTATATCATGTCTCTCATGGTTGATTGATTCATATGGCTGATTTATTTATGAGATTCATATGTTGTTGATATAAAGATTCATATGTGGATAATATAAAGTTTCATAAGTGTTGAAATTGTTTGATAAAATTTTAAAAGTTCAAACAACCCCAATTTTGCTCAAACATCAACACATATCACATGATTACAAAACAATTAGATCATTTTCTTATTAACGATGGGATTCTGCAGGACTTGGTGGTTTTAGAGTAATAGGTAGGAATGGGTTACGAATCTGATCACTTGCATGTTTTTAATGAAGTTTTAATGTGGCTCGAAATCCAGCTATCACTTTCAAATTTAATGTTGAATGGATAAAGGATGAAAGATTCATATATATGGTTAAGGATAGTTGGATTGTGTTTGATGGTGAATACAGAGAATTATCTAGTTTACAGTTCCTGAACAATCTCAATGGGCTTAAACAAAAGACAATACCTGGGCAATAGAAAGAAGGTTATTGCATGAGGAGAACCTAAAAATCATTAAAGCATCTTTAGTAGCTTTATAATACTTTGAGTTGAAAATTTATAGGAATATGGATCATAAATTTAAGATAGTGAATATGGAAACTAGGGGGAATCAGATTTTGGTTGAAAAAGAAGCAACATGGAGATTAAAAAGCTGATCTTTATGGTTGAAACAAGGGGATGATATTACAAAGTACTTCCATAACTATGCCATGCATAGGAAAAGTGTTAATTCTATTACAAGCCTGGACTCGAAGGAAGATGGCACATTTGTCTCTGGGTTTAGATCTTTAGTTGATCCTAGAGTGAGACATTTTGATGGACTATTTAAGGAAGATAACAAAGGGTATGTGGCAGGTATGATAAGGATGATGTCTATTTTTCCATCTTTTATATGCAAGGAAGATCAACAGAGTCTTTAGGAAGAGGCTACATTGGAGTAAATGAAATAAGTTCTCCATATGATGCAAAAGGACAAAATCCCAAGGCCTAATGGTTGGCTAATAGAGTTTCATAAAGGGTTTATGGGAATACTAGAGCCTAAATTTTTTGATTTATTGAAGAATATAGAACATTTGGTAGAGTCTTAGATGCTTTTAATTCAACTGTTATAGCCTGAATCCCTAAAAAAGACAAGGATGGAAGCTTGGAAGATTACATACCCATATCATTATGTGATTGTATATACAAGTTAATTGACAAGGTGATAACTCGTCATATAAGGGGTGTTCTCTCTAGTGTTATTTCCCAAGAACAAATTTATGTTTTCTTTTAGGAAGGCAAATTCATGATGTCATAGGGACTGCTTAAGAAGTTATGCACTCCATTTGTCTAAGGAAGACACCAACCACGATAGTGAAGGTAGACTTTTCAAAAGCTTATGGCAGATTTAGTTTGTTATATTTAAGTCTGGTATTGATTCAAGTGGGATTTCAACTTTAATTTGTCAATTGGATTTTGTCATGTGTCTAGTCAATTTCTTTTGCAGTAGTGGTGAATGGATCAACTTCATCATTTCCAAGCATTTTAGGGGGATCGAGAAACGATGCCCCTTGACACCTCTTCTTTTCCTTTTGGTGATGGAAGGAATCAATAAAATCACCACTCATGAAAATAACACAGGCTCTAGTGTGCAAGGTTGGAGATACTGAGATTGTTGGACTGATTATGTCAATGTTTCGAGCCACTCAGTTGTGGTTCTTCTTTAGGATAGGGAAGTCTAGAGGTAATTTGGTAGTTCATACATATTAACATTTCAAATTTTCTTAACGGAATTAGAATACCCGCTCCATATCGGGTTATGATAGAATTGGATAAGAATTCATAGTTGGAATTGGTATGCAAGGTTGGAGATACTGTGATTATTGGAGTTATTATATCAATGTTTCAAGCCATCAAGTTGCAACTCTTCTTCAAGACACAAAATTCAAGAGGTAATTTGGCAGTTCATACCTCTTAACGTTTTAAATTTCCTTAACATACTTAGAAGACCCACTCCATATCGGGTTATGATAGAATTGTCTAAGACTTCATAGTTTGTAATGGTGTGCTAGGTTGGAGATAATGCAATCGTTGGAGTGATCATGTCAACTTTTCGAGCCATCGAGTTGTGACTCTTCTTTAGGGAATAGAAGTCAAGAGGTAATTTGGAACTTAATACCTCTTATTGTTTCAAATTTCCTTAACGTACTTAGAAGACCCACTCCATATTAGGTTATGATAGAATTAGTTGAGAATTTGCAGTTGGTAGTGGTGTGCAAATTTGGATACACTACGATTGTTGGAGTGATTATGTCAATGTTTCAAGCCATTGAGCTATGACTCTTCTTCAGGACACGGGATTCAAGAGTGGAGTGACTATGTCAATGTTTCAAACCATTGAGTTGTGACTCTTCTTTAAGACACATGATTCAAGAGGTAATTTGGTTGTTCATAGCTCTTAACATTTCTTATTTCCTTAACGTACTTAGAAGACCCACTCCATATCAAATTATGATAGAATTGGTTGAGAACTCGTAATTGGAAGTTGTGTGCAAGGTTAGATATATTATGATTGTTTGAGTGATTATGTCAACATTTCGAGCCATTGAGTTGTGGCTCTTCTTTAGGACATAGAATTCAAGAGGTAATTTGGCAGTTCATACCTCTTAACATTTCAAATTTCCCTAACGTGCTCAGAAGACCCGCTCCATATCGAGTTATGATAGAATTGGCAGAGAATTGGTTGTTGCCAGTGGTGTGTAAGATTGTAGATAATGCAATTGTTGGAGCAATTATGTCAATGTATCGAGCTATCAACATACAAATCTTCTTCAAGACACAAAATTCAAGAAGTAATTTGGACTTCAAATGGAAGGTACCTTGAAGGTGACTCATCTACTTTTTGTAGATGACATTATGATTTTTTGTAATGGCTCAAGAAGGGAGGCAACAAAGCTTAAGGAATAATTGAATTTCTTTACTATTGCTACTGGCATGGATTTTAACCCTAGTGATCCAGGAAGATATTCCATAGTAAATCAAAGTAGAAGTCTTCAAACAGTAAAATAAAGCTTACGAGGGTAAGGAGCTCGTCAACGTTTATTTCATGCGAAACGACCTCCGGATGCAAAAGTTGTTAGGGTTAGAAGTTTCGAAAAAAATGGTTAAAATGGAAAAAAAATGGTGAATGTGGTAAAAAATATGGCTAATATATGGTTTGTTTAAAAAATTGTGGAGTACATGGGATTTGACCCCATGACCTCTAAAGTTCGCCAAAATTTCCAACAAGGTCACCTAGCCATCTCACATGTGATTGTTCTTTGTTAGTAATAGGTTGCAGGTTGTATTTAACTTTGGCCATGTGTTATGTTTGGAAAATGGGGCAGGTTCGAGGGTTCCATGTCAACACCGATACCCCAAACTTATAGTTTAACTTGGAGCCAACCCGTAGTTCAACGTGGAACATGGAACCCATCCTATATAGCCAACAAACTATATAATTACACTGAAGGTGTTATTAAGGGGACGGTTCTACTCAATATTTCATCGTCTGTCGATGGCGAATGAGGAATCGCCCCTGTATTGATTAAATTAAAAAAATAAATTCGAACAATACCAACTTTTCCCAATTATTTTCATTTCATCAAACCTCTGATAAATGAATGATGCTCCTCTAAACTATGGCAAAATTAGCCACGCTATAAAAGCCAGCTTTACATGATGCCAAAACGGTAACCTGAAAATAAAAACCATCCCATCGATCTATTCAACTACACCTTCATCCATGCAACATGGGCAAACTAAATAAAAAACATGAACAACAAATTAAATCCAAGAGGAAATAAACCACAGATCCACTGCTTACCATGGAATTAGTGTTGTTGTTGTCATTTCTACAAGGGTTAGAAAAGAGTAGAGTATCCAATATGTTATCCATTGTTCATCATCTTCTTTAGATGGGCTCTCAATTGCTCTTACAAAGGCATACCTGATATTGACATTATCATATTATTCTTCCTCTCATGTCTAAACTAAGTCTTAATTTCTCTGCCATAACTTTATTACATTAATGCAAGGAAGAACACAACACTTACAATGGATATAGAAGCACCAGCCCTTGTCTGCACAAAATGAAAATGAAAATTAACAATGATATAGAAAACAACCTTGTCAAGATGTAAAGTATGAATTAAAAGCAAAGCAACTGCATACCCTGTAAGCGACTGCAAATGGGTTACAATTGTCCAAAACATTCCCAAGCTTCCTCAGCTTAAAGTCAATTCGTGAAGAAAAACCCTAGACAAATGCACTTCCAGGTTTGTTCCTCTTTTTCTTCTTTCTCTCCTATCTTGTTGTCTTGTGTTGTTCTGTTCTTTTTTTTCTTCTTTCTCTGCCTCTATGTTTCTATGTTCCTCCTTTTCTTCTTCCAATGCCAATGTGTTGTGCTATGTGATAACAGGAATGCCTATCCATTGTTGGCTTCCACAACTGCAATGAGGTAGCTAGAACTATGTTGAAACAACGCACATGTCTGCACGTACGGTATTGCTTCAGAGTCGTCTTCATTTTACAATACAAAACGAAGAACCATTGATCGCCATGTATTTAACACGCGACACTGAAGAAGAAAGATGCAAATATGAGCTTTATCCAACAATCCCACTACCTACATATATACAAGTCATCCCAATTTGATATTTGAGGAGCTTAATGTCGGCCATGGGTATTCTACGTTATGTCGGTCATGGGGATTCATTCTTAAAATGTTTAGTTAGAATTATAAACCTTAAAAATGAAGGATGTATTTTTTTCAAATTTCTTATGGACTACATAATAAAAAATTTAATGTGAGAAATATTGGAGATTCTAACCAGATCCGTTATGATTTTTTTTTTAAATCAGACAAAAAAACTCTATGGGTAGTTCTTCATAATTCTTATTGTCACTACTCTCTTTTGGGCTTGGGCTTCAATCGTGCTCCCTATAATTATTAGCTATTCTTATAAGTTGTATGGACCCTCCAGTGAGTTGTTGAGAAGCTATGGTGAAGCTCTTGAATTATATGGACTTATTGAAGTATAATCCTATTTTATAATTTGGCAAGAGGTGCCACGTCTTCGTCGAATGTTTTATTGTTAGTTAATTTCAAAACCAATGTAGTTATTTGTTAATCTTTTTGGTATTGTGGGTTTGAGAAAGACCTGACATTGTTTATGCACTTATTCAATATAGATGAGAGGGAAGGAAGGATGGGTCTTCTAAATCTAGAGTATAAATGTCTTCTGGAGATTGTCAGTGAAAATTGTATAAGAGTGTGTGATCAACTCAGAGACTTGGGCAAAGATTTGGCGGAGAAAGAGCCTCTCGGGTGTGGGCTTCGTTTGTGGTGCCCAACTGACAACCTTTTCCGTAATGTTCCACCCCAATCAATTGTAGGTATTTAAATTTCTAGAATTGTGTATTTCAGGTCATTGTGATTTATTGAACTTTGCAAAGATGTCCATCTTGTTTCTAACCACATCTCTCGACATTTTTGTCACAATTTAGGTGTGTGTAATTGGGATGGTTGGACAAACAAATGACAAATTGTTCCAAACTCCCCTGGAGTATATCAATCGTATTGTTGAGATGAGTGGATTGCAATGGTTGTCTACTCTAGGTGGACGTCTTCTAAGCATATTCGAGGTATTGAGAAAACCAGATCTTTTATGGTTAGCATTGAGAGTGTATCACAGCAGTAGGATGAGAAGCGTGTGGAGGCCAAAGTCGTGGGCATTGTTTGTAGATCTGGCAGATCGATTTGTAAGAGCGTGCAATGGGCTGCCATTGTCATCAGTGTTTCATGTTGTGGTGAGCTTGCATGACCAACAAGCATCTGTTATGCAACTTTGGATGCATTCACTGTTGTTATAAGTAGTAGGAGCACAGTTCTTGATGGAGATGATACGGTCGATGCCAATGTTAAAGACATTAGAATTGATTCATTTTCCTTTTAATTTCGAGATAAGGAGCTTCTGAAGAATGCATGTGTGAAAATTTCTCATGGAAAGCGTTATGGGCTTATCGGTTGAATCGTTATTTCTCCATTGAAACTTTTGGCATGGAGGAAGATACATGTACCCACAAAAATTGATGTCTAATTAGTTGAACAAGAGGTTGTGGGCGATGATAGAACTGCCTTAGAAGAGGAGTTGGTGAAACTATGGAAAGATGCTCTACGGTTGCAATATTTGTTTCTGGAAGATGGTGTGGATGGTGAGATGGACAATGGTGGAAAGTTTGATGATTTTTATGAGAAATTGCAAGAGATTGGATCTGATGCGGCAGGGGAACAAGCTTAGAAGATCTTGGTTGGTTTGGGGTTCACGAAATCTATGCAGGGACTCCCCATAAACTCTTTCAGTGGAGATTGTTGTATGAGGATCTCCTTGGCAAGAGCTTTGTTTGTTCAGTCGAGCCTTTTTTCATTGGATGAACCCACTAACCATCTGGATATTAGATCCATTTTATGGATAGAATAATATTTGGGTAGGTGGAAGAAAACACTTGTTTTCGTGTCACATGATCGTGACTTCTTGAACTTTGTTTCAACTGATATCATTCATTTCCACGACAAGAAATTCATTTCTACAGAGATAATTTTGACGCTTTTTAGAGAATATACGAGCAAAATCGCAAGGAGGCCAATAAGATGTTTCAGGTATATGAAAAACAACTAAAAGGTGTTAAGTGTATTGGAAGTAGGGATTAGCAAAAAAAAAGTCAAGGACCGAGCAAATTTTGCTACAAACAAAAAGACAACAAAGAGTAAGGGGAAGGAAAAAACGGTAGATAATGATGAAAAGTCTATAGAATCATAAAAAAATGGAGAGATTGTAGCATGGAGTTTCACTTTCCAGAACCTACTAAACTCACGCCACCTCTTCTTTAGCTTATTGAAGTTACTTTCAGCTATAGCGGAAGACAGGTTTTCTGACTTAGTAATGTCAATGTGGGTATTGACATAGGAACATGAGTTGCAATTATCGGGCTCAACAGAGTAGGGAAATCTACTTTACTTAATTTTATTGATGGTGATTTTCCCTTTAGTGGGAGAGATAAGGAGGAGTAAAAAACTGAGAATTAGAATGTATTGTGAACTCTTGATTGACTTATTAACCATAGAGGAAACACCTGTTCAATATCTTCTTAGGTTACATCTAGAACAAGAGGGTTTTAGTAAGCAAGAGGTTGTACATGCAAAACTAGGAAAGTTTGGACTGTGGCAACCATAATCATCACACACCAATTGCAAGGCTGGAGGTTAGAAGGAACGTGTTGTTTTCACATCAATTTCAATCGCTAAACCCCATGTTATTTTGTTGGATGAACCCATAAACTTTAAGTTGTCATCTTATGTTTGTGTTATTTAATAATCACAACTCACATATAACCAAGTAATAATTAGTTGTATGAGATTAGATCGAGACATGAAGTTAATTGGTACAAAGAAAATTCATACAACAAAAGGTTTTGTTTACAATATTACCTTTAAAAAAAATCTCCACAAGTTTGGAACAAGAAGCTACTAAATTTATTCATTTGCCTCATACATCATAGACGAATTTATTTAGAATACTCAATTGAGAAGTACTCAGTTGGCCTTTACTTTTGAAAGGGTCCTCTACCATTATCGCAATAAGGTTATGTGAGCATTAATGAAAAATGGACATTGAAACAGTTTTAGGCGTTTGAATAATCCCAATGACTGGCCTAATGCGTACAGCTTGGATAAACCACATGGCCCCCACATGAGAGAGTTAGGATGGTGTAAGATGGAATAGCTTAGAAAGATCTGGGCATATCTAAGAACGATAAAATTATCTTTCAAGGTATAATTGCACTAGGATGTCGTATGGTTCTCTAAAGCCTCTAGGGCATTCCTAGAGAAAACAACATGGGATTGTTTAGTGATCAATACAACCAATCAATTAACTTGGTGACAATCGTTGCTTCGTTATACATCACTATAAGTTGAAGGATATATTAGTTGGTGACAGATATTAAGATCACCATCGCATTATTAAAATCATTGTATTAGAGTCTAAAATGCAATTTCATTATAATTGTTAAATTTTGATGAAAATTATAATGACAACTTTATATGTAATTAAATATACAAAGAAACGAAAATGGTAAATTGTAAAGAGTATAATGTTTTACATATTTATTTTAATTAATAGAAAGTAGAATTGTGGGATAGAAAGTAGAGTTGTTGGAGGTTGTTATAGAGAGTGTGGAGAAGAAAATTGATAAATTGATAATGGAACTTTTGGTTTTGGCTTCCAAGTTTTACGTATGCAAGAAGATCTTGGCCATTACTTATGTTTACTACTCTTCTTTTTTTGTTTCATTGAAAGTGGCTTACAAAGTGGCTTATTACTCAACTACTATGACTACATAAATTAGTTAGACTTGCTTTCAACACATAAAATTATATTATGTACATACACACAACTTTCTCTCATTTTGCAACATATTAAAGTTTTCTTCGGTGTTTCATTTCTCCGTTTTGGGGATATGCTAGTATTAGCATATCCAAACTATGTATCATTAGTGGAACCAACATGCCACTTTACAATATGTTAATATGCCACATATCCAAACTATATGATATACCATATCATATCTAGCCACGAACCATAGGATTATTCAACCGTTCAGTAGAACCAACATGTCAGTTTACAATATGTTAATATGCCACATATCCAAACTATATGATATACCATATCGTATCTATGCCACGAACCATAGGATTATTCAACTGTTCAAACATGTTTAAAACACGTGGGAAGGGGAGAGGCCTGCGGGTTTTACCCCGGGACCTCTGCCCCGAATCCCAAACACTTTTACCATTAGGTCAGGGCCCCTACATTGAGATGGTAGCCACATAAAATCCTTAAAACTTTGATACAGGATCAAATCTAAAGAAGGGGCAAGTGGATCCTCCACACGCACCCTTTTTCATTATAAAAACCAATGTTAACGCCACGAAACAGGTAGTGAGGCACCGTTGTTCTGCACATATCTCGAGGTGAGAAGTACAAGCAATTAATGTGCATAGTTCCCTAGGCAGGAAAGTACAGTTCGTACAGGTCATACAGGTGGGGCATAGATAGTTCTTGATTTGCATGCCATAGGATGCCTCAGGCAAACCTGGTCGAGTTTATCCTCATTTTTCTTGAACAAGAGGAACGCAATGGTGAAGTCTTTTTCTGAGTCCGATTAATAGAACTCATAAGTGTTTCCGTAACACTCATTTTGTAAGCTTTCAAGACTTAATAAGATCGACCTTTCCATTGGAAGTTGCTCGGAGACATAGCCCAGGAGGGGTGAACTCCGTTATCAGTTGCTGTCTTCATTTTTTGGTTTGCATATCTCTTTTATTTGCTTATGTGATTGATTTTAAGCATTAAAATTTCATCTTTTAAGCATGTTTATGAGTATTTAACATTAAATTTCACATGCAATTTTTTGGTTAAAAAGATCCTGGAATTTCAGATCACCTAGGAAGTCTACAATTTCCTTCATGAACATGTTAGAGGAATCTACTCTATGGTTTAGTAATTTTTTGATTTCTCACTCGTTGAAATACATTCGAGGATAAAATATTTGGGATTCATTCTTAAGCCCAATGGATATTCTAGAAGATATTAGGGATGGATTGTGGGAAAGTTGAACAAAGATTTTCACTCTAGTGTAATAAATTGTTAATGAGGGGAGGAAGAGTGGTTTTGATTAACTCTGTTTTGGAGCTAATTCATGTATATTAGATTTCCATGGATTTTGTGCCTAAAGGAATCCTAGAACAAATTAGAAGGTTAAGTTAAAGGTTTCTATGGAAAGGGAATGTGAAGGGCACTCTTTTCATAGGGTTGCATGGAACAAATTGGTAGTTCCAAAAGAATTGGGATCTAGGGCATAAAGCACACTCCTAGTTTTGTTAAAGCACTAGCAACCAAAGGAGTCTGGAGAATCCTGCAAGGTCGTGGTTTATGGGTTAGTATTGTTTTCCAAAAGTACATTTTTCCTTTAAATATAGAAGAATGGTTCAAGAAAAGGAAAAAATCTATAAGAAATGTTTCTATCACATGGAAGGTTATGGTTCTTGCCTTTGATGTAATTGCAGATTCGTTAGTGTGGAGAGTGGGAGATGGTAGAAAGTTGAGGAATGGGTTGGACCCATGAGTGGGAAGTGAAGGATCTCACAGGTTACCAAATCAAATGATTAATTCCCTTCAGAATCAAGGTTTTATCCATTTGGCACAATTGGGGACAAAAAACTCATTACTATTATGAAACATGAATGGATTTTTGTATAGGTATTTGGATTTGAAGGAGAGGAAAGGGAATAGTGTAAACTTTATACTAGACATTTGCAAAGGAGTCACAATAGACTATATGAAAATGAGGATTTTCTTCTATGGTCGAGGAATGAATCTAGTGGCCACTACTCTCCTATATTGGGATATAAATCAATTTGAGAGGAGGAAGATTACAATGATCCTTTATGGTGGCATAAATCACTATGGAAGTTCAATTTTCCACTCAAGACAAAGTTATTTTTCTGGTTGGCCATATATAATAAATTTTCAGTCTAGGATAACCTACAAAGAACAATATGGGAAGCGCCTAGCAAATGCCCATTGTGTGGTGTGATGGGAGAGAGTGTTAATTATATATTTATTTCCTACAATTATATAAAGGATGTCTGGGGAATTATCTCATAGCTTTCAAAGGTTGATTTTATATGGGATGGGAAAAACTTAGAAGGGGCTTTGCATAACTAGTGTAAGAATAATGCTTTTAAGGATAATTTGGCACTCCCTCTAATTATCATTTAAGGAGTATGGAATTACATGAACAAAAATATTTTTGAAGATTCTTTCTATAAGCCTAGATTCTGCGCTTCCAACAGTTTAGCTATTATGAGTCACCACAATGTGATGACTTTGTAAAGACTAGAAGATTTTTTCATGAATTCATAGATATGACCGGTGGATGGGGTTATTTTAATGGTGCCTCACAGGGTACTCCTGCCATGGGGGGTGCGAGAGGGATAATACTCCAAGATGATAACTACTGGACTAAATTTCAAGCAACCATTGGCTAGAGCACCAATAATAGGGCTGAGATGATGGGCCTTAAGCTGTTATTGATCATTGCACTTTCTATAGGAATACCAAAAAAATCATATTTTTGGTAACTCTAAGGTTTCGACAGAAAATGCCTCCTCGAAACATCCATCTGAGACCAATTTACAAAGATATACTGTTGTAGCAAAGGGAATTTGAGGAGATCTCTTTCAACCATATCTTCAAAGAAAGAAACAAGATTGCAAATGAACTCTCAAAGGCTAGCCTACAATGGGGACTTGGAACTTGGCATGGGTGGGAGATGATTGGAGACACTTTAACTAAATTGGATTCGGGACCTCACCTCGATTGATTTGTGACAGGTCTCTCACAAAGTAAGATTAAACATCCAGGTTTTTTTCATTACATATATTTTTCCTAATTTACTGAAAATTTCATACCAAAATTAGTTTTGCTACAAACAATGTTGATTGTAAAATAAAAGCGCTCATTTAAGGTTTTTTTTTGAATTTTTAGTATCTCTTTGAGACCAAAACTTGTTTTTATTTTTGTTTTTGTAAGCACTTATTTAAATTTTTTATTTGAATTCTTAGTATCTCTTTGAGACCAAAACTTGTTTTTATAAAAAATGTCATGATGTCTTTAAATAAACATAATATAACTGATAATTAAATCATTAGTTTCATAAAGAGACATATAGTCTATGTAAAAGTAGTATATAAAAGTAGTTTTAGTTAATACAATTTAAAATTGTGAATTTTTCCCCCAAAAAACACACTCAAAGTCATTTTACAACATATACACACATTGGGAAATGTGTATGTCTCACTTTTACATTAAGCCAAAGGGACATCATATAAAAGTACAATAATGTATATCTAACATATTTGTGTCCACTTGCGAGAAAATTGATGGATCCAAGCAAGCACGGAGCACAAGTCATGAATCTGAATCAAGCATAAGACATGTGTCCACCACTACATAGTTGGGCATCCTAACCATTTAGAACAAAACACTTGTGAAATAAAGTTTGTTGGTAGAGAGATAAATGTATTTGGGGGTCAAAGACAACTATGTCCATTATATGGACTTTGGAATTTAAGGTTATTTATTCGTTCTTTTGATCGCTCTCTAAAGAAGGCTTACACGGCATGATATTGAAAGTGATACTGAAGTTAACATGAAAGTCAATCAAAATTCCATCACATTAATTCCTGGCCAATCAAATAACCACTTTGTATTCATTTAATGATTTGTACTTTATAGTTATGTTTCAGGATTAATAAGTTTTAAAGGTTCCATAAAATTAAATAATTATTTTTTATTTCATAATGGTTAGTTTTGTATGTATATATGTTTGAGATTATTCATAATATAAATATATAAATAAATATGATAAGAGTTAAAAAAAAAGACTATGGTTATTGGTTTAATTCATATTAATATAATTTCAAGATTTTGATGTATAACAACTATCACTTATCCGAATAAAATTAAGTTATTTGAAAAAAATCATTGATGGTTTACAATGTGATAGATTTTTATTTTTGTTAGATGATTTTAGGTATTTCATTATATTTAAAGATGGTGAGTTTTTTGTCAATCTGAAGTAGTTTTAGGTTTCTAGAACTAAAAGATTATTTAAGACTAGATAATATATATATATAAATCTAGTACCTCATAATTGAGACTATAGCAGTAAAATTATATACTTCCAAGTGGCATCTAGCATTAGTCTCATACATGAGGCTAAAATTTAATCTCTTATCTTGAAAGATGAAAGATGGAGTTGAGTAATCATTAACATTGAACAAAATTTTATATTAAATATATGTTAATGTAATAATAGCTTGTAATATATCACATAAATAACAAACCACAAGTTAAAACGGCCCAAAATGACATGTAATTAATATTGTCAATTCATGGTCAAATCTTGTTAGCATGTTGGTTTTGACGGGCCTCTTTCAGCATGGTGACCCAAGTTCGAATCCTAAAAGGTATCCGAGAGGAGACACTAAAAATCCAGCCATGCTAAGGGTTGGTGTGGCCCACGCTAGGTGTGATCGCCATGTGATTTGGATGGCTTAGATGCCCTTGGGTCGCAGTTTCTAAGACCACAAGCTAAATAATATTAATGAATTATACTTTTTTTAAAATCCTTGTGTGTTGTGTGACATTATTGTAAGTTAGCTTTACAATAACACATGAGTCACAATATACCATGATTCTTATACTAATGAGTATAGTTATAAGGAAGTGGTTTCTCCAACTTACATACTAGAAAAGGAAGGAAGGAAGTGATTAATAGTTGCAAATTAAAATGAGTATACTTTTTCCACGAAAAAAAAGATCGCAACTCAAAAAAATTATTGAAAACTCAAAATGCTTTTGTAGGAGGATTCCTTACTATCGATCGTTGCTTGCTAGAACTGTTCGGCCTACACGCCTGGAGGCGTTTTTTCCCAAGCTGATCGATAGATCGCTGGGCTGGATCCCCCTTTGCTGAGGCCGATCTGGAGCCTGGATCGAATTTTTCTTGCAGGGATCGAGGAGCTGGATCGAGAGCTTGTCTGTCATCTGGGGTGTGAGTTTCGTAGGGCCCAGAGGGCTGTCTACGGGGTCTTCATAGCTGATCGTGACTGCCAATGACTTGAGGGCCTTCCTGATGACTGGGATGGGAGGTGTGCCTCCGGACCCGAGATCTGAGGCCTTTGATAATCTAATCCAGCCTTAGAACAGTAGATCGGGCGCTAGAAACCCACCGAAGTTTGTTAAGAGAATAGAGGATGTGCCGGAAGTAGCCCTGCCACCTGAAGAAACTATGAGGGTTGCTCTCTCCCTGGCAGACCGAGCCCTGGTCGGGCAATTCACGGGGCTCTGGCCTTCGCCAAAGACAACTGATAGCTGGGTCCAAAGAAACTGGAGACCCCTTATCTCCCAAAACGTTGCATCCTACTCTGTCGGAAGGGGATTTTTCCTCTTTGACTTCGAATCCAAAGAAGGCAAGGAACTAATATTCAGGAATGGGCCCTACTTCATGGGTCCGCAAGGTCTCTACCTCAATGGGTGGACCCCGGATTTCAATCCCGAGGCTGACATCCCCAAAGACGTGCCAGTCTGGGTCAGACTTCCTAATCTTCCCATGCATTGCTAGAACTCCAAATCTCTTCACGCGATCGGGACAGTACTAGGGAAGTACATTGATATGGCTAGCCCAAAGGATCACTACGCCTGCGCCTGGATCTGCGTGGAGGTGGACCTAGAAGCAAGACTCCCAAAAGCTATTAAACTAACTGTGGGGAACTGGACTCATTACCAAAGGCTCGACTACGAACAACTCCCCTTCAAATGCCGGGGCTTCCATGAATATGGGCACTTCATCCGCAATTGCCCAAAAAAGCCCGAGATTCATCATGACAAGGGGGAGGGTTGGCAAAAGGTAAACAGATCCAAATCCAAAAAGCATCCAGATTCAAAGACGGATGAAGGGAACAAAGAAGGGAATAAAGAACCTAAGATCATCCTCCTCGAAGAGACCCCTGAAACCTCCAAGACCAAAGAAACTAGTGAAGAAAGGGAGGACCCTGTAGTAGAGGAAGAGAAATCCAGTAACGAACATGGTAAGGAACTGGAAGCTGATCTAATAGCCCATCAAATGCAGTACCAGGAGGACAGCATGACAGAGATTCAAGTAGGAAGAAATCAGGGAAGATCAGAGGAGGACTCTGAATCGGAAGAAGAAGAAGAGGAGGAGGGGGAAATAGAAATGACTACTCCAAGGCAATGGAAAACCAAAGGAAGGAAATCTAAGAGAGAAGTAAGGGAGAAAGCTACCTATAAGGATAAGCTCCAAGGCTCCCAGCCAACCCTGGAAAAGTTGCTGAAAAACACTAGAAATACTCGCCAGCAGGGGCATGCCCAGAAAGGGATGCCGTCAAACACTAAAAGTAAGTAATGAAGGTCCTCTCCTGGAACTGCAGAGGTCTCGATAGCACACGCAAGGAAGAAGCAATGATAGATCTTGTTTCACTTCATCAACCAGACATCTTTCTGATCCAGGAGACCAAGATGGAGGAAGAAGCATTCCTCCAAGTAACTACAAAATTTTGGAAAAAAAGAGGCAAAGCGGCAATTAGCTCTAGAGGCGCATCCGA